>OZ007497.1:38817193-39213549 GCA_963931805.1 Microdon myrmicae | reverse complement strand
TGATTTTGCAAGTTCAACTAGCATCCAACATCAGTAATGCCATTGTGGCGGTTCCGCCAAACCCCACGGCCCACTTACCTAAAAAACCGCCATAACTGCTACCCAACTTCCTTAATTTCGCTAATGCAATCACATTAGCACCTTAAATGCTTTACGCATTAAATAGAGCAATGTATAATCTAAAAGCCCCTAGAAGGGAATTCTTACCTTTCATGCATCTATTCGCATACAAATTCCCTATAAGAATTCCTTCCTAACTTATCATAAATTCCCTGAAAGAAAATTCATCGGTTCACATATAATACAATCGCATAATCAGGGAATCTTACCCTCGAGTTGGCTTATCCCCGCCTCAACATGTCTACAATAAAAACTATGTACATACACATTGGCTGGCGACCAATTTAACCAACGATAAACAGTCCAAGACAGCTGCATGTAATTAGCACCATAGACATTGAGACTAATTCCCTAACTCGCACCATGTGCAAACAAAAGAACGCTGTTCTTCAAAAGGTTTCTGGCGATACCATAAACAATTCACATCATTTGTGGTATCCCAAATGCAATTCCCATTTAATGAGTTCCAGCTTATTTATTTAGCTGACTCTAATCACAGATCGATGCATTAGGTCGCTTCTCCTTTGTTCTTTTTCCCTACCTGTGGGTTTTGTTTATCCTTGCTGAAATGCATCGATAAACACGGTGATGTGTACGAACACACATACACACCACTGCACCAAAAGATCGCGTCTCCTTGGTGGCCACACCCTTAAGAGAAACATTTTCTCTTTCTCTTCCGTACCTTACCAAGGATGGAATTCAAGTCAGAGTTCTATCCTCGGGGAGTCCAATTACATTCGCCGACCACCACGGTCGTGCCGCACCCGCTCTCCGGTGCACACGGTGACGCGAAAATCCACCGCGAGT
Source organism: Microdon myrmicae (assembly GCA_963931805.1). Taxonomy (NCBI): domain Eukaryota; kingdom Metazoa; phylum Arthropoda; class Insecta; order Diptera; family Syrphidae; genus Microdon; species Microdon myrmicae. The sequence continues at coordinate 39,212,619 of OZ007497.1, read as the reverse complement.
CGAGTAAGCGTGCAAAAGTTTATTCGTTTTCATTCAACCGCGAAATGTGTGCGTCGATCTGCTCTATTCCATTCCCTTCTTTTATAAGCTAATAAAAAAAAACATCTAAATAAGAAAGCAAAACATTCAGTGTAATAGTTATAATCCCAAAGTTCAAGTGTACACTTAACGTTAATTGGTTTTATTAAACCGCATTAATTAAAAACGATCATGATCACAAATAAGTAAATAAAATAGCATGTCTACAATAAACCAAACCAGTGCGTTTCCTTTCGTTTGTGTTGCTTACTCTCGGAGAACAATCAGCAGCGGAACTGTCAGTGATTTGTGGGGACGAGGTAGAACTCTGCGCCCATGTCGGTGCCAAGACATCGCCCTCTACAACCATCCGTTGGAAACGTGGGAACTTATTCAAGGTTCTTATAAACCATATGATTTCTTACATAACTCTGTCAGAAGTTAGATAAAAGATTCGATAAGAAATTTTTGATTTTATTAACTTGCTCCTTGAATGAATGTACTGGAACTGCAATACGCACATGGGACACATCGATAGCTACAGTCGTTAACAACACGTCAAAGAGATAAGACGTAAACCTGACAACATTAGAAAGCAAAAGAAAGGGAAAAATAAAAATAATAAATATATAAATTCGTCGCGCGAGTGTAAGTGAACAAGTGTGGATTACACAGTGTGGCCGCCACTGAGAGCGGTTGTTTAAAAAATAAAAAAATAAAAAAATAAAAAATTATGGAAACAAACAGAGTGCTAAAGAGCTCGTCGCCTTTCATGAAAAGGGGCCAGGCAGACCTGAAAGCGATGACACGGAAACCGACTCGAGCGACAGCCGAGTATTATAACAAAGCGGCACAAACCAAATTCAGACGGCGAAAAAAATGCAAAAGGAAAGAAAAACGAATACACAGGCGCAGGTAACCAATTCAACGAATTGGTTGACCTTGACCCAAGTGAAATCGAATTACCTACTAAGGAAGAAAACAATATCACAGGTACTGCAACAGATCCGGCGGAATTAGAAAAACTCCTTGCGGATATTGACACAAAAAAAGAGGAACTCAATAAACAAAGAGAAGCAATCCTCAAATTAAAAGACCTGCTGCAGCAACAACAAAGCCAAGAAAATACAACAGCACAACGGAAAAATCAGGAACAACATCAGGAAGCAAACAAATGGCAGCAAACAAAGGAGATGCAGAAGCAGCAAACAAACCAGCACATCGTAACCAACAAAAAGGAAAAGGCGCCGCCTATAATACTTACGTCCATGGAAACAAAGGACGTTATAAAATTAGGTGAGTTAACTTGTAAAAATTTCAAAACAAAAAAATTAATAATTCTAAAATAAAATTAATGTGCGATGATATTGAAGGTTATCGCAAAGTAATGACTGCTTTGGGTAGGACAAAAAGCGAGTACTACACGTACACCCCGAAATCGGAGAAAATAATCTCCATGCTCCTAAAAGGCTTTGATCCATGTTTTTCCCCTGAGGAGGTATTAGAGGAATTAAAAAATGTCGATACCGACAATTTAAAATTTACAGGTGTGAAACCCTTCTCTACCGCCAACTCCAGAAAACGCAATTACAAATTGCCTTTAATTATTGTATCACTGAGTCCCAACAGTAAAGTTGATGCCCTCCGATACATCAAACACCTCAACCACCAACCAATAAGTTGGGAAAAATTAGAAAAATCGATCGCGTATTGCAGTGTATGCGTTGTCAACGCTTCGGGCACGCGGCATCAAACTGCCACATGCAATTCAGGTGCGTAAAGTGCCTCTCCGACCATACCATTGGTGAATGCCCTTTGGGCAAGGAACAGCTTCCAGATAGGAAAACACTGTCCTGTGTCCTCTGTAAAAATACAGGTCACACTGCTAATTTTAGAGGATGTCCTAAATTTCAACAAATGAAATTAAAATTGGAATCCAAAAAGAAACAAGTTGAAGAAGAGAAAAAAATGAAAACTCGTTCTTACAATAATTTCGTGGCTCCTTGTGTGTCATATGCACAAATGGCAGGTGCTCCTAAGCAACCAGCATCCATGGAACATACATATAGTAATGGGAAAATGCCTGCACCAGAGGCACACTCAGAAATAATAACAATGTTATTAACCATGCAAGGACAATTTGCCGAATTTCAAAGAACACTGACTGAACAAAGAGCACGAATAGATACTCTCTATTCAACCTTGTTCTCAAATAACTCTCCACATCAAAATCTTCAACCCTCCGTCTGAACTTAACCTACAAATTATAGCTGTGAATGTAAATTCACTAATCCACATCGAAAGAAGGGATAATTTAGGCAATCTGCTCCAAGTCGAATGCCCAGATGTGCTCATGGCTAGCGAAACTAAGCTAAACCAAAGGCACAAAATGAGCTACCAAAATTATAACATAATCAGACGAGATCGACCACACTCTACTTGAGGGGATGGGGTCGCTATCTTAGTTAAGAAAGGTCTTCACCATAAGGTCGTTTACAGCACGGAAGTACACAAATTCCAGGTGCTAGAGGCATGCATTATAGATATTCCTCTAAAAAGTCAAAGGCATCTATATATAGCCGCTGCTTATGCTCCTGAATCTGTTCAAGGTACCCAATTTATCTGTGAAATCGATACGCTTTTCCGAAGTCTCAAGTTAGATTCGGAAAACAATTACTTTTTAATGGCAGGCGATTTTAACGCCAAGCACAGCACCTGGGGCAATCTGACCTCGAACACCAGAGGCAATGCCTTGTTTGATTGGTGGCAAACAAATGCGATCGAGCGAAAACTAGAATTGTACGCTACAAGTACGCCGTCTTATCCAAGAGGTAACTCCTTCCTGGATTTACTTATGACAGATGATCGAATTCAGTTACCAGATACCGAGGTAACTACTCGAAATTGTCTTCGCACAATTGAGTACGATAGCGATCATTACGGACTTGGAGCCATAATACAACGTGCCAAACGAGTACCATCTACTTGAGCAGTACGACCAGGTACACTCTTTCGATTTCCGAAAAGCACATTGGTCGCGTTTCGATCGCATAGTAAAAAGAGAAATACGCAACATTGGCATAGACCCACCGACTAATAGAAACCTCCGTAATGATGAAATCGATCATTACCTCCTAACTATGAACGATATTGTTACTAACACAATGAATCGTTCCATCCCCAAAGTAGCTCATATGGATGGCTATACCCACCGATACAGAAATGCAACTATCGATGCTTTGTATAGGCAAAAGAGCACCCTACTCTCAAAGCTGAAATTGTGCTATAGGCAGTTCAGTGACCCAAATAGCAATGAAATCAAAACTATCAAGTCCTTGATTAAAAATCTTCAAAAACTGATCCGGGATAATTACCGAGCAGTAATAAATGAGGAGTGGAGCAACAGAATTCGAGCTGTCCAAGCAAACGGACCGAACATGTTTTCACAAATCAAGAAAATATGTCGAAGAAAAGATCACAATGACATTCCCTGTCTCCGAATTCCACGGACTCTCGAGAATTGTCAGATAATGCTGAACGCAGGACTCACCTTAGAGCACATCAACTGCAATGATGAAGTAATAGTAGTCGAAGATCCACAAAACAAAGTGAATTCAATTGGAGCCTGTTTCGAAGCAGTGTACAGAGTTAACGAATCAGTTCATGCTAACACTGAAATTGAAAGCAATGCCCGTCAAAGACATTGCTCGCTGCGCAAGCAATTTCACAACTGGCGATCCGAAAACCGTAGTTTCATCACATTCGGCGAAAATAATAGGGCGGATCCTCCCATCAGAAATGAAAATACAAATATGTTTGTGCGCAAGGATGAACTTAGAAACATACTTAGCTCAATAAAAAATAAGAAATTATCTGGAATAGATAGCATTCCAAATGTGGTTCTAAGGCATTCGCCTTGCGAAGCAGTGAACATATACACTACTTTATTTAACAACGCTCTAAACAATGCACACTATCCAACCCATTGGAAGACTGCAGTAGTCCACCCTATCCCTATTAAGGGTAAGGAGAAGAGCAATCCAGCTAATCTGCGCTCGATCAGCCTGCTTCCCAACATCAGCAAGGTCTTCGAAAAAATTATAAACAAAGCACTGATAGGTTGGTGTGATGAAAACGATATCATCCCCAACAACCAGTTTGGCTTTTGAGCGCGACATGATACAGTTCATGCAGCGACGAAACTTGTTTCCGATATACAGTGGAACAAGGCAAAGCGACAATGTACAGGCGCCTGCTTGGTTGACTTTGAAAAGGCTTTCGACACCGTATGGTTAGAAGGGCTTGTCTATAAGTTAACAAACCTGGGTATGCCGCAATATCTGTTATACATCATTTATGATATGATAATGGACAAACATTTTGTGGTGAAATGCGGGGACATACTCTCCAACAAGACCTTCCAAATTAAAAATGGCTTACAGCAGGGAGCTGTGAATTCTCCCATTCTATTCAATATTTACACTAGTGATCTAGTGAGTTGTCTCGAAAACGCGCTTGCGTACGCCGATGACATAGTGGTGTACAGAGCAGGACGAAAAATAGACGACATCAATAGGCACCTTCAAGGTGACTTCAACAAAATAAAACAATTTTGCGACGACTGGAAATTAAAAATTAATTTCCTGAAAACCGAAACTATTCTTTTCAGAACGGCCCTATTCAGGGCCTCGAGGGATACAAAATACAACTGGAAACACTTCTCTATTGTAGGTAACAATAACCTTCCCCTGCAAGTGAAAACTGTAGTTAGATACCTTGGTATCTGGCTAGACCAGTATTTATATTTTGACAAGCACGTAGCAGCGTCCCTCTCCGCAGCTAAAAGCGCATATTCTATGACAAGAAGTCTATTCCGGAGTAGTCTTCTTGACCCCAGAGTCAAAATAATTTCGTACTCGGCATTCATCCGACCAGTTTTGATTTATGGCTGTCCAGTATGGTACGAGTATAATATATCTCCACTTTATATGGAGAAGTTTCGTTTGTTCGAACGGCAGTGTTTGCGTTCCTGCCTCGCAGTTTATAGAACACCAGAGTCGCAATACAAAAAATTCTATCCCAACAAAATCCTGTATAACAAATCAGGGTTAAATAGGATAGACAATTTCATAATTAAAATGATTCGTGGTCACACAGCAAGGGCAATGTGCAGTGACAATAATCTTATCGCGGGAGCATTCTATCCCAATGATATGTATCTAGAGAATACCCTCCAGAATGGGTTTATTCCCCCAGAAGCGTTCCCTTTCTTGGATCAAAAAGGCCTTATCCAAGACGTGCATGGAGTCCCGATTATTTACCACGCTTTCCGTGGTGCCAGGGAGAAACGAATTCTCCATGATAGTGATATCTCCAATGCCCCAGACCGCATGCGTTTTAGCACGGCGATCAGTGAAAGAGATAAATCAGCCAAAGATCGAACATCTCCCAAATGGTGGTGGCTTCTCAACGAGGAGAGGACTTCACTTCCTCAGATATAGTATGCCTCTCAAGAGCAACGCTCTCCTTCCTCTTGTGCCCCCTCCCCCTGTCCGCCTTTCCCCATTACTTTTGTGTAGCTATTCTATTTTATTTTTTATTTCTTGTTTTATGTTTTATTCGTTTTGTTTTGAAGTTTTTGTCTGTTATAATTTAAAAAAAAAAAAAAAAAAAAAAAAAAAAATTGTAATAATAATATATACTATAATATATATATATATATAATATACTATAATATAATATATAGATGTAAACGAGGAGTCCCTCTAATATGACTTATTTCATATATATATATAAGAAACAAAAAAAAAAAGATGTACGCCGAAAGGCATATATAAAAATCAAGTTGTAATGTGTAATTTAGAGAGCTCGCATAGAGCCAGTAAGTTAATTTAAGGACTGTGATTGTAGAAAAGGGTTTAACATTTACCCCTAATATTATACATGTAAAAACAATTAGGAAAATAAATGTGGTTCAAAAACTAAAAAGAAAAGAAAAGCACATCGATAGCTAGCTCCGTCGTTGTGATGGTTGGTATATACTCTTTTCAATCTTTACCAAATTGGTAACAATAAAGAAGCATAGAGAATTCAATTTATGTATCAAAACGTGGGTACATAAGTTTGAGGAGACTAATTTGGCAATGGACAATTTTCGGCCAAGGTGACCTAGGTAAAGAAACCAGGAAAACGAGGGCAGCGTATGTCAGTCAATTCGCGAGACGTCCGACCTTACGTTCGCAAAAGGGAAATTATCTTATCGGAGCGATTTGTGTGAGATTTGACTAAAAACCTTTTTACTCCAGCTTTTCATGCTTTTGTTTATTTTAGACGTAATACGTGCTTCCAGAAGTATGGAGTAATAACTCAAAGGTATGGCATTTCATTACCGACTGTTCTTTTTTTTCCCCTGGAAATATTATATGCCCACAAAGTGAGATAAACTGGCCCTAACTTGACACCATTGACATTTTGTGGTCAATAATAGCACAGCCATATTCCAGATTTAAAATGAATACAATTTGGTCTTATGTTATCATGATATTTAGATGTATTTTCACAAGAACAAAGATGATAAGATATAGCCGGCAATCCTATCTGTTTGCCAGGCACAGAAGTAGCGATGTTTGTGCGTGGAAGTGCGTGAGGTGGATCCTAGCAAATACTAGGGCATTCGGCAGCAGCACAGAAGAGTTGATGGTGAACACTCGTTTTTTTCTTTTTTGATATCGTATCAGTAGGAAGTTGAATATCTTCAAAAAATAGCTATGGACCGATCCAGAGGGATGCCGGATTTATATCGAATAAAATATAATCCCGTTGTTCCCCGCAAAACTTTCTTTTAGACATTTCCCCACGCGGCGAGGTGGAATTTACTTGTTACTCCGCTCGTCAGGTCGCAACTGCTGCATTATGTCACATATAATATTTTTTACGCACCATGTTTGTTTGGAAGTTAGCATATATTCAGTTAGTCCTATTGGAGCAACGGCCCGTTTCATATGTTTCTCCAGAATCATATGTGCGGTCACAATTCTCACGTATTTTGCGAGTATGTGTTCCGCTTTTTCTATATTGCCTTCGCAATACAAGTAGTATGGGTGATTGACGGTCAGGAGGTAGTTCAGCTTGCCATGTTTTCTTTTCACCCAGGTTTCTATATCAGGTATCATGGGATGGGTGCATTGTCTTTTTTGGAAGATTCACTTCGTTGCCATTCTCTTAGGCTTGAGAGCTTTATTTGCGACCGCATTCTCCGGCGACTTTCTTGCGAGACCTTGTGGTGATGGGTTACTCTTACGCCTTCACGGGCGTGGTTTCAGCAACACATCCACAGTTTGTTAGGAAGAAAAAAATTGTTTCTCCAGAAAAAAAACGAAACGAGTAGAGCACACAATAAAACAAAACGCATAGAGCACACAGGTTTCTTTATTTAAAATGTGGTGAATATACTTATTACACCAAGTCTAATTGAAAAAAAGACTCCACAAATGAGAAATGTTTAATTAAACACATTTAACCTTACAAAACATTGACGCAATGAACGCGATTTTAATTAACGTTTACTTCAGTAAACGTGCTATTAATATAACGTTGTCATGCAATGCAATATTTAATTAAACACATTGGCCTTACAAAACGTTGACACAACGAACTTCGACTGTAATTAAACGTTGACTTCAATAAAAAGTGCCAGTAATAAAACGTTGTCACATGACATTATTGGCGCGAGAATTCCTTAAGGATGTTCCACTCTGACTGACTGGACTCTGTAAAAATTGGTCCAGCCTCCGGCGATTGTGATGGATTTCCACCGCATACGATCGCAGGAGAAACATCCCTTCCGACATGCATGACCAATGGGAGCCGATCAGCATCCCATTGGAAAGTCCATGCACAATATCTTCTCTATGGGAACGAATGTCTTCCCATTGGAAGGAAGGACAAACGAACGCGCATCGAAAAGAATAGTTGGGAGATGTGAAGCTGGGTAAACATAAACATTGGAGGGTATATTGAATACCGAAACGTAATCCAATGCTTAGGTGCTAAAATGCGGCTTGTTTGAACAAGCCAATAAAAATATACTAGGAATGTCTAAGCAATGGTGATCCGCGATAATTGGATCGAAAATTTCTTTGAGAAAAACAAACAGAGAAGAATTTTCGTGAGTATGATTGCAATGAATTGCGATAAGGGAACTACGGAAGATTTCCCAATGGTTGGCAATGGACATGGGTGCCTAACAGAGGAAACAAAAAGTTTTAAAGATTACAGCGATGTGCATAATGCTGTGGCAAGATGATGATCTTGCCATGGAATGTTTTGCAGGAAGCTTAATGCTGCCTAATTGCAGGTAAGTACCATGGAGTAAAATAGAAAGGGGAAGGTTTAAGAGGGTTAAGCGATGGGTGCTTCTTCGGCGCCTTGAAGAAACCCCACAACCTCATTCAAAGTAGCGGTTAGTGCGGATAGTTTCAGTCCAGCTATATCTAACAAATATTCTCCAGGTCATCTAGATGTTTAGTTTCGTCCACTGTCGCCAAATCATCTGCGTACCAAATACGAAATACAAACATACAGGCCAAAGTCTCTGATTGCTTTCAACCCACAGAAGGCCAGGACGATCCTTGTCCCTGTTCAATCCAAGTTGACATGCAGTCTTGTTGGGTTTTTGTATATTCTGCTGATGTGCACAGTCAGCACTGGTTAGCAAAACTTCCCACTTACTCCGGACTCCGAATTAGACAACGGCAGTAAACACGGCCTGTCCAACTTAAAACGTTCTCTTTATTGTTGTATAAAAAAAGGTGCACCAATTATAACTCTTCAAATAAACGTTGGCCCTTAGAACTATGGGGGCAACAGGCAAAAAAAATTATATTCAAATTAGTACATAGTCACTTATTATTTATTGATTATTGTAAAATATAGCACAAAACGAACGTTGGCTTGATATTCATTGCCACGGAAAATTTATATTCAAATTAGTACATAGGCACTTATAAGTTATTGTTTATTGTAAAATATATATACATTTAATACACAAATATAGCACAAAACGAACGTTGGCTTGATATTGTAATATTGTTGATGGATATGATGGTTATTGTTTTTAGGTGTTGTGAATGAAATTATAATCCCATATGCTTCAGTGTGTGTTGTTGAGTAATCCATAGAATTTGAACTGATCACCATTTAATTGGATTTCTTTTTACACTTGAAATGAATACAAAGATTTCTTCTCCTTTGATATTTAATTAAATTCTTCCACTTGTCTGTTTGGATATAAATGCGGAGTTTATTTGATATGACGAATGTAATTTGAGATTTGTTATTTGAAAAAATGAACATTTGCGTTTAACTTCCTCATGCATTGCACCAATTGAACATTTTCACTTTGTAGTTAATTGTACACAAAATTTTGGAACTATCTTGGGAAGTTCTTAAACCACTCGACTCCGTTTTTCGTTTATTTTAACGTGGAGGCCCGACATACCTCCACGGAATCTAGAATGCGATTGAGTTCAGCCATCGAAGCGACAGAACACTAAAATTCCATCCATCGCTTCGATGACCATATATGGTAAAATACCCTTTATGCTTTTTGTTCAACAAAAAAGGGTTGAAACACACACAGGATGATTGCTTCTGCTGCTCATCGTCTGTGTCCACAAATATGCAGACATAGGATACATCCAATCTACGTGTTCGCAGCAGGTGCAAGTATCTCAACGAAAAAGGGGTTGAAATTTTTACACGATCAACGACTGCGTAAAGCATTATAGCTGATCGTGTACATTTGCTGGCATATCCTCGCAGTCGAATTCTGATGGTAAATTTCCATTTGCGAACTCGACTGCTTGGGCGGTCGGCCGGATGCCCTCATGTATTGGTCGGTCGGCTGACCGATCAATGTGGCCATGCTGTTCTAAGGAAAGATACACATTTCCTGCAGGTGTGCGACTGGCGCGCAATGGAATATCGTATAGATATTGAACGGGCAATATTGGTTGCTTGGTTGGTAAACCAAATTGCTTTTAAGAATATAGCATTTGTTGCCGCTGGAATTTCATGTCAGTGAGAATTAATGTTTCACCGGTTTTTCTAATGTAACAGGCACGGCGTGGAAGGTAAGTACATGTTTTTTAAGTGTTACAGGTAACTGTTACCTTTTGTACCTGTAAGGTAAGTAGTGGCGTTCAATGGAACTGCCACTGTACTTGTTTTTAATTCAGGTTGTATGCCCTAGATGGGGGTTTTTACTTAGGTAATGGGAAGATGGTTGGTGGCGGTAAAGGGCTCCGCCAAGTACGCCCCCCCCCCCCCCAGTGACGTAGTCACGATAAAAAAGGTAGGGCAGGGTATCGCTCGGCTGGCGATGTGCAGGAAAAAGGGAAAGAAAATGAAAAAGTTATGAATTAAAATGTACTATGTACAACAAATGGAATGAGCCATGGCCCCGATTACGCCGCAGTGATGCCGACAGGGGCAAAAGATGTGCGGTACGGTTCATGGTGGTATTTGGGGTTGATTATGGGCCGACGAGTGGTATTTTCCCAATTAGTCGGATCCCATGTGACTCGCTGGCATTGGTACTCCAAAGTGCCAGGATAAGAGCTGAGGCCGGCGTCTTACTGTTGTTTGCTACGTGCAGTAGCTGGTGCTGAGTAGTGAGCCGTCCGGAAGAGTGATGAAACCTGGTGAAGTCGAATGTCGCTGAATGAAAGTGGGACGCAAGTCGAAAGTAGTCAAATGTAGTCGGGTGGTGCAAAAGGTTCGCTGGCATTGGTGCTCCAATGTGCCAGGAAGTGCAGTGCTAGAGACCACTGGCATTGGTACTCCAAGGTGCCAGCATGTGAGGTTAGAGTCTCGCTGGCATTGGCACTCCCAAAGTGCCAGGAGATAGGATATAAAAGATCGCTGGCATTGGTACTCCAATGTGCCAGGGTGTGGGATCAGGCCGGCGTCTTACTGTGGTATGCTACATGCAGTAGCTGGTGTTAGTAATGCCGTCCTGGCAAATTGTGACAACGCGTGGTATCGAATAGAGTTGCGATGTGGGTGCTGTCGACAGGGGTTGTATTGAGTCGCAGGGAAGTCAAAGGTAGAATATCGTTACGCGTGCGAAGGATCGCAGGCATTGGGACTCCAAGGTGCCAGGATGTAGAGTGGGGTCGAGAATCCACTGGCATTGGTGCTCCAATGTGCCAGGATGTAGGATGAGGCCGGCGTCATACTGCTGTTTGCTACGTGCAGTAGCTGGTGGTTAGTAATGCCGTCCTGGAAAGCGGTGAAAGGATGTGAAGTCGTGTGTCTGCGAACGGAAGTCAGAAAGGAAATCGAAAACAGTCGAGTGTAGTCGGGGGTGCTGAAGGCTTGCTGGCATTGGATTTCCAAAGTGCCAGGGTGTGAGGTGCACTAACTCGCTGGCATTGGTACTTCAATGTGCCAGGCTAAGGATTGTGGGCGGCGCCTTACTGTTGTTTGCCACGTGCAGTAGCTGGTGATTAGTAATGAGCCGTCCCGAAGAGTGGCGGTGGCGCGCGGGGTCGAATATTGGTGCGACGCGAGTGCTGTGGCCAGGGATTGTACCTAGTCGAAGAAAAGTCAAAAACATCGAACAGCGTCAAGCGGGTGAGGGATCGTTGGAGTCGAGTGGCGTCGCAAACATTTCCGAAAAGTGAGTGTGATGTGATTGTACCCAGAAGGGGCTTACTATAGCTTTGTGCTTTTCAATTATGTTGTTCTGATAATTATTTTTCTTTCTTTGGGCGTTAAACTATCGTGGTTGTTTATTTCAATCATCTTAACTTTAATTGCCCCTTTTTTTTTTTAATAACTTCGTATATTTAAATTAAAATTCATAGTCCCTAATTAATAGTAGGGTTCTTAGTATTGAAATCATTAATTTTTTGGTTATTTTAACGTTTTGTTTTGTCCGCTTGTTTCCTTATTTTTATGTTTGTTAGACCACTTCCGTTTAATATTGGGTTCATTCTTATTTTCATAGCAAATATTTTGCTCAAAGATATATTATATTTTGTTCAATTTGGAAATATTATATTGTGGGCATGAATTGTGCAAGTAATTCTCATATTGTATTTCATATATAAATGTGTTTGTAATTATTGCTATTATTAAATAAACCATTTGTGTATTGTATCTACATAAGTTAATGTATTAAAGGAAGATCAAGGGGTTTTAAACCGCTGCAATGCTATAACAATTAAAATCGACACGTAACTTCCTAAAAAATAAAGCGTTTTAACAAATGAGAACTGGATGTGGTAATTTGCTCTTCGAATCACTAATTAATTTTTGCAAAAAAACACAAGCTTAACAATTAGTTCTATGATTCCATGTATTGCGTATAACCTACTTATCAATTTTTAACATATTATTGAAAATTCTAAGTTTGAAAATATTTTGCTCTTTTTTTTTTTGGTGGTTCTAAATTAATGATATTATTTAACAGTAAATTTTAGAAAAGTCAGAGCAATCAAAGAAACGTTTTATTATGTATAATAATTTTGGTTTAAAGAATGAAAAAAGAAACAATTGTTAATCAGGATCTAGTTATAAGCAGCAATATTATCGTCGTCGTCAATTTCAATCACTGTTGGCAGCCATATTGATGAAGTGTCTTCTCCGCTGCTGGTCAGTCTTACTTTACTGGTCAACCTATGATTGACCGATCGATGTGGGCATGCTGTGCTAAGGAAAGATACACATTTCCTGCATGTGTGGAATATCGTACAGATATTGAACGGGCAATATTGGTTGCTTGGTTGTTAAACCAAATTGCTTTGAGAATATAGGATTTGTTGCCGCTGGAATTTCATATCAGCGAGAATTAATGTTTCACCGGTTTTTCTAATGTTACAGGCACGGCGTGGAATTAAGTACACGCTTTTTAGGTGTTACAGGTAACTATTTCTTGGTTACTAGCCATGAGGTAAGTAGTGACGCTCAATGGAACTGTGGCGGTTCTTTAATACATTCCCAAGGAACCGCCCATCCTCTTAAATTAACTACTTTCCAACTTACCATACCTACCTGCAATTTTGGGGCAGCGTAAGCTACCCTTCATGCTCTTTCACCTGAAAGTTAAATCTTAAGGCATGCATCACATTGAATTTTTCCGTTTATGATCCATACCATATCTCCATCGGGTCGGCTTGTCAGCAATTATAATAGATAAATACTAGCCGGCCAGCGTAATTGTTGACATAGCTGAAGCCGATGGTTTCTTGCTACGGTTCATATCCATTTATTGCCCCAGTCTAAAGGTTCGCAACACTTGCGACCAATTTCCTTTGTCGGTTATCTACCGATCATGGGATTTGGGCACTAATATGATTAACGTTAGACAATCATAACCCAAATCATGCTAACGATGCTCCGGCCTGTAAAACAAACAAAAGCTACCATAGCCTAGGTCATAGGCGAGTAAACCATCGGTTTGCTTATCGCCACGAAAAAATCTATAGCCTACAATGGCATTAGCATGAACGCCTAAGTAAACACGATGTGCATACCATCGTGACCCTTGAAATAGCGTTTTTGTGTATCTTGAAGCAAAAACCTATTTCGTTCTCAGGCGCAGGTCGTCAAAGATTTATGGCCCTCGAAATAGCGTTTCTGTTTATTTAAGACACAGAAACCTATTTCTCCCTTCGGTGATTTTTCGCCATCGCAGATCTCTATGATACCAATTCATTATACCATCCCATGTTTATTTAGGTGCATTTTCGTCGTTGTCGATATGCAGGCTGAAGGGCAACGTACATGTCCCATACGGACACATATAGAATCCTCCCACACCAATGTAATCCACACCGTTGAATTTGTCAGATAAGGATAGTTTCTTAGAGTCAGATTCCTATTACCGCAGCGGACAGTCGCATCCGCTTAGAGTTCCGCCTTTTACCGGCCCCGCTACTGAGTAGTCAGTTTTGTATTGTTTCATCGTTTAAATATTCGACTTGGAGTGCCGTCTTTCCTTTCGGTCAATAAGTCAAGGAATTCGTTTTGTTCCTTTTAAGCGAACTTTCCGTTGTTCTTTTTAAGTATTGTTCGCGAATTTATTTTCCGCGAATTCAAACCTTGATCTCGGCCTTTTGGAGCCACCTGTGATCTCGCCGGTACAGCCTTCCATGCGGGATGTGAGATTTCGTCCGCGCACTATTCAACGCATTCTACGTGAACTGGATTGTAGGAAGGCAACCGGCCTGGACGGAATACCAGCAATAGTCCTTAAGAACTGTGCTCCAGAACTATCGCCGGTTTTTGGCTGACTCTTCCGCTTAGCTTATACATGGAGGACCTTTCCAGCCTGCTGGAAAATCGCTCGAGTTCAGCCAATCCCAAAGGCGGGAAAAAAGTGTCTCCCACAAAATTACCGTCCGATAGCATTACTGTCTATTTTATCTAAGGTAATGGAAAAAGTCATCAATACAGAGTTGGTTAAATATTTGGAGTGCAACGGTCTTCTGAATGATCGTCAATACGGATTCCGTGGCAGGCGGTCCACAGGAGACCTTTTGACACTTATAACCGATATATGGACATCTGCGATTGAACGGCATGGTGAGTCAAGGGCGGCATTAGATATCTCCAAGGCTTTTGACCGCGGGGCATTGCTGAGCAAACTTCGTTCATATGGACTTTCTCAACAGCTTTGCGACTGGACGAGGAGCTTCCTCGAGAATCGATCGATCCGGGTTGTTGTGGACGGCGAGTGTTCGGATCTGTATCCTGTTAATTCGGGGGTGCCCCAGGGTTCTATTTTAGCTCCAACCTTGTTCTTGCTTCACATAAATGATTTGTTGGAGACAACGGATAATAAAGTGTTCAGTTTTGCGGATGATAGTACGCTTGTTTCCTCCTTCTTGTCGACTTCAACGCAACGAAGACCCAGTTTACAACATTCACAAAGAAAACCGGATCATCGGTTCCACAGCTGATGATGAGTGACCGGGCCCTCGAGACTGGGGAAAGTTTGAGATTGCTCGGCGTCACGGTCTGTGGGAATGTATCATGGCATAAACACGTATCGGGTATCGCCAGATCAGCCTCAGGAAAACTGAGTTATCTTTTTAGAGCCAAGAAATACTTTACTCCGGCCCAACTTCTTCTCCTATATAAATCTCAAATTAGACCCGCGCTCGAATATTGCTCTCATGTTTGGAGCTCGGCTCCTAAACATACCCTCGACCTACTTGAGAGCGTACAGAGACGAGCGATCCGCCTGATCGGGGACTCGGCGCTGACGTCGGGACTACAGTCGTTATCACATCGAAGGCGCGTGGCCGACCTCTGTCTGTTTTACAGATGTTATCACGGGTGCTGTTCTTCGGAGATTCTTGGCATTGTTCCACGCAATTCGGTTTATATGCGCTCCACAAGACAATCCGACGGATCGCACCCGTTTGTGGTTCATCTCCCGACGGCGCGAACATCCCTGTATCAGAACTCGTTCCGTTACAGAGCGGGGAAGCTGTGGAACTGCCTTCCTACGCGAGTCTTTCCGGAGCGTTACAACCTGCAACTGTTCAAAAAGAACTGCAACAGTTATTTGATGGCATCTCGGGGCGCCCACTCGGCGCTATAGGTTCGCCTCTCCCGAGAGAAGTCTAATAAAAAAAAAATAAATAAAAAAAAATTAAAAAAAACCTATGGTTTTTGAAAGTTTTCTGTACGTAACGTCAAGCTTTCACTGGAAATCTATTATTTCTCCTAGACACCAGGGATTCTTGCTGTTAGGTCAACAACAAGCTACGTCGTCGAATTTAGATCTTTAACACTGTCATCCTTAGGGAAAGGCAAGGAGTTCGAAATGGTTGTAACTGATCTCAGCAACGCCTTCGATAAAATTTCTCATAAACTTATACCTTTCAAATTGTCCACTAACATTTTTGAACCTATTCTGATAAAATTGACTTCTTTATACCTGGAAGATAGATTCTAGAGTTTACGCTTCAGATCCGTGATATCTAATCCTCTAATGCTGCCCCCTTACACCAAACGTCACAAATTGTCAAATTAATTAACCTAAAAACCCTGGAAGAGCGCAGAAAATTGTGCGATATTCTATTCATTCACCGATTTCTTAATGGTTCCATCGATGTCAATTCTTTTCAACCACACAACATACGTAATCCTCGCCTACAGCGTTTGCGACGGCAATGAAGAACGTGTGATTCCAACCGATGCTATGACGGTTAGAAGCACTAAAAGATTGAGCCTATGCTAAACACATCAGGTCACTGCCGCGTGTTCGTATTCGATTTCTAAACTCAAGTACACTCAAATTGATGCGGAATTGCTATGTTATTGGCTGGTGTAGTATACGGCTGATGCTTTTGTTTATTCACTTTTCTTTCTGTGTTGTTCTTTACTATTTGCTTGTGCATCTGTTAAAAATGCCCAAAGTACAAACTTGACGCCGTACGCAACAAACTAATCCGCCAGCAGAGCATCCCAATGGGGCCATATAGGACACACCTGCGAAACAAGAGTTGGACAGGTTATCGGTCGCTACTCTTCCTCATTTATGTGAAACACGGTTGCGATACGTGCAACATGCAATACCTATAGTTAAGCGCTAAAAATTAAAAACACTTAGATACGATTGATTATAAAAAAGTCGTTTTATTTAAAAATACATTGTATGCAAAGTTGTTATTAAATTTTATATGTGCTTAAGGTGATAAAAATAACTCGAACAGAGATGCAATATAAACCTAATAACATAAAAAACATAAAAACAATAATAATAAAATTGATGAGAACGATCTTAATAAACATTTTGTGTCCATGACCTCTTCGTGAAAATTTTCAAATGTGTTTTTGTAATATATTCAAAATTCAAAAGGGCCTGATAAATATAAAAATAAAATATTATAAAAACTTTATAAAATAACTCCTTGGTGGCTTTGGCTTATTGGCTAAACGGCATGGTTTGTTTCTAAGGCTGCTTTAAAAAAATTGCATGAACAACGATTGGTCGCACGCCTCTTCCAACATCGCTTGCTGCTTCACCTTCTCTTCGAGTGATAACTCATGGACAATATCGTCGAAACTCTCATCTAAATCTTGATCCTGACTGTTAAATGAGTCTGTGCGTCGTTCTCCAATGATGATTTGTATCTCTCTCGGAATCGAATTTGCTGATTTAATTTGTTCGTAAATCGCCTCGGCAAGCTCAAGTGTTCGTTTAATATCTATGTTTCCTGATAATTCGTTAATATGTTTGAGGATTTCGTTGAATATTGATTATCGATAATTATATCAGTTTGCTGGTCTAGAATTGCAACACATATTAACAACTGATAGTTCGGGCAAGGTAATTGAGTCCATAGGCATTCCCACAGTTTCAACACGTCTTCTGTGGAGAATTCTCTTTTGAACCAAATTAGAAGCCAACGAAAGCAGAAGTACATATTATCAGAGTCGTGAGTTTTCATGTATTGGAATAATCGGGGATTAGTAAATTCTAATAAGCACCTTAATTGATTGATCTGGTTCTTCATACCAGCTTGGTCGACGTCAAAATTTGAAAATACCATATCCATGAATCCAACAAAACACCAAAAGGCATCAACTTCATTGCCTTCGATAGCTAGAATCGGTGCTAGCAAATCACTCATACCTTGAACGTAGCCCAAGTCAAAGTTGTACATGACATACGTAAAAAGTATTCCTTGTAGGACCATCAAATTAGGATTATCTTCACCAGCGAAATATTCTAAAGTTCTGTCTGTGCGTTTCACGTCCTTTTCGATTTGCACTTTTCGATCCCTATACCCAGAAAAATTTCGTTCTTGCGTTGGGGTCATAGCGAGCCATTGAGCTTTCATGCTATAATATTCCATGCTTTTATCTTTGCGACGTTTGACGCGTTCTACATCAGTATCGTCCCAGCGATAAAAATTCAGAAGATATTTCCAAAGTTCGCTACGCAAACGATTGTCGACACCACCCCGAAAAATGATTTTTCTAACTTCGTTGGGGTTGGAAATACGTCCATCCGGAGTTTGGAATTCCCGCCACTGAGGCTCATTTAGAGGTGCACCTGTAAATGAAATGAAAAATAGAGCCAGCACATTAATGACGGAATATTTACAATGTGTAAAATGATGCAATATGTTTATATATAGGTCTGAATATGTGATTGAATGATGGAACTTATTACGAGGGTTGCCTTTTATATTTCGGGATTAGAGAACAAAAACAAACATCGAACATCACTTTATTGTTTTTCAAAATATTCCCCATGAAGATCTATACACTTTTGCATGCGTTTGAACCAATTGTCGAAGCACTTTTGCCACTCTGATTGAGGTATCTCCAACACATGCATTCTGAATGCAGCAACCGCTTCTTCAGGTGTCGAAAAACGTTGACCTCTCAGTTTGTTTTTTACGTACGGGAATAAAAAGAAGTCATTCGGTGCCAAGTCAGGACTATACGGCGGATGACCCATCAAATCGATGTTTTGGGTACTCAAAAATGCAGTTGTCGCAGCCGATGTGTGAGAGCTCGCATTGTCGTGGTGAAGAGTGATCCGTCTTCGGCGGTTGGTTTTCCTGATTTCTTGGAAGACAACTGGCAAACAAATGGTTGTGTACCACTCAGAATTGACTGTTCTGCGTTGTTCTAGTGGTACGGTTGCGACATGTCCAGTTTTTCCGAAAAAACAGGCGACCATTTGCTTGGAAGTGCTTCCCTGGTTGTCAACGACATAACCCAGATAGGTGATTTGCTCCTTGGCGTATTGACACTTATCTGGGTTGATGACAAGACCGAATTCACGGAGGCGCTCTAGGACCTGACGTAAGTGGCGCTTATGTTCGGCGTGGTCTTTGGAGGCGATGAGAATGTCATCAAGGTATGCATGGCAGCAATTAAGACCTCGTAAAGCCGTGTCGATATACCGCTGGAATGTCTGTGCGGCATTCCTGAGGCCGAAAGTCATCACTTTGAACTCGAAGAGTCCGAAAGGTGTAATGACTGCGGTCTTGGGGATGTCTTCTGGTGCCACCGGAATTTGATGGTATGCCCTGGTGAGATCCAGGGTAGTGAAGACATTGCACCCTCGTAACTTGTACGAAAAATCGTAGAGGTGTGCAATAGGGTATCTGTCCGGGACAGTTGCTGCGTTCAACAGCCTGTAATCGCCACATGGGCGCCACTCACCAGAACGTTTCTTCACTAAGTGGAGTGGGCTTGCCCAGGGACTGTCCGACGGTTGGCAGATACCTAGTTCGATCATATGCTCGAACTCCGCGCGCGCCGCACGTAATTTTTCCGGAGCCAGTCGACGTGGACGCTGGCTCACTGGGGGACCACGTGTTTCTATATGATGAAACACCGTGGCTTTATGTCGGCGTTGGTTAGGTAGAGGAATTGTCGTACTAACAAATTCTTGTTCCATAACCTGAAATGGGTCTATGCACTCTGTGGCCCCTGAAGTTGTCGCTGGAGATGCCGTCATGGGCAAGGGGGGTGCGGTTGGAGCCACAAGTCTGTTATGGGTCGAATCGACCAACAGATTATGTGCACCTAATAGGTCGGAACCTATCAGGGGTTCATTTACGTCCGCAATGACGAAACGCCAAGTGATCGGACGACAAAGACCCAATTGAAGTGTCAGCTTTTTACGTCCGTACGTAAGTATCGGCGTATTATTTGCAGCTGACAATTTAAGTGCGGCTGGCACGCGGTTACGCGGAGCAAACGATCGCGGGAGGACTGAAATATCGGCGCCGGTATCGACAGTAAAAGCGATATTCAGTTTAGAATCCCGGATGGTTAGGCGATTTATAGCAGGGGTGCCGGCCGGTTGCGCGAGGGTATCGGTCGGCAAAATTATTTCTAAAGGTCGTCCCTGATTGGTGGCTGGTTGCGTCCAACCACAGGGCGCCTTGCAATTAAATGTGCGATCACCGTATCGTTGGTGATTGGTGCACAACGGGAGAGAGGCGGCGTTGTTGGGAGTATTTTGCCTCTGAATGTTGCCGTTTTGTGAAGGCCGAGATAGTGCTCGGCGAAAGTTGGCCCACTGAGGGGCATTTTGGGAAGGTTGTTGCCGATCCAAGGGACGATTAGATACGGCACGATTCTGAGCGCCTCGTTGGTTGCTTCTCGCCTCCGCGCGAATTTGATTTAGTTCGCGGAGGACTGAGGTCTGTATGGCACGAAGGTCAGAAATGGTGACCTGAGCAGGAAAACTTCTCGGGCGGAATTCGTTGGGCCTGTCCTCTTGGGTCCGCTGTGTGACATTGGTTGAGGCAGGCCTTCTGAGATGTGATGACGGAGAAGGTTGACGCACCGGAGCCGTCGGTGGGGCTGTTAGTGGAGGAAAAGGATGCCATGTAGGTTGAGCGACGTGTTGAGAAACCGTCGCTACTTGGTATGCTGGAGGCTCAGACTGGTGGTCTGAGCTTTCCATAATTGCGTCCGCAATTTTAGCTAAATAGCCCAAGCTCTGATTGGGTTGGGCTACGAGTGCCGAACGAGCATGGTGCGGGAGACATCTTAAAAAGTGAGGCCGTATTAGGTCGTCCGAGAACCTGGTCCCCGCTATAGAGCGTAAATGGGTCAGGAAAAGGGACGGTCTCATCCCCGAAAGGTTGGTTTCGGCCGCCAAGCGTTGTTGCCGCGAACTGCCGGGCTCGTCCAGAGCGTCGAGGTGAGTCTCAGCAAACCAAAGTTCAGGGTCCTCCTCGTCAAAAGGGGCGAGATTAATGTTGGCAGGGTTGGGTCGGTTAACGACACTGGGGGCATCGTGAAATGCCAGGGGAGCGGGTTGTGCTGTCGCTTGGTGGTCGGTAGTGACTTGTGTATCAGGGAAGTCGGCGCTGGAGGCGTCGTAAAACTCGAGGGACTCGAGTTGTTCTTGATCCTCTTGGGGTGGGGCGCTCCAAGTACGGCCCATCGTGTAATGCGTGAGATAGAATTGGGGGAAAAGAGTTAAATCGCGTCTAAATAGCTACGTAGGACGTAGAAATTGGTCGCCAGAGGACGCGAGGAGTTGGGCGGAGTCAAATGGAGCCACGGGGAGTCGAAGTTGGTGTAAGGGTTGAGAAAAAAAAAAGGCGAAAAGAATCGAAAATGGGTTCGGTGTACTTGAAAAAGAGTTGAGCGAGTTGTAAGGAGTCGTGTGCGTGCGGAAAGGTTGTGCGCTACTTAATACCCTGAAGGGGTTTACAATATTATCAAATTAGTTGTAATAATTAAGTAATTAATGGAAACATACTATGACATATTTACGGCAATAAAAAAAAAATCATTAAACTTAAAGAATTCCAATAGGTAAATTGTGCTGTCTTTTTAATAACTCACTAATCTATCATTTATATCGTACGTTTTAAGTATCACAAGTATCAGGTTATTTACGTATGACAAAATATGATATGTGTTATATATATCGTTTTTTTTTTAGTGCAATACTTCTTAAAATTTTTATTAATAGTTTCAAATATTGTGGGAGGTTTTGTTATTTGAATTCCTACTATAACAGTATATATATATTTACGTTTATTAATTTCTGATGATAATGACAGTTGTCTTTCTGAAACATCTTCGTATATTTCAAGATATATTTGGGAATAATTTTAGTTCTTATGATTTGAGAAGAAATAGATAGTCGTTAATGTACTACAAAAAAAAGAAAAAGAAACGCACTCATACAAATGCACATATTTCCGGACATATGTGCATCCATATAAATATCATTTCTTTCATAAATACGTTACGAATTTTGATTATTGACGAAAATGTTTCGGAATTTGTATTGGAATTAACAACTTTTAACTAGATAAGCCAGTTATACTCTTTTCTTACACTGGTAGAATAGTTGCCTCGAACCAGCTGTCTACGTTTACAATAGAAGATCGTTTTGACAAATGAGAACTGTGTGTGAATATTTGCACTTTAAACCGTTAATTAATTTCTGCTTAAAACACAACCTTAATAATTAATTCTATGATTCCATACGTATATTATTTATATTAGCGTATTATTATTTCATTATGTTTCCTTCTTTTTTAACAATATGATTGTTACGTGCCACAGAAAAATATTTAGAGTATTTTTTATCTTAGAAGGAACAAAAAATATAGAACAATTCAAGGTAATAATGTATACGTAAAAGGCACTTTGTTAATCTTAGAGGTTGTTGTCTCTTTTAACATGGTTAAGTGGTCTAAGAATTAATTGTATGTACAAATATTTAAGTATTTGAAGGAAAATGAAGAGACTTTAAATTTCGCTCAGAAGGAGCTTACATCAGAGAACAAAAAATAAAAAAAAAATAAAAATAAACATTTTTTTTGAAAAATACCTGGTTATGTTGTTGTTTGGTGCTGTTGATGCTGGTCCGGAGATGGTGTTGTTCCTGTTCCGGTAGTCCTCGGCTGCTTCCGGTGATGTTAGCACTCGTCACTTTCACTGGTTGCTAGTTAGCGCTGCGAACTGATGTGGTGGGGCTCTTCTTGCCCTTAAAATGTCTTTAAGTGTTCCTTAGGTGTTAGCGTTAGAGTCACCACTGTTCTGCAGGTTTTGTGTTTTTGTCGCGCTTCACTATTTTTACCGAACCGTCAAATTGTTTAAGAAGGTAAGTGTTCTTCACCCTTAGGTCACCAATGTGGTTAGTGTTGGGCTATGCACCAAGCACGGGCGCGGATTCAGCCAACACCCACCGATAGTTCTCAAAAAAAAAACAGAAAAACCGCACAACGTTCTCCGGAAGCGGAAAATAAAAATGAAACACTCTGGTTTGTTTTAACGACACTGATTTTATTAATATCTGTGATGACGATTAATTTTACAAAGTTTCTTTTATTTTTTTAATTGTTTTTATTTACACTGGTGATTCGCATACAACTGTTTCTTTTGATAGGTAACGCAGCACTTATATTACGGTCTGGTGAATTTGTTAACATAGAAGCAAAATATCATGAACGCACTAAATGACGAAAGGCCACTGAAAACAGTTTTAATTGAATGTTCCCATTAAAAATAACTTAAGTGATACGGCGTGATTAGAAATAATAGAAAACTAATAAATAAACTGCCGACGGGAATAAAATGTCAAGACTCGCCACACACCAGTTGACTCCGAGGAAAAAGGCTGACTGACTAACTGGAGCTCACCAAAGAAAAGGGGAAACCTCAAAGAAACTGAAAAAGAGGAGGAGCTACACGATTAACTCGAGGGAGTTAATCGTGATTGGACCGGGTGAAATAGGCATACATTATGCATGTGTGCGTATGCCTTGCATACGATCGTCCGGCGACCCTGGACGGATGCCGACATCGCTGTAGCATCTTACATGAATGCAAACAAAAACATCTGGTCATCCTATGGGAGGCCATAAATCAACATCTCGGTTGACGATGTGAATTCCCTTTGGTCCGCCGACGGGTGGCGGCCGTTATTAGGGATTTTTGTATGCATAGCATTCTGTGGTGCCAATGCTATGTTTAGATATTGCAACGAATATAGGGTGCAGCCATTGCCAGATGTTGAAAGTAAACACTTGCTGGCTGCATCCAATTCGCTGCTTGTTTACGGTCCCTAATCGGTGGAGACCGATAATAGGAAACCAGCGATTGCTGGTAATTAGAGAAATGTTTGGTTTGCCTCAGCCGAAACCTTGTCGACGGTGGCAACCCAATGGGACCAAATAGCCGAATGCAAGAAGTGCCATGGGCAAACAAATAAAACGAGTCAACAAGGAACTCTTTGTTGATGTTGTTTCCATAGCATAAGGCTATGGAAACAAGATGCCCTGGGCGGAATGTATGCCTAAGGATAGGATTTCAAATGCCGCGGCAATGTGATAATCTTTGCCGTGGACTTATGTTTTTCTTAGGAATCAATGCCCGGTCGAGGGTGAATTTTCGATGCCACGGCAAGGTGATAAGCTTTGCCGTGGACTTAATGTTTTTTTAGGAATTAATGCCTGGTCGAGGGTGAATTTTCGATGCCACGGCAAGGTGATAAGCTTTGCCGTGGACTTAATGTTTTTTTAGGAATTAATGCCTGGTCGAGGGTGAATTTTCGATGCCGCGGCAAGGTGATAAGCTTTGCCGTGGACTTAATGTTTTTCAGGGGTGGTGTTGGAGAAAAAGGGGTTTGGAAGGAAAACCCCCCACAGGATAGGTAAGCTGCCTAACGGATATTCAAAACAGTTATCCGATTGGGTAACCGTATTAATTCCAGCGATTTGGCTGGGGGTAAATGCCGTAGCAAGGTTACGCAACCTTGCTGAATATCGACCAAGAGGTAAGTCGTTCGCCTGGAATAGTGGGGATCGAGCGATGCATGGCTCTTCGGGCCCTGAAAAGCCCCACAGAACTACTCCACCTTGTTCAAAACCATCGTTCGCTGGGACTTTAAAAAACATAATCCAGGTAAGGTCACACAATGTCACAATTGCCAGCTTTATGGTCACGGCTCGATGCATTGTCATATAAATAGCTTCTGTGCAATATGTTCGGGAAACCATAAAACATCCGACTGCAAAACGAATGAGGTCATCAAGTGTGCAAATTGTAGTGGGCCACATAAATCCACCGATCCAGAATGCATAAGCCGAAAGCAGTACATAGACATTCGCCGCAAATTATCCCCACGTGGACGTGGTACAGGAAATACAACGTTCCTACAGCCTCCGAGTGACAAACAGCAGCCAGTGCCCGACCGATTATCCATTGATAATTTTCCTCCACTACCCCGATCTGTGCGTCAACCTTCACTTCCTTCATCCACTTGGGCTTCTGGCCTCCATCAAACCCAGCAACCTTCCAACAGTGATACGACACACACGAAGAAAAATCCGTCAGAAACATTAACTAGTGATAACCTGTTCTCATTTAGCGAGATAAACTCTCTTCTTAATGAAGTTGTAACCAAGCTTAGTGCTTGTCAAACCAAAGCTGACCAATTTAACGTCATTACTTCATTAGCTATTAAGTACATATACTCGGAAAAAACATGTTAAGAAATTCTCTTAACATCATAACTTGGAATGCGAGAAGCATCAAAAACAAAAAGCATGAATTTTTTAGTTTCTTGATAAATTTTAATATTGACATTGCACTTGTTTCAGAAACCTGGCTCCAACAAGACATTTCTTTCTCACATCAAAATTACATATGTTATCGCCTAGACAGGGTACATGCTAGTGGTGGAGGTGTCGCAATTGTTGTGAAAAAATGTATAGAACATTCCTTGCGTCCTTCATTGCGCCTTAAGTTAATTGAGGAAATTAGTATAGATGTAACATTAAGTGACAACTCCAAGGTGAGTCTTCTTTCGGTCTATTTCCCTGGAGGAAATAGAAACCTAGAGAAATCTACTTACTTTAAGCGGGATTTGCAAAAATTGTATAGAGTCAACACTCGAAACAAGCTAATTATTGGTGGTGATCTAAACTGCAGACATCAGTCGTGGAATTGTCTTAGGGCAAACTGCTGGGGTAACATTTTACTAGATGTTACTGAATCCAGCCCAAGTTTTTCCATACTTTATCCACTTCTCCCCACCTATATCCCAGCGAGTGCTAACAAGAACCCCTCAACTCTTGATCTATATATCACTAATATTCCAAATTACTGCACAGTGCCATTAACTCTAAATGCGTTAAGTTCAGACCACCTTCCGATCAACCTCACAGTGAATCATACAGTAGTTGTAAATCGTACCAGTTTATACCACAACTATTCCGCCGCCAACTGGAATTGTTATAAATTATATATAAACACGAACTTGGTTCTAGGTGATACCAGCCTAAATTCTATAACCTGCAGCGAGCACATTGATATCCTATGTAATAATTTTGTTTCTGTTATCAATAGAGCGGCCGATCTTGCGATACCTAAATGTTCCACTGCTCCAGTTGATAAGGCACCGCTTCCTGAAAATATCTTACATCTGATTAGGCTACGAAACTCTGAAAGAAGAAAATGGCTGCGTTATAGAATCGATTGTTTTCTAGTTAATGTTAAAGTCTTAAATAATATAATTAAAAACGAAATCTCAACATATAGGAACAAGTGTTGGAATAAACACCTTTCCTCTCTTGACAAAGCTAGCAAACCGTTCTGGAAAATATCAAAAATTATGAAAAAGAGAGGGTGCAGTATTCCTCCGTTTAAAGTTCACGACAAGTTGTTTATTTCTTCAGTGGAGAAATCGAACCTACTTGCTAACACGTTTAGTAAGAACCACTCCATATCTATGCATCTAAGCGACGCGTATACTGAAGCTGAAGTTGCTGACACTATCCATGTACTTTCTCAAACACCAGCTGAAAGTACTTACGCAACTAATATCAGCAAAGTTAAAGAATTGATAAAAAAATCGAAATCAAAAAAGGCTGCGGGTCTCGATAATATTAACAACAAATTAATCAAAGCACTTCCACCTGCTGCAAGTAACTATTTAACGTTCATTTTCAACGCTTGTCTTAAGAATTGTTATTTTCCGGACTGTTGGAAAACAGCAAAGGTAATACCTATCCCGAAACCCGGCAAACCGAAGAACAGCCCCGAAAGCTACAGACCTATTAGTCTACTTAGCTGTCTAAGTAAGCTCTTAGAGAAAATTATTAAGGAAAGGATTGATCGTTTTGTGGAAGACAATAACATCTTACCAAACTTTCAGTTCGGTTTCCGTAGTGGTCACAGCACAATCCACCAAGTCTTGCGCATTAAAAACCACATAGCTGGTAAATTCATCGACAAGGAGTCAACGGGACTGGTTCTTCTAGACATCGAAAAAGCTTTTGATACGGTATGGCACGATGCCTTGATTTATAAGCTACTGAAGCTTAAGCTGCCAATACCGCTTATCAAAATTATCCAGAGCTTTCTTCGTTCGAGAAAATATGTTGTGAGTTTAGGAACCGACATATCCTCTACTCACCAAATCCACTATGGTGTGCCACAGGGCTCGGTTCTTGGTCCCATATTATTTACATTGTTTGTCGCAGATTTACCATATCTAGGTGAAAACATTCAGGTAGCTATGTTTGCCGATGATACGGCCATTTTCTCTTCGGGTGCTTTATTCACTAATGTCTACAACTCTTTGCAAGCAGCTCTTGACAAACTAGCAGTGTATTACAGGAAATGGAAAATAAAAATAAATGGTAATAAAACACAAGCTGTCTGGTTTTCGAGATGTAGGAAACACTGCTACCTACCAAATGGCACTAAACTCAGTATGTGTGCAGTTGATATTGATTGGTCCGAAGACTGTAGATATCTAGGTATTATTCTAGATAAAAAACTCATCTTTCAAAAACACATCACTACCACAATTGACAAAATAAACAAAGTCGTAAGAGTTATGTATCCATTAGTGTGTAGAAAGTCAAAGCTTAGCATCGAAAATAAAATTATAATATATAAAACCATTTTTCAAGCGATACTCCTGTACGGGGCCCCTGTATGGTGTAATTGTGCTCGCACACACAAAATAAAATTGCAAAGGTGTCAAAATAAAATATTGAAAATGTTGCTGAATTTGCCATGGCATTATTCGACACATGAACTACATGAAAACGCCAACGTTAAACCGGTAGAGTTCCTTATTGACAAAATCAATCAAAACTTCTTCGTCAATTGTTCTTTTTCTGACAATGTTCTCGTTTCCCGTCTTGCGTTATCCTAAATCACTACATATGTACTCTGTCTATGAAAATTATATCGAGGTTATTATTATATAAAATAACCGGAAGCTCGTGCAATATTAGTCTTAAGATTCAAATAAGGGTTTTTTATTGTAGTTTTCCCTTAATTTATTATTTGCTATTCATTAAAATTGTGCTATTGTCGTTATATAGATTTAAGATTATAGTTGTAAAGGAATTGCTATCCTAAATCTCTTAAGTACTAGTTGTAAAATATACCATAAATGTAATTATCTACCAAATAAAAATTGAATTGAATTGAATCACGGGTGCTGTTCTTCGGAGATTCTTGGCATTGTTCCACGCAATTCGGTCTATATGCGCTCCACAAGACAATCCGACGGATCGCACCCATTTGTGGTTTATCTCCCGACAGCGCGAACATCCCTGTATCAGAACTCGTTCCGTTACAGAGCGGGGAATATGTGAAATTCCCTTCCCACGCGAGTGTTCCCGGAGCGTTACAACCTGCAACAGTTCAAAAAGAACTGCAACAGTTATTTGATGGCATCTCGGGGCGCCCACTCGACGCTATAGGTTGGCCTCTCCCGAGAGAAGTCTAAAAAAAAAAAAAAAAAAAAAAAAAAAAAAAAAAAAAAAAAAAAAAAAAATAAACTTTGTGTCAAAACTTCCCAATGAACCTGAAGGAGTGCAGGCGTCATCGCAAAGGATTAAGTGATTGTGAAGTCCCAGTTGTATGAGCATGTGTCGATGCCATATTAAAAATAGAAATAGAGAGCAACAATCAACTAACTAACTTGTGTGCATTTTTATTTTTTTCTGCTTGCTTGAAGTGAATTTTATTCATGGACAATTTACAGTGAAATTAATGGTAAGTGATGGATGTTGAGTTGAACTAGTGCCCATGACCGGTACGATAACAAAACCCAACAGAACTGCCACAATACTTGTTTTTTATGCCTTTCGCATGCCCTAGATGGGGTTTTTACCTGAATAATGGGAAGATGGATGGTGGCGTTCAGGAGAATCGCCACAGTCTCCACGTGACACCCCTGGATAGCTACTTTGGCACCCGCCAAGTAGTGAACCAATGCATGCAGCGACATCCTGAGAAAGGTTGGCCCAAGGCCAATAACCTTGCCCAGAAAAACAAATTATTATGGACACCTTAACAAGTCTCGGATATGGACCGGATGCCGATGGAGAGACTTGCTAAATAAGGCCAAGATCGGATCCTGTTTGTAGTGCCGATGATGATGATGATGATAATGATGGTATTGCAAGGCTTGGAGAAGAACAATTCCTACTATCACGTCTGAGAGTGTAAATCTTTTCGGTCCTAATTCGTAGATTTTTTGGAAATTAAAATTCTAAAAATCAAAGGTTATTTATTGGTATAAATTTCAACAAGAGCAGAAGTTATATGATCTGCAAAGATATTGAAAACAGCTTAATGTCAAACAAAGGTATTTTTTTTGCAAGATCTACTGAGAACATTACATAAAAATATAAAAAAGACACCAGTAGTTATTGATCGTATCATTTAAGAACCTACATTTTAATTCAAATATTAATTATCGAGTTGACTTACTTGGCAATTGTGAAGTGGTAATACACCGTAACCAGTCAAAGAATGCAATACAAAATCATTTGTTGGAAGACCCATCGTAGGTGACGTTGATAATTCTTCAACACTTTTTGTAAACTACGCGATTCAAGCAACCTAAAATCCAGTCATCCTAACAAATGGTCGTGTCACAGACGTAACCCCAAACGACCTTATACCCCAATAATGTGTCCCGTCGAATGCCCGTGAATATTGTATATCGTATCGTCTTTTCCGTGTCGCAAGTTTATACATCAAAACTCAATTTCTTACCATTTGTAGATTCTTGTATTTTTCATTCACAGTATCTTAGCCTTTATCTAGGCAATCGAAAAGAGTCTCCAAATAACTCGACTCTCAGGTCGGTTAGTATCTCACAGTTTCCCGTATCTTAATCTATCGCATTAGGCTGGTGACACGAAGTGACCTTTTTAAACATCAAAAAATCTATTTGCAGCTGTATATTTTGGTATCTGCGGTGGCTATCATATGCACGCGGTCCCTGTTCCTGGTCGATAGCAACAATCTCTCTCACACACACCGTTGCGCCGTGAAAGGAAGTGTCAACCTCTCTACGGCGACGATTCAAATACGAAACACGAAAACATTCCGAAAAGCGCTTGAAACGTGATCAGTTGGCGATTGTTTTCCTACCATCGAAATGTTTGTTGCATCGTAGGAAAGATGTAACCATGTCTGGGGTGTTAAACACCCTCCTAATGGGGTGGCGATAATTAGGAAGATTTGCAATCTAAATAAAAATATTTCATTGAACGGTTGCTATGGCAAGATGTGGAACGTGCACTCAGTTGATGTTGAACGCTCCACGAATGGCAAATACTATTGATAGGAATTCCTGAGCTGATTGTATTTGGTTGTTTGTCCTGGGGTATTCTTTGTTTGTTTTGTCACTAAAGTCATCAATTGTTTGAATTTATGGTCAACTAAATCGAGTGACACATCCGAGTACAAGATCGTGAACATTTCTAGGACAAGACATTTCGCCCAAGTAAGTCAGACACCTTCTCGGGTGTACGATGTGTTTGGTGTTAGTAACTGCTCCTAGGCGAGGATGAGAGAACATTCTTCGCGGTACCATAGTGCACAACACTGAGACGAGATACAACGCTGCTATTGCTATTGTCGCCATGATCGTAACATCCGAGAAATTCCTTTATTTCTGTTCTGCAATGGCGGCGTTCTAACGACTCAGACGGCGAACATATTTAGGAAATAGTCGATGGTGTTCATTTTGTTTCTCGCGCGCGCGCTCGATTTCGTTTTCCAAGAAGCATAAGAAAAAGAAAATAGTCTATCGAAAAGCGGAAAGGAAAAAAAGCATATATGGCTTTTCGTGAACGTAACACGACTTTCTGGTGAATGCTTTCTCTATAGCGGTTCTTGTAAAGAGGAAACTTAGAAAAAGTAAAAAAAAAAAAAACAAAATGATGCAAATGTGGAAGAGTACGTAGAGCAAGGTAAATGCTAAGTGAGGTAGTTCACCAGGATACAATTGTTGGCATGGTATCCCATGAGATGGTCCTTGTTTCGTTTGAATGGAGTGCAAAATTTGATTGGCGGTATAAAGACCTCTTCTACGAGAAGGGGACTTGTTAATCGGTTGAGACCTTTCTTTTTGGCAGTGTGGAATATCGTACCATGTGATACGGTGAAAACCGCACTTTTATATCAATGGAAAAGATTCTTCGCCTAAAAGTGTTTGCCTCATATAGTTGGCAGTCGTTTTGCACGCCTCAAATAACATAACAACACACAACAATAACAGATGGAGGGAAAAAATACATTATACACAATATACATTGAACGTCTTGTTGAATTCAGCAGGGTTTAAAACCGTTTGGTAGCCGATCTTTAGCTGCTGGGCTGTGCTGCTACTACTAACGTTTTGCTTCGATCATTTCTGTAATTGGTGCATCTTTAGTATCGAAAATATCGGGGTGGAATTGTGGCATCCCTAACAGATACACACAATTCACAAGCAAAATAGTGAAGAACACCGAACGAAAATCGAATAAGAAAATACATCAGAGCCGTATACTTAGCGATAACATAACAATTCAAATTTTAAAATCGCCCAGTAGCCTGATGGGTTGCTCTTTGGTTCCATTTTTTGTGATTCTAACTGTCATAGCGTCAGTTCGAATCGCACGTTCTTATGGTTGATGGGTGCGCACATTGAGCAAGTTTTCAAAGTAATGCTTCCATCTTGTCACTATATTGTTTGTTTTTGTGACCAGACAGCCGTTTGCGTCTCAAATAATGTTGGCTCTCCCTCGGTAGCCATTTCTAATTGAGTTTATGCCGACATGCATACCTCTGATGTTCTTGGCATCGCGTCAGTTCGAATCACACGTTCTTCTTCACTATTATTTCAAACGCTATAGAATCTATGTGTAATAGGCAGTGACAGTATCAGAACCATAAACGTCATTCACGATTTCATCCTTCTGGCTTGCATTATTACATCTATTTTTTTTTGACTTCTACATTTTGTTGTAACTGACAACTGAATCGAGCGATCAATACTGTCATTGCGCTTTTTTAGTACGGAATGTCGCTGCTTGACTAACGAGAACGAGTCAGCATTTTTTTTTGTTAGTGCTTTAGGAGATATAATATATGTACATCTAGAGACAAAATAATTTCTTTTTCCTCACACTAATATAATTATTTTACGGTCAGATACAGTATGTATCTTTTTTTCAATTTCAAATTCAAATAGTATATTCCGACTAAGAGGTAACATATCGTTATACAAACTATATCTGCACATAGGTCTCACTAAAAATGTTGCACTACTAAAAACGTTGTACTACTCTACATAGCGAAACAGTTGAGTCTATCGCCAAATTTCTTTTGCACATTCTAATACAAAAGAATATCCCAAACCGATATTCCCCTGTCTGATATAAAAAGTACAGGCAATACTCTTGGGAATAGAAAAGTATGCAAGAGTATGCAAGAGTATACTTTTCAATCTTCTCCTTTTACCCTTCTCGACACGCGCTTGTGGTTCTGCATTCTGAGAATTACCCTTAAACCAATGTTCCACCTTTTCCTGTATAAAAAGTACAAGCTATTCGCTTGGGAACAATATCGATGTCCGGTGAAAGGTTTGCGTGAGTATACATTATCTCCTTCCATTCCCCCTACTCGGAATGCACTTGTAGTTCTGCATTCCGAGAATTACCCAAGTTTCCAAACGAGGTCACGAGGTCACCCTTCTGGTTTCGCTTTTCGTTGCAAACGAAACCAAATCTACCGCTAACCAGGCTGCTCTCCTTTACAATTTTCCAATTTTCCCTGGGTTCATTGACTGCTGACTAGATTCACGAGTGTTGATTTGCAGTTAGTGGGCGGGGAAATGAGAAAATAAGGATGAGTGACCGATCGGGAACGGGCGATCAGTCCAAAGACACAGGAATGGGCAAAGAACCTGTTGTTCGTAGTTAATTGGTGTCAGTCTGTCGAAGGGTTGAGAGTAATCACGAGTCGATGACGAAGATTCGAAAAAGAGTCAAAAGTTAATTAAAATAAAGAATGTGAAAACATGAACAAATCTTACAAAAGGTAAAATACAACCTATAAACTATAATTTAAATTCCATTAACTGTTGATGTTCCATATTCAAAAGTGAATTAAACTAACAAGTGAACTTCCGTTTGGTGTAATATTCCTAATAGAACAAAGTAAAGGAAATTAAAACAAAATAAATAAAGATGTTGCAGCGATGCTTGGGAGGATATTATTTTTGTTCTCGACGAACAAGATCACCTTATTGTTCCCCCAAGTTCGCCCGTTGCGGTCATCACCGTGCTTCTGGAGTTAACCGGGAAGAGTAGCGACCGATTGTTGAGGGAAAAGATAAAAGACACTGCAGTTAAAGTTTTTTTTCTTGATCTATTACTTTATCTAATTGCTACTAAAAATGTTCCTCACCACTGGGCGTTACCTCTGATTCTGATCATATTATATTATATTTATTAATTTAATTGATTGCCGTCCTCAAACATCGGGCGCCAACCTAGAGACTGATCCTCGAATCCAACATCCATCCCCATTTTATTCAAAATCTTATTGGGATTTTATACGAGGGTTGCCTCTTATGTTCCGGGATTTGGCAACCCTAGCGTTGCAATCCGGCAATTGACAGCTCTGTCGTAAAGTTGGACATTTTTTAAGGTTATACGCACTCAGAACGTTTTGACATACGAGCGTTATTTGTGTTGTTTACAGTAACTTAAAAGATTCATCTCGGCCCAAAAATGGAATTAAATCGTCAACATTTTCGTGCGATCATTTTTTACAACTTTCGGCGTGGATTAACTCAGCAACAGTGCATAGATGAACTTAATTCAATTTTTGGCGATGAATCTCGTCCAAGGACCAGTGTTTATCGATGGTATGGTGAATTCAATCGTGGTCGTAGTTCACTCCAAGATGAATTTCGTGAAGGTCGTCCAAAATCAGTTGTTGTTCCGAAAACCATTGATGCTGTGCGCGAACTGATATTGGAAGATCGTCATGTGACCTATCGTGAGATTGAGACAACCTTAGGCGTTAGTGGGACCAGCATACATTCAATATAACATAAACATTTGACTGTCAAAAAAATGTGTTCGCGTTGGATCCCACACAATTTGTCAATCGCCCAAAAAAAGGCTCGTGTCAATTGGTCGAAAGAAATGCTCAAAAAATACGGTCGCGGTGCTTCGAAACACGTCTATGACATCGTGACAGGTGATGAATCGTGGATTTACGCGTATGAGCCCGAAAGTAAACAGCAGTCGACTGTCTGGGTGTTTCAAGATGAGCCAAATCCAACAAAAGTTGTTCGCGCACGAAGCACTTCCAAGCAAATGGTCGCCTGTTTTTTCGGAAAAACTGGACATGTCGCAACCGTACCACTAGAACAACGCAGACAGTCAATTCTGAGTGGTACACCACCATTTGTTTGCCAGTTGTCTTCCAAGAAATCAGGAAAACCAACCGCCGAAGACGGATCACTCTTCACCACGACAATGCGAGCTCTCACACATCGGCTGCGACAACTGCATTTTTGAGCACCCAAAACATCGATTTGATGGGTCATCCGCCGTATAGTCCTGACTTGGCGCCGAATGACTTCTTTTTATTCCCGTACGTAAAAAACAAACTGAGAGGTCAACGTTTTTCGACACCTGAAGAAGCGGTTGTTGCATTCAGAATGCATGTGTTGGAGATACGTCAATCAGAGTGGCAAAAGTGCTTCGACAATTGGTTCAAACGCATGCAAAAGTGTATAGATCTTCATGGGGACTATTTTGAAAAACAATAAAGTGATTTTCGATGATCAATATTTGTTTTTGTTCTCTAATCCCGAAATATAAAAGGCAACCTTCGTACCGCGGATTCATCGAAATGCAAACAGTATTTCGAAATGTACTTCGAGTGGAGTCGAGTACTGGAGACTGTCTAGGAATTCGGTGAAGTGAAGTAGTGGACATTTTGGATATGCAGAGCATATGAAGATAAGCACTGGGCTTAAGGTTTTGTTTGCGCATGGTGATTGAACATCTGGTTCAATTCACTATGCGTTTGATTTAATGTGGGGATCATGGAGAATTGGATGTATGGGCGATAAAGGAACATTCGATTGGTTTATTAGGAATTTTGCTTGATCGGGAGTTTAATTGTTAGAGGGGAGAATGGATTTGTGAATTTATTTATGGATTTGTTAATTGTTTTGAATTGAAGTTTAGGTGTAGGGATAATGGTTAATATATATGGGCGGTAGGGAAGTGGTAGGGCTTTTCAGAGCACTACAAATATCCCCTACGAACTAAATTCAAATAATAAGTGAACTTCTGTTTGGTCTAATAGCACAAAGTGAACAAAGTAAACGAAATTAAAAGAAAATAATAATAAAATCGAATCTAACAATAGAATTAGAACTATTTCCTCTAAGAACTAAAAGGAAATGAAAAGTCAAATAAAGACAAAAACGTAGTGGAGAGTTTTAATGGTTTTTTATCTGCCAAAAGGATCCAATTCTTGGAAGTGAGTACGACTAGCAGCGGAAATTCAAACAACTGCCACGCAAGTACAACCATTTCATATAAATTATTGGGAAATTAAATTGTTACAGCATATTTAATTTCAAGAAAGGCTTTAGGTTTGCTCTGCGTTAGAGCCCCGTGATACTAACCGTTAGAGTTCTTCTTGATCAGTAGTAGGTTGTAACGCTTCGGAAACACTCACGCCGGGGGGATTCCCGTTCTGTAACAAAACGACGTTTTTGTATATAACATGTACAATCTATTCAAAAATAATATTCATAACTGGCATCTATGACATTCTTCCAACGTGATACAAAGTCAAATATTCCTGTTTCGTAGAAGTCCTGACTTTTTGAGGCAATGAAATCTTCAAAGGCTTTTATGACCTCCGCTCGGTTCTAGAAGACCTTCTACCGGAAAAATGAATCCAGATTGCGGAAAAGATGTCCGTTAGGGAAATGTCAGGGGAGAGGATGTCGAAGAATTTCAAAACCCAACTACAACAGTTTTGCACCTAGTTTTGTCTAGCATCGTCATGCAAAAGGATCGAACCGTTGCTTTTCAGCCAATTTAGCACGCAATATGTCGATTTCCTCACAATATTCTATAGCGTTTATCGTTTCTCCTGGTTGAAAAAATGAAAAGTAGATTGGTCGATGTTCACCAATTTGTCACCATAACCTTTTTTGGATGAAGATCGGGCTTGGGAGTGGGTTTCGGTTTTTCACCTGCATCCAACCACTGCACAGCTCGTGTACGGTTATCATATAGAATCCATGTTTCATCACGGTTGACTATCCGGTGCGAAAACGGTTCAGTTCGGTTTCTTAATCTAAGCGATGCACAGATTTCCAGGCGCCGTAGTTTTTGGGACTCATACAGTTCATGGGGTACCCAGTTATCGAGTTTCTTTACCTTTCCTATGAGAGAAAGGTGTCGACTTATTGTCATTAGAGATACTCCCATGCTTTGTGCAATCTCTCATACTGATTTCGTTGGGTCCGCATCCACCGTTGCTCTTAAAACATCGTCGTCAACTAACGTTTCTGGCTTCCCACGTGGTTCATTTTCGAGGCGGAAATCGCCCGAACGGAATTTTCCTGACCAACGTCGTATAGTGCGTTTGTTTACCGCTACATCCTCAAATGGGTCATTAATGTTTTCCATTGCCAATGACCCATTGTGTCCAGTTTTAAAATAATAAAGGAAGAGGGTTCGAATTTGAACTGCCGACAGCATGGTAAACAATTCCTAGAAAAGAAAAAAAACTGTACTTATAACGAACCCTAAAATTCTCACACGTCAAACACACGTACCACTTTACTTTATAAAAAAAGAATATTTAACGTTCTGGCACAGATGTTTACTCGAGAAGTTTTTATTTCCGACTGAGCGAAAATCGGACGTTTCATGTGGTACAAACCAATATAAGAAAAAACTTAAAACATTTAGTGGAAAAAGAAAAAATGAATCAAGTTAAAATAAGATTTTCAACATAAATTAAAAAGTTATTGTAAAAAAAACTTAAAATAATAAATTGGAAAAGAAAACTTTTAAGTGAAAAAAAGAGGCAAAAGACAACGTGATGAGTGTTTCAATTTAATAAGAGTGATAGCCAGAAGATTATTGAGATGAATGATGTTATACAAAAGCAGCCTAAATAAGAGGAGGGTTTACAACCATGGCCAAAGGAATACATGAGGATCCCACAAGTAGACTTTAAACGCTCACAAACATACTTGCTGGCTGAGAATTTAGACAGCCAACTTAAACAACTGTCCGAGAATCTGAAGAAAGTCA
The DNA here is from genome assembly GCA_963931805.1 of Microdon myrmicae. NCBI lineage: Eukaryota > Metazoa > Arthropoda > Insecta > Diptera > Syrphidae > Microdon > Microdon myrmicae. The sequence continues at coordinate 39,175,465 of OZ007497.1, read as the reverse complement.
TCGACAGATCGAGCGAGTTGAAATAGGGAAAACCCTGAGCACCCATTTCTTATATATTTCTTTTTGGGCAACAGGTTCCTCTGTAACACCTACAGCAAAAAAAAAACCCAAATTGTATCCTTTTTCTATGGATGTATAGGCTTTTCGACTATCGTCCCATGAGTTTCATCGCCCTAAATGTAACTGTGGGTGTTTACGTGGTAAGGCAGACGCCCGGGTGCCACAGGGGCACAGGTTCACCAGGCTTTTCCAACGTCTTCTCTTGTCCTCTGGCTCCTCGGATTTAAAACACTGACTGCTTCCTATTTATCTTATCTTTATTTATTCTCTGTTCAGAAAACATTACATTAAATATTCAAACGAACAACGTAAAGAATGATCTATTTGTCTTATCTTTATTTATTCTCTGTCCAGAAACATTAAATTAAATATTTACACTAACAACGTAAAGAATGATTCATTTTGGTGCACTGTTCGAATAAAACTGAATTACGTTCAAGCAACAATATAAAAGCTAATTCACTTTTTGGTGCACAGTTTAAATAAAATAAAGTAAATGTTCATACTAACAATGTACAGGATGATTCGTTTTGGTGCACTGTTCGAATAAAACTGAATTACGTTCAAGCAACAATATAAAAGCTAATTCACTTTTGGTGCACAGTTTATATAAAATAAAGTAACTGTTCATACTAACAATGTACAGGATGATTCGTTTTGGTGCACTGTTCGAATAAAACTGAATTACGTTCAAGCAACAATATAAAAGCTAATTCACTTTTTGGTGCACAGTCTATATGGACACTCTTGAATTAATCGTTTGGCGCACTGTTCACATGGACACTCTTGAATTAATCGACCGTTCCCAGCAACCGCAATTTCAGACTGACTCCTAAAAACTTCTTCGTCCACGACGCTATTACAACCTGCACATTTGATCACCGCTTCCATGACCAAATATGGTAAGACATTCCTTTTTCCCGTTTAGCTTCATCGCAAAAGGGGTTAGAATGTAAACACGATGGTCTTTTCCGCTACTCATCGTGTGCGTCCGCGAAACTGCAGACACAGCAAAGATCCTCCTAATCATTTGCAACCGTTGCGTGTGTACGTGACGTACCGAAGATACTCTGTGCTGGTGCCGTGCCTCGCTTGGTCGGATGTTTGGCAACCGAGGCAACTGGGCAATGGTATTTTGCGGGTAGTGCGACCAAATAGGTTTTGCTGTATTATCATTTGTTGCCGATTTACATGAACCAATGCTTTATGACTTTTCTTCGTTTATGCAGGCCCAGCACAGAAGGTAAGTACTTGCTGGGGTATTTTATGACACGTTTACTCTTTTCACCTATTAGGTAAGTAGTGGCGTTCAGCGAACTGCCACGCTACTCGTTTTTAATTTAGATGGATGTCCTAGATGGGAGCTTTTAGCTCATAATTAGGATGTTAGGTGGTGGCGTTCGGGAAAATTTGGGTTATTTATAACGCCACTAAGATGGAAATGGGTTTCCCCAGGGCAGTCATCTTGCTCCCCTCTTATTTATGATATCTATTTCTATCCATTAAGGATATAGACTCCAGTATCAAGCACTTCTCCGTCTCTCTCTCTACGCGGATGATACTAAATTATTCAAAACGATCCGCTTTCTTCTCGGCTCATCACTTCTTCAAACTGATCTCGATACTCTTTCTATTTGGTGCCCAAACAACAGAGTCGAACTAAATATCGTGAAATGTCACTTAATCACCTTCTCCCGGAAGCCCCCCCTTTCCCCGCAGCGTTCCTATTTCTTTCTTGTACAATCGATTTGAGACCTGGGCATCTTATGTGGCTGGGAGCTTAATTTCATTTCACATATTGACGAGATAATCCTCAACGTCAATGCTGCTCTTAGTTTTGTGAAACGCTGGTCGAAAGAGTTCTCTAATCCCTACGTCATCTGATCGCTTTACGTAACTTTTGTCCGGTCTTTTAGAATATACTAGTCAGGTCTGATCCCCTCGTTATATATCCCACATTCGCAAGATCGAAAGCGTTCAATGTCGTTTCTTACATTTTGCCCTCTGAGAATTGAATTAGGGAAATCCTCCGATACAAGCCGTCCCCATCCAATGAAATATATCACAACAATTAACCTTAACATACTTTTAGAGCGCAGAATTCATGCCGACATTCTCTTCATCCACCGTCTTATCTCAGGTTCAATCAATTGCCCAAGCCTGCTCTCTTTTATTACATTTCACACTAACTCCTGAAACTTGTGTAGCCCTCGTCTCTTCTACTTGGCCACCCATAAAACCTCTTACGGCTCTAATGAATCAATTTCGCGAATGTTACGGAGGGCCAACACTTACCTCACTTCTATGGAGTTCAATCTCACCTCATCTGCTCTCAAAGTTCGTTTCTACTACCCCCGTCCTTTTACTCCTTACACACACACACCTCTTACACTCGCCTAAGAGGGACTCATCTTCATACTCCCACAAGATTCCCCGCTGTTATCACCGCATAATGTATAGTGAAAAATATTGCATATCTTAGAAGAACTAACCGGACAAACAAACAGATGTGACTTTTTTTTATATGTTTAACCTAATACCGTTCGATACCATTCATAAGCGATATATTAAATTTACCAGACAGTAACGCAAATCTATGAATAAAATTTACTTAAAGAGAGCGCTAGGAACTTCACCAGAAGCTAATTTTGAAAAAAAAGCAACCGTCATTTCCCATTCCCTCTCATCAGCTAATCACATAAACACATTCTATCAAAACATTTGCGGATGCACCACTATTGCTACATGTCGCCATCGACGATCGTTGTCGTGTACCATCATAACAAGTTCAATGTGCGTGAATTTGCGGATTACCAAATGTGTTATGGCGATCGAGGACTTTCAATGTACCATTGATTGAGGCTCGTACGTAATGCAGTGTATCTTATGTTCGTGCGTACAAATTCCAAGGGACCCACAATCAATCTAAGTTCACCCTTCCATCTGAGGCACGACAGACATTCTCAAGCTATAATGCGCCGGTGTGATTCGACATAAGGCTATTCTGCCAGTTAGTGAACTAACTGAAGAGGTATTGGAAATATGACTGCTGCTGTAGAGGGAAGTATAAAAATTATCCTGAAATGTATCTAGACAACGGCTTAAATATGGAAAGGCTGCAACGTGAGCGTTTTGTCCCCTTTCCATTCGTTAACCATTGGCACTGTTTACTTTTTTTTATGACCAATTGACTGAAGCTGATCTATACACGACAAGCGACAATGACGATGATAATTCACTGGAATTTTTTTACCTTTTTCTGGGAATAGTTTCATCGAAGACGCGGCTGCGAGAAGGGTGAGGGTGGCGATGGTAGAATAGACAGAGAGACAGAAATGAAAAGGCCAATGCATCCTAGACAATTGGTCCTTGTTTTGGCTCAAGTTACTCTGGGCACAAATTACATTCTGTGGCGGCATTTCACACAGAATCGCAGTTGAACAGATGTCGGTCTGACAAGTGATGTAGTCCCAACATGGTACCTTTGCCGCAGCCCTGGTCAACTGAACTGATTGTATGTTCTTTAGGCGACAGCGTCAACTAGAACAACAACAACGATGGCAAAAATGACTCTCTTGCAAACATTGTCGACTGGCCGGAGCAATTGTTTCCGTGCCACTGCGAAATATTTAATAACAAGTTGAGGAATTGTCACGTAATCAGTTAGTGTGCATCAGTAGTGCATGTGTATGATGGGCACGTTTCAAATGCGCACGGCGGCTAGATCCTTACCTCGGGTTGATGGAAAGGAACAATTGACTGCGCATCATGTTACGAATGTTTCAATTAAAATGCAATTGTAGCATACCGCACATGTTATGTGGTTGGTGTGGCCCTTTTTTGTCCCCAGCGTATAAGCAATAAATTATGAATGTGTGAAATTGTATGGAGAGGTATGATGTATTGAAGTAGAACGATTTATTTTGGGCCCAGTTCGTACGGAACTCTTTGGTTTTGGTTTACCATGTAGAACGTGTTGGAGGTTGATTTTGGGAGTCTTACATGTTCGCCAATTAAGAGCATTTATTTGGCCAATAGACGCTGAATTACTCGAGAATTAAAAACAAGCTGAAAGTGTGGACAGCTTTAGATTGAGTGTTAATTGAGTCATTGAATTGGGGTCGACCATGGTGTGCGTGCGATTTATTCATTTCTCGGCTTGCTGTCCAATTAAACGATTATGGTTACAGGTAGTGCTTTGACGATTACATATAGCAAGCGCATTTAAAAATTTTGGACTTGCGAAAAGGTAATTAATGTTCATTGCAGGGGTTGTAAACATGGCGAAACAGCGGCCGTGTAAAACGTGAACGGTAGTTAATCTAAAAAGATTGCATAGCACTCAGTAGGTTACATGTCCATTGCTTAATTTTATAGCGGTTCTTGTGGGCATGTACTTTTAGAATTTTTTATTTGTGGCGTGTATGGACTAAAAACCCCAAATAAATAACCAGACGAACCACACAGTACCAAACATTTGCAATTAGAAGGTTCTAGTCATATGCACCAAAACATATACATAAAGAACCATTATAGTCGTTATATCTCATAATGGTCTTGGAGAATAAGAAACTCATTTAATTTCAAGGCTAGTACAATTGTTCGGTTTTGGGTCGAGTATGCATGCTAACATCAAACACACCTAAGACTGACTGGTGTTATATTTTTGCATATAGCACTTTAGTACACACACATAAATGTTCATAACAGCACACTTTCCTTACCTTGTACACTTAAACACATAACACACTTTGAAAATAAAACGCACTCTGTTTGTTGCGGATTGGCAATTAAATGTGCTGCAATGTACTGGAGAAATCTAGTACATTCGCATGTATACCAGTTGCGCAGCAGCTGGCACCAACTGGCCATCATTGTCACCACGATAATGTCATAGTGTCGGTTTTTGAATTGGCATTTATGCCAATTCGTCAGTCTACAATCAACATTCATCGAATAAACGCCATCGGTCAATAATTGTCAATCAATACATCAATTAATAAAAGTCAATATCAAGGAAAAAGGACTTCATCTTTTCGGGCAGTGATTCCATCGTTTCACTTCATCTTTTCGGGCAGTGATTCCATCGTTTCACTTTATCCTCTTGGGCCTTGATTCAATTGTTTGACTTCATCTTCTTATGTGCTAATTCTACCGTTCGAGTTCATCCCTTTGGACGCTGATTCCAACGTTTGACTTCACTCTTGGAACGATTTTCTCCTCTGGACGCGACCACATTATCGCCCACCGCTATTACATTAACATTTTCTGGTCCTTCGAAACGGATCCAGTGCCGATTTGGATCGTCTCATCGCCGCCCAGTTCGCGGCACATAGACACTGCAACCTGACTCGACACAAATCAAGGACGACTGAAATTACTAGGGATAACGACTGTGAAACATCCCTTCTTAATGAGGACATCAACATTGATCTAAACAACACATTAGAACCGGTTGACGGTACCGACGAACCCTGCTTATTAACAGTGAAAAAGGGAACAATCGATGCAGCTATGGTCAAGAAGAATTCCAAGAATATTGCAGTTGACTTCTCAGCGAAGTGTTCCACTCCCACAAGCCAAGTAAGTCAAATAAAACGACGCTTAAACGCCAGTGCTATCCATGAGTTAGGTTTAAATTTAATATTTGATTCCGACGAATGCCAAAAGGCAAAAGACAAATTCGAATTTTCCGATGTAGTAGACGACAACCGAGAGAGACCAGGTGCAGTGGTTGCTGGGCTTAATGATAATAATGACAAAGAAGCTTTGGTAGACAACCCGTCCGATGAGTTGCTTAACAGTGCCAAAATTACTCCGATCTTGTCAGAGGGGATTGCATGTGATATCATTTTACAAGCTAACGACTCAACTTTATGTCTTTTCGACAATAAGGAAAATGTTCGCCCAGTGCAGAAGCGAATTCTGGCAAAGACATCAACGAAGCAACACAACGGTTCCCCGACGAGATTCCTAGGTCGGCGGAACACCAAAGATCTCGACCGACGACATTCCTCGCTCGGAAGAGATCATACCTGTTTTCACACGGTGCGCAACGGAGCCGACAATGGATCACACAGTGGTGACGGCGGCGACGGCGACAACGTTGACAACGGTTCCCCGACGACATTCCTCGGTCGGCGGAAGCCAAAGGATCTCGACCGACGACATTCTTCGGTCGGCAGAGATCATACACGTGCTCATCACCAACACGACTCGGAAACCGCTGTTGCTGCAAAACGCAAGCAGGACGACGAACTTTCTACAACGAGACTTCAAACCAAAGTGCCTTCAACATCAGCTCTCGTACAACAAGCAGTGGCGAATGAGGAACTCATCGCCGCTCAGTTCGCGGCGCAGGACCGCATCTCGGGCACCTTCCTCAGCGCACAGGACAAGGGACAACTAAGTCCAACAATAATCGAGGCAACCAAATGCGCACTCCGAGCCGAATGGGAAGCCTTCTCCAAGCGGCACTACGACATCTTCTACACGGCGGCACCGGAATATCTAGAACACGCGTACTTCGTGGAGGATTTTTTCGGCGAAACTGAAGACATATACCTCGAGAAACAGACGAAGCTCCTCGAGGCCCAGTACGCTCTTGATTCAGCCTCCCCAACCATGGTCAACAGCACCAATCGCCTCCACCCTAGCGAGCTGCCCCCAGTGCAGCTGCCAACGGCTGACATGTTTCAGCAAAAGGAACCGCACCCCAGAACAGTGGATAAGGATCAGCAGGCCGCCGACCAGAGTGCCGCCTGCCCAAAGCCCAACCTACCCAAGGTCCCAATGATCAACCAGCCGTTGTGGGGCACCAGATGACATGGCCGTTCCTCGTGGGTTGCGAACTTACAACTCCAACCCAGAGGAACTGGTTCACTTCGCACCGCATCCAGATAAAGCAGTGGGCACGGCGCACTTAGGATCCGTGGCAGAATTAACGCCAATGCCTCCCACAAACACGCCTTCGACTGTTCCAGCAACAGTAGCCGGCCCGATGATTAGCCAGCCCCGTGTCCCGAGGCACGAAACACCGCCGGCACCCATAAGGCAACAGGGCCCTTGCACATTCTGCAGGGCCGCACACACGATCTACGATTGCGAGGGCTTCCGATCATTCACACCCGGCCGCCGGAAGTCCTTCGCACAACAAAGGAACTTGTGCACCAACTGTTTGGGTCGCCACCGCCTATGCGACTGCCACTCCAGCAAGACGTGCCGTCGATGCCAGCGGAGACATCACACCTTACTGCATGTCCGGACTACCGCCATTGACGGGACAACATCACCGCCGCACCACAAAGGATCCGCCCCCCGGATCGACCGTCATGAAAGGGCCTGCGCACATACAATCAGCACCCCTTCACAGCATTCCGCGTTGCTACCAACAGCCAGAGTCATCGTAGCATCGGAGACCGAACAGAGGATTGAAGTCCGTGCTCTGCTGGACCCCTGCTCCAACGGCACCTTCATTTCAGCATCACTCGCCCGAAGATTAAACCTCCGGCGCCAAGCTTCATCCGTCTCCACCTACGGTGTCGGGGGCACTCGTGGCCTTGCCACCAGGACTCAGGCCGCCATTAGCATCATTCCTCGCCTCCACGGCTCGAGCCAATTGACACTAAGGCCCTTCATCCTGTCAGGGCTCTCAGAGTATACACCACCACCACAATCAACGACGAGGGATCTCTCGTTCGTGGCGGATCTGGAACTTGCAGATCCGAACATCGCCTCCGCCAAGAAGGTGGACATCATCCTTGGGGCAGACATATACCCCAACATCATCTTCGAAGGTCTCAGGAAGGACCAACGTTCCGGCCTCGTCGCGCAGGCCACTGAACTGGGATGGGTGCTATCGGGCGTAGCACCCACCATATCATCCAGCGCAAAGGTGACAAGGCCTGTCACCAGCCATCATATGGCCATTCCTCGTGGGTTACGATTTTACAACTCCGACCCAGAGGAACTGGTCGACCTTCCGACTGACGGCCGCGGCTTCCATCAGAGAACACAAAGGACGTCTCGCCGGCGTCGGCCCCAGTGGCCACATACGAAGCCCATTCAACTACCAGCCACCGACCACTTGCGCGACCCAACTACAAGACATACCCCCCCCCCCGCTGAACCATTGCAGGGGCAAGGGGCAATCGAGGAACCAGGAGCTTACCCCCTCGAACACTTCAAGGCATCCCACCACACCCAGGACACCACGTGGTCAAGCTCCTGCCCAGGTCCAAAGCTACCCAGGCCAACCGCTACCACCTGTAGCCACCACAACAGGACCAGGAGCGCGCAATGCCCCGCTTGGCGGGCGGCGCTCCCCAGTAACCAGCGGTCTCTCGAACTCCAGCAAGAAAGCACGCCCCTCTGTGCATCCACAGAGGCTGCATTGCGACGACCCCGGGAGGCACTTGGCACGTGACTGCCATTCCGCCAGGACACGCGGACAGTGCCAGGGTAGACACCGCACCCGACTCCACGTTACAGCACACAACCCCAACGGCCGCACCCCTCAGCCCACCCACTCCAGACGGGCGCCAACGTGCGCAGAACACTGCACCACCACCGGTCTCGACATAGCGAGACCCATCACTAGTCATCACGTGGTCATTGATCGTGGGTTGCCACCTTACAACTCTAACTCAGATCAACTGGCCGGTCCCGCGACCACAAAAGGCAACGGACATCAGCGAGGGAAAAGAGGTTCCTGTCGCCATCGATCATACCGGCCATCCCCGACCCTCAAGCCTCCAGCGCTCCCCAGGGCGGGCGGCCCCCTCTCAACTGATCATCCACGTGAAAGTGGACTGCCGACCAAGACCAACCGCCACCAGCAGACCGCACACTCCCGGCCCCTAGCCAACGTCCCCTGGAACAAAATGATTCGCCAATGATTGGCGAAGGCGGGCGGAATGTTGCGGATTGGCAATTAAATGTGCTGGAATGTACTGGAGAAATCTAGTACATTCGCATGCATACCAGTTGCGCAGCAGCTGGCACCAACTGGCCATCATTGTCACCACGATGATGTCATAGCGTCGCTTTTTGAATGGGCAGTTATGCCAATTCGTCAGTCTACAATCAATATTCATCGAATAAACGCCATCGGTCAATAATTGTCAATCAATACATCAATTAATAAAGCTACCTTCAAGTTCACTTCTGCCTTTTTGTGGTTCTGTCTCCTACAACAAAGTTTTATTGGTTTTCACGCGGACTACTTAGAGTTATAAACAAACACTGTTATTTAGTTCTACTTTATTAATGTACACTCGGTTTCGTGATTTAATTTACACACTCGTCCTTTAAGTATTGGTTATAATAAAACCGCACTGCGCGTCACACTCATTTTTTCCTTCCGTCTTCGATGACGGGTAATAGTCACGACACCCGAAATTTGAATTTTAAGCGCTATCGGCTTTATCACTGTGTTCGTCCTGGACGATGGTTGGTATCAGACTCTTTTTTTTAAATCAAATTTACAAGGCGGCGGGTTTTATATTTGATGTCCGTTTTGGACGATGGTTTGACTTAGACTCTATTTATAGTTTTTCCGTACCGCACGACTTACGAGTTCTACCGTCTTGGGTGACGGTTTTAAACGACTTGGTTTAATTTTCTCTGTATGAAAATTTTACGCCCGGCGGGCGTTATATTTGATGTCTGTTTTGGACGATGGTTTGACTTAGACTCTCTGATTGAATCTCCAAAACCGGACGACGTCCATACACATACACCCTTATCTCTCTTTCGGTCGTGCAGACTGAAAGATGCATCCATTGTGTACACACAATAGATCTTTTTTGATACACATGCTTCACAGTACATTTCCTGAAAATCATAAACATTGAAAATGTTTATGATCTGCGAAACCTGATTGTGTGGATGCGTGTATACAATTCTTAGACAAGTGTTCATTTATGGTCAACGATGGCAAAGATATTTTGTATACCTTATTGTATCGTTACCATGGAATTGTTCTTTGTTTTAAGTAGCACATTATTTTCTTTGTGCCGTCATAGATTTTTCGCAGATGTGGCATCTGGATTCCATGATTCGGCCGTATATGCCTTTTGTGTCTAATGCACTTTTACAAGTACTCATTGGATTGGATATGTTGATTTGGATTAATCAACATATGGGGCTTCACATGAAGGTGAATCTTGTTAATGGTGGGGGATGGCGCCCAAAAGGGTGAGTGTTAGAGGAGGGTAGGCGTTGCGTGTAACACTGGTTTTACACGTTTTCATTCTTACCATCCCTCCATCTCTTAAGTTAGAAACATGCATGCACCAATTAATTAGAGACTGTCAATAGAAAACCCATCCCTTTTTTGGAATTCCGAGACCAAGGTAATATTCTCACAGATGCGGGTGATTCTGGTTATCACAAGAGATACGATGAAAGACAGATGCTTTTGCAACAGATACACACAATATCCACACCATAAAGGAAAATCGAACAATAAGTAACCAGAGCCATGTGCCAACGCAATTAATATAGCATTTCCACATCAGTACAGAGTAGTTGAGAATAATAATTCATCTCCTACACGGGCCAGTGGTTTGGTAGACGAGAGACCACTCATCTGCAGTGTTAACACTTTAACAATCAGAGATTTGGGAATACAACCTAATCAGCTTAGATAATGTAAGTTCATAACCCATCATCCACTACTCGTTTGCGACAATAGCAAGAGGCTACGAAATAAAATATTTTCCCGTGAGCTCTGCCCAAAAATGTCGACCTGTAATACACGCACTATTTTCCACCAACGCCTGGAACCCCAGAGCTCTGCCAACGAGTAGATCCCATTTTTCCCATCCAGATGCACCCGATCGTTTACGCCTCTAACATAGAAAGAAGTCCACATATGCGAAATTATCATCATCATTATCGGCACTACAACCGGGCACCGGTCTTGGCTTTATTGAGCAAGTCCTGAGGCTTGTTAAATTTTCCATAATGATTTGTTTTTTCCGGACAAGGTCATTAGTCTGCGCCAGAGGAATCGAACCTCGGCCTCCCACGTGACAGCCGGGTATACTAACCACTATACTATCGAGGAACCAACACACGCGATATACACTTCCTAAATTCACGCCATTTAGAACAGATCTTAGAGTTTCGTCGGGGAGAACATTTCTTAGAGTTTTGTTGGTCTCACATGTAATCGAATCAATGATCCTTCCTCATGTCGAAGATTTGGGGGAAATAATCAAGACTGAACCCCTACACGGCTTTCAAGGTCAAGATTAGGAGGATGTTCGAAGAGATGCTACAGAACCGCTTGCGATGTCTGCGACGTCTATTGTTTTTTTCTTTTTTTTTTTACACTAACGCACGCACAAAAGGGGACTTCGAAGTACTCTTAAATTTCAGGGCACAGAGACAGGACTGAGCCTAGTCGCCACCACACGGCATGTGGACGTCGTTGTGGTCAAGGGTCGTTGACGGCCAGATCCGTATCCCATCCAGACGACAACGGTTGATGGAGATCCGGTCCGGCTGCACCTGACTCATCAATTACTGATTCAATAATATCCAGCCTATCAATTAGGATACCGCAACCGTAAATGAACATGTGGGATAAAAAATAGATGTGCCAAACACGGGCACTTGTTCACTTTTATCCCCAACGATTGTTCACAGAATAAAACACAATTAGGGTTAGAGTTTTACGTTTAAATTTTTATTTGGACCAAAGGCGTGTTTTCAATTTATATTTATTTTAATCATCATCATCATCGGCACTATAACCGGGAACCGGCCTTGGCCTTATTTAGCAAGTCCTGAGGCATGTTAAATTTTCCATAATGATTTGTTTTTTCCGGGCAAGTTTATTAGTCTTGCGCCAGGGGCTCCCCGACGGGGAATCGAACCCCGCTCTGCCGGGGGGCGGGTATACTAACCACTATACTATCGAGGAGCCCCATATTTATTTTAATACTTAGAAATCATTCGTAATTAATATTAAGAAACTCAATTTAAAATATGTTTGTATCGTTAAATCAGATTACTGTTGAAATATCATTATAACACCTTTCTTTACACCAAAGAATGAAAGACACAGATAAGTAAGTTTTTTTTTTTGAATGTATTCGGTTGCGGATGAACCCAGATCTGAGAAATAAAACCTTCCAAAGCGTCGCTTGAAAGGAGTACTAAAAAAAAAAATTAAAAAAAGTTTTTGGACATTAATGGATTCATCTCACACAGTTCTACCTGTCTTTTACATTTACATTTTTATAATATAAGCAAAGGTAAGTAAAGCCGATCATTTACTTTGTTCTTAAAAAACATAAGTCAATTAATTTGTTCAATTATATTGCATACACTACTCTAATTTATGAATAGCAGATTAAAGAACATGATGTAGTGACCCCACCCCCTCGAGTAGAGTGTCCTGTCCCGTGTCCTTTATTTGAATTGCTCAAACAGTGTGGCCGTCACTGAGAACGGCTGTATAGCGTATTGCGAAATATTGCACGGTGTAGTGTGTACGTGTTCAGTGTATGCACGTGTGCTTATTATATACACAGCGTGTGTGCGAACGCGCGTGTGAGTTGTGTGTTATCACAAAGTGTAACCGTCATCAAGAACGGCCATAAAAAAAAAAATAACAAAAACAAAACAAAAAAAACAATCAATGTGACATAGAGCAGTGCGGACCTACTCGAGCATCATCATCGGCACATCAAAGAAAAGAAACGCATATTTGGCAATGACACGGCGCCGACTCGAGCGACAGCCGAGTCTTATGACGAAGCGGCACAAGCCAAATACAGATGGCTATAAAAGTGCAAAAGAAAAGAAAAATGAATACATTGGCGCAGGCAACCAATTCAACGAATTGGTTGACCTTGACCCAAGTCAAATTGAATTACCTGCTGATGAAGACAACAATATCACAGGTACGGCAACGGATCCGGCGGAACTGGATAAACTCCTTGCGGATATAGACAACGAAAAAGAGGAATTGAAGAAACAGAAAGAATCAATTCTCAAATTAAAAGACCTAATGCAGCAACAACAAAGGAAAGAAAATTCAATAACGCAGAGAAAAAATCAGGAACAACGTCAGGAATCAAGCAAAAAGCAGCAAACAAAGGAGATGCAGCAGCAGCAAACAAACCAGCACATCGTAACCAACAAAAAGGAAAAGGCGCCGCCTATAATACTTACGTCCATGGAAACAAAGGACGTTATAAAATTAGGTGAGTTAACACGTAAACATTTCAAAACGAAAAAAATGAATAACTCTAAAATATCGCAAAGTAATGACTGCTTTAGGTAGGACAAAAAGCGAGTACTACACGTACACCCCGAAATCGGAGAAAATCCATGCTCCTAAAAGGAGTTGACCCATGTTTTTCCCCTGAGGAGGTATTCATCATCATCATCGGCACTACAACCGGGAACCGGTCTTGGCCTTATTTAGCAAGTCCTGAGGCTCCTGGAGGATGGGTGCGAACATACAGGGCAAAGTCTCTGATTGCCTTCAACCCGGCGAAGGCCAGGACGATCCTTGTCCCTGTTCAATCCAACTTGAAATGCAGTCTCCACGTGACACCCCTGGATAGCTACTTTGATACCCGCCAAGCAGTGAACCAATGCATGCAGCGACATCCTGAGAAAGGTAATATAATATAACTAGGCCCGTAAAAATGAATTATTATGGCAAATTTAACAAGCCTCGGATATGGACCGGATACACGACGACGACCACGGAAACGAAAATGGCTAAATGATTTAAGGATTTTTTCATGGAACATGCGCTCACTATATAGAGCTCGAGCTGCACAGCAGCTAGCCGATGGCCTGTCCGAATATAAGGCTGACATAACAGCATTACAAGAAATAAGATGAACGGGGAGTGGTGTTATTCAAAGGAACGAGCACGACATTTATTACAGCTGTCATGCAAAACACCATGTACTCGGGGTAGGCTTTCTAGTCAGCCAAAAACTGAAGCCTGCCATCATCGGCTTTAATGCAATAAATGAAAGGCTATGCACTCTTCGCGTGCGAGGCAAATTTAAGAACATGAGCCTCATAAACGTTCACGGACCTACAGAGGAGTCCCCTGACGACGAAAAAGAAGAATACTATGAGAACGTCGAACGGGCCCTCAATGCCTGCCCAAGATACGATGTGAAAATCGTTCTTGGGGATTTGAATGCGAAAATAGGACGGGAGCCGGTTTTCAGGCACTATGTGACAGTATTCTTTGCTGGTTTTGCCACAGAAAATTAATTAATGTTTACTTTTACCTTTGGTCCGGGAAAACGATGATCAGGATTGTTTTCGCTGCGTGCCGCCTTGTGAGGAGATTTGCATTCCCAGTTAATTGTTTGTATGCTTTTCGAATATTCCGAGCAGTTGCATGACGAGTCTCTCCAAACCTTTTATGTGGGTCACTCTGCCTCAGTTTGGGATCGATGTATAATTCCGAAAATGTGTTTTTTTCCTCTACGAAAATTTATACACCCTGATGTTTTTTTTGTCTGAGAGTTATCAGATTTATTTCAGCTTTTCCTTTATGTAATTTTAACTTTAACAAATTTTAACCCTTCTTCTGTATAATTTTAACTTTAACAAATTTTAACCTTTTTACTCGTTTTCTTTGAAAAATCTCTCGGACCAGCAAAACCGAATCTTTTTTTACTGCTTTTCTTTTCTTTTACTGCCTCTCGAAAACGGAAAGTCAAAAACACTGTACATCAAGAAACACATTCACCCTTTCTCTCTCTCGCTCCCCATTCACGTCCACTTCGAAAACCGAATTCGAACTCGAAGAACTGCACGATCCACACCCGAATCGGGGCGTGTTCGAAAACTCACTCGTGCAACTCCTCCACCACCTTACCATCACACCACCTTAAAACAAATTATGTTAAAATTACAAAATGATTAATTGATGGGGTGGCGGACGCACGTAACAACTACGCAGGTTCCCATAGTATGCATGAGAACACTAATGGCAATGGACTACGAGTCATCGAATTGGCAGCATCGAAAAACTTGGTCGTTGCGAGTACCTGGTTTCCGCGTAAAGATATCTACAAAGCCACCTGGGTATCACCTGATGGAGCCACTCGCAACCAAATTGACCACGTGCTGATAGATCGCCGCCACTCTTCGAGCCTGATGACGGTACGAACGTACCGAGGTGCCAACGTCGACTCGGATCACTATCTTGTTGGTACAGTTTTCCGAGCGCGGATTGCCTTACGGAGACTTATTGCATCCGCCGATCAGGTTCGAATCAACACGGCTGCCTTACGCAATGAAAACACCAGCAACACCTTTGGTCATGCGTTAAGACTAGCCCTCGAAGAGCTCGACTGAGGGAGAGTAAGTCCTGGGGCCAGAATGCCGGGTGTAGAAGAGAAATGGACACGCCGTAAGAATACTGTCATTAGTACTGCCAACTCCATCTTAGGCAGTAGTCGTAGAGATCGGAACGACTGGTTTGATGATGAGTGCAAACTAGCGACTGAACGTAAGAATGCTGCATACCGGGCGGGGTACGCGAGGAGAAATACAAAGAGCTCAGAAGATCTGAAAAAAAGACTTCACAGACAAAAGAAAAGTGCTTGGGAAAAAAACCTTGTCTGTGAAATAGAGAAAAGTAGAGAGCGAGGTCCGCACCAGGCGCGGAAGTTCTACCAAATAATCCGCAGTATGACGCGGTACACACCACGCTGCACTTACTGCAAGGATAAAGAGGGTAATCTGATCACCGATCCTGAAGGCATTCTGGAGCGATGGGAAGTGCACTTCAATGAATTGCTAAATGGTCAGCTCACAGAAGAATTGGAGGCTCCACCAATGCAAGATCAAGACCAAATGCTGCCGCCACCAAGCATTGAGGAAACATTAAAAGCCATTAGACAGCTAAAATCAAATAAAGCCCAGGGAGTTGATGGCATACCAGCTGAGCTGATCAAACAAGGAGGGACAGCGTTACATCACGCAATTCACAAGATCGTGGTGCACGGATGGGAGCAAGAGGAGATGCCGGAAGATTGGCGTCGTGGTATAATTTGCCCCATACATAAGAAAGGAGATATCACACTGTGCAGCAACTATAGGGGTATAACATTGCTGAGTACCACCGATAAGATACTCTCAACTATCCTACAAGACCGGATATCCCCATACGCTAAAGCCATCATTGGTCAATATCAGTGTGGCTTCATCCCAGGCAAATCAGCAATTGATCAGATATTCACCCTTAGGCAGGCGATGGAAAAATGTCGAAGATGAGCGAAGAGGAGCGAGCCCGGAAAGTCCTTTGTGGCAGGGTTTATGGAAGGAGACAGCGCGGCAGACCATGCCTGCGATGGAGGGATGGCGTAGACCAGGACGCCCAGAGCCTGGGAGTGCTAAACTGGATGACATCGGCTCGAAATCGGGACCGGTGGAGAGATTTGTTAAATAAGGCCAAGACCGGATCCCGGTTGTAGTGCCGATGATGATGATGAGGCTTGTTAAACTTTCCATAATGATTTATTTTTTCTGGGCAAGGTCATTAGTCTTGCGCCAGAGGCTCCCCGACGGGGAATCGAACCCCGGTCTCCCAAATGACAGGCGGGTTGAGGAGGTATTAGAGGAATTAAAATATGTCGAAACCGACAATTTAAAATTTACAGATGTGAAACCCTTCTCTACCGCCAACTCCAGAAAACGCAATTACAAATTGCCTTTCTTTATTATATCACTGAGTCCCAACAGTAAAGTTGATGCTCTCCGATACATCAAACACCTCAACCATCAAACAATAAGTTGGGAAAAAATAAGAAAAATCGATCGCGTATTGCAGTGCATGCGTTGTCAACGCTTCGGGCACGCGGCATCAAACTGCCACATGCAATTCAGGTGCGTAAAGTGCCTGTCCGACCATATCATAGGTGAATGTCCCTTGGGCAAGGAACAGCTTCCAGATAGGAAAACACTGTCCGGTGTCCTCTGTAAAAATACAGGTCACGCTGCAAATTTTAGAGGATG
Source organism: Microdon myrmicae (assembly GCA_963931805.1). NCBI lineage: Eukaryota > Metazoa > Arthropoda > Insecta > Diptera > Syrphidae > Microdon > Microdon myrmicae. The sequence continues at coordinate 39,158,389 of OZ007497.1, read as the reverse complement.
TCCTAAATTTCAAGAAATGAAATTAAAATTGGAATCCAAAAAGAAACAAGTTGAAGAAGAGAAAAAAATGAAAACTCGTTCTTACAACAATTTCGTGGCTCCTTGTGTGTCATATGCTCAAATGGCCGGTGCTCCTAAGCAGCCAGCATCCATGGAACATACATATAGTAATGGAAGGATGCCTGCGCCAGAGGCACACTCAGAAATAATAACAATGTTATTAACCATGCAAGGACAATTTGCCGAATTTCAAAAAACACTGACTGAACAAAGAGCACGAATAGATACTCTCTATTCAACCTTGTTCTCAAATAACTCTCCACATCAAAATCTTCAACCCTCCGTCTGAACTAAACCTAAAAATTATAGCTGTGAATGTAAATTCACTAATCCACAGCGAAAGAAGGGATAATTTAGGCAATCTGCTCCAAGTCGAATGCCCAGATGTGCTCATGGCTAGCGAAACTAAGCTAAACCAAAGGCACAAAATGGGCTACCAAAATTATAACATAATTAGACGAGATCGACCACACTCTACTCGAGGGGGTGGGGTCGCTATCTTAGTTAAGAAAGGTCTTCACCATAAGGTCGTTTACAGCACGCAAGTACACAAATTCTAGGTGCTAGAGGAATGCATTATAGATCATCATCATCATCATCATCGGCACTACAACCGGGAACCGGTCTTGGCCTTATTTAGCAAGTCCTGAGGCTTGTTAAATTTTCCATAATGATTTATTTTTTCTGGGCAAGGTCATTAGTCTTGCGCCAGGGGCTCCCCGACGGGGAATCGAACCCCGGTTTCCCGGGTGGCAGGCGGGTATACTAACCACTATACTATCGAGGAGCATTATAGATATTCCTCTAAAAAGTCAAAGGCATCTGTATATAGTCGCTGCTTATGCTCCTGAATCTGTTCAAGGTACCCAATTTATCTGTGAAATCGATACGCTTTTCAGAAGTCTCAAGTTAGATTCGGAAAACAATTACTTTTTAATGGCAGGTGATTTTAACGCCAAGCACAGCGCCTGGGGCAATCTGACCTCGAACACCAGAGGCAATGCCTTGTTTGATTGGTGGCAAACAAATGCGATCGAGCATAAACTAGAATTGTACGTTACAAGTACGCCGTCTTATCCAAGAGGTAACTCCTTCCTGGATTTACTTATGACAGATGATCGAATTCAGTTACCAGATACCGAGGTAACTACTCGAAATTGTCTTCGCACAATTGAGTACGATAGCGATCATTACGGACTTGGAGCCGTAATACACGTGCCAAACGAGTACCATCTACTTGAGCAGTACGACCAGGTACACTCTTTCGATTTCCGAAAAGCACATTGGTCGCGTTTCGATCGCATAGTAAAAAGAGAAATACGCAACATTGGCATAGACCCACCGACTAATAGAAACCTCCGTAACGATGAAATTGACCATGACCTCCTAACTATGAACGATATTGTTACTAACACAATAAATCGTTCCATCCCCAAAGTAGCTCATATGGATGGCTATACCCACCGATACAGAAATGCAACTATCGATGCTTTGTATAGGCAAAAGAGCACCCTGCTCTCAAAGTTGAAATTGTGCTATAGGCAGTTCAGTGACCCAAATAGCAATGAAATCAAAACAATCAAGTCCTTGATTAAAAATCTTCAAAAACTGATCCGGGATAATTACCGAGCAGTAATAAATGAGGAGTGGAGCAACAGAATTCGAGCTGTCCAAGCAAACGGACCGAACATGTTTTCACAAATCAATAAAATATGTCGAAGAAAAGATCACAATGACATTCCCTGTCTCCGAATTCCACGGACTCCCCAGAATTGTCAGATAATGCTGAACGCAGGACTCACCTTAGAGCACATCAACTCCAATGGTGAAGTAATAGTAGTCGAAGATCCGCAAAAGAAAGCGAATTCAATTAGAGCCTGTTTCGAAGCAGTGTACAGAGTTAACGAATCACTTCATGCTAACACTGAAATTGAAAGCAATGCCCGTCAAAGACATTGTTCGCTGCGCAATCAACTTCACAACTGGCGATCCGAAAACCATAGTTTCATCACATTCGGCGAAAATAATAGGGCGGATTCTCCCGTCAGAAATGAAAATACAAATATGTTTGTGCGCAAGGATGAACTTAGAAACATACTTAGCTCAATAAAAAATAAGAAATCATCTGGAATAGATAGCATTCCAAATGTGGTTCTAAGGCATTTGCCTTGCGAAGCAATGAACATATACACTACTTTGTTTAACAACGCTCTAAACAATGCACACTATCCAACCCATTGGAAGACTGCAGTAGTCCACCCTATCCCCAAAAAGGGTAAGGAGAAGAGCAATCCAGCTAATCTGCGCTCGATCAGCCTGCTTCCCAACATCAGCAAGGTCTTCGAAAAAATTATAAACAAAGCACTGATAGTTTGGTGTGATGAAAACGATATCATCCCCAACAACCAGTTTGGCTTTCGAGCGCGACATGTTACAGTTCATGCAGCGACGAAACTTGTTTCCGATATACAGTGGAACAAGGCAAAGCGACAATGTACAGGCGCCTGCTTGGTTGACTTTGAAAAGGCTTTCGACACCGTATGGTTAGAAGGGCTTGTCTATAAGTTAACAAACCTGGGTATGCCGCAGTATCTGCTATACATTATTTATGATATGATAATGGACAAACATTTTGTGGTGAAATGCGGGAACATACTCTCCAACAAGACCTTCCAAATTAAAAATGGCTTACAGCAGGGAGCTGTGAATTCCCCCATTCTATTCAATATTTACACTAGTGATCTAGTGAGTTCTCTCGAAAACGCCATTGCGTACGCTGATGACATAGTGGTGTACAGAACAGGAGGAAAAATAGACGACATCAATAGGCACCTTCAAGATGACATCAACAAAATAAAACAATTTTGCGACGACTGGAAATTAAAGATTAATTTCCAGAAAACCGAGACTATCCTTTTCAGAACGCTCCTCTCCAGGGCCTCGAGGGATACAAAATACAACTGGAAACACTTTTCTATTGTAGGTAACAATAACCTTCCACTGCAAGTGAACACTGTAGTTAGAAACCTTGGTATCTGGCTAGACCAGTATTTATATTTTGACTAGCACGTAGCAGCGTCCCTCTCCGCAACTAAAAGCGCATATTCTATGACAAGAAGTCTATTCCGGATTAGTCTTCTTGACCCCAGAGTCAAAATAATTTCGTACTCGGCATTCATCCGACCAGTTTTGATTTATGGCTGTCCAGTATGGTACTCGTATAATATATCTCCACTTTATGTGGAGAAGTTTCGTGTGTTCGAACGGCAGTGTTTGCGTTCCTGCCTCGGAGTTTATAGAACACCAGAGTCGCAATACAAAAAATTCTATCCCAACAAAATCCTGTATAACAAATCAGGGTTAAATAGGATAGACAATTTCATAATTAAAATTATTCGTGGTCACACAGCAAGGGCAGTGTGCAGTGACAATAATCTTATCTCGGGAGCATTCTATCCCAATGATATGTATCTGGAGAATACCCTCCAGAATGGGTTTATTCCCCCAGAAGCGTTCCCTTTCTTGGATCAAAAAGGCCTTATCCAAGACGTGCATGGAGTCCCGATTATTTACCACGCTCTCCGTGGTACCAGGGACAAACGAATTCTCCATGATAGTGATATCTCCAATACCCCAGACCGCATGCGTTTTAGCACGGCGATCAGTGAAAGAGATAAATCAGCCAAAGATCGAACATCTCCCAAATGGTGGTGGCTTCTCAACGAGGAGAGGACTTCACTACCTCAGATATAGTATGCCTCTCAAGAGCAACGCTTTCCCCCTGTCCGCCTTTCCCCATCACTTTTGTGTAGCTATTCTATTTTATTTTTTATTTCTTATTTTATGTTTATTCGTTTCGTTTTGAAGTTTTTGTTTGTTATAATAATTTAAAAAAAAAAAAAAATTGTAATAATAATATATACATATAAATGTAAACGAGGAGTCCCTCTAATATATGGCTTATTTCAATATATATATATATATACATATATATATGTATATGTATATATATATATATATATATATATATATATATATATTTATATAAGACACAAACAAAAAAAGATGTACACCGAAAGGCATATATAAAAATCAAGTTGTAATGGATAATTTAGAGAGCTCGCATAGAGCCAGTAAGTTAATTTAAGGACTGTGATTGTAGAAAAGGGTTTAACATTTACCCCTAATATTATACATGTAAAAAGAATTAAGAAAATAAATCTGGTTGAAAAACTAAAAAAAAAAAAAAAAAAACATGATGTAGTGCAACATTTGTCTTTGAAGCCGATTGGCATCGCCCCAATCCAGAGAAATAGATGCTCATTCAATCAGCCCAAGGGAAAACGCTGCCGGAATAAACTCTTACGAACACAAGCACATATCATAGAAACGTCCTATGAGAAAACACTCATCATAACTACGGCAACTGAAGACAGCAACAATCAAAATCGGTGTTCTGCTTGCTGTTGTTTTCAATGGCAATCATTGGCATGGAAGATGCTTTCTGTTGTATCGGGAGTCTACTTCTACCCATCTACTCAACTATCCATCTATCCATCTATACATCCATCCTGCCGTCCAATCATCTGTCCATTCTACCAACATCTAGGCATCCATAAGCTGTTTGGTATGCTAGGCGCGTAAATTAACTCGTCAACTTTTTATGATCGCATTATCCTTTTGTTTGGATTAAAATGGGATGCCAATTCTTGTTTTTGAAAATGGACGGAAGAAGAGAAACGGATACTTTCCCCCTCATGGTTGTGGGCTTCTTGCATTGTGAATACTCTGAATGCACGGAAAATACCTAACGATGCAGATTGAATTGAGACCGATGATGCTGGTGCTGATGTTGATGGTGCAGCTGATGCTGATGTTGATGGACACACAGTGTCTGATCCCTAGGTTGACTGGACCACGGCACGAATCATGACACACAGTTGATTTAGTTGGAATAGGAAGGATTCTTAATAATGACAGAAGGAATTCGAGGAACTCTTCTGCACTCGATGGGCATAATAATGCAATGCAACCGAGAGCGTAATTTTATACGATAATAATTATAAGCCTTCCGAGTTCACTCTGTTTGATGACTTTCGGAGGGGCAAATGGACTCGAGGCGGCACGGGTTTGGGCGCCAATTCCTCTGCAAGAAGCTGTTACAATTTATTGTTATCCGAAGATTTAAAATGTTTTACTAATTGCCTTTTGCTATTGGCTTTCCCAAGGCATGAGCGTGTCTTATTTAATTAGATTTTAACGAACAACGAGTGTCTCAATTTACGTGAGATTCAGGGTGCTTGTGAGATGAGAGGGGGAAGTCTCTTTATGGAGGCGAACTGTCTTATCAAATACGTTAATAGCTGAAAACGACTCACATAGAAGGATCTTCTAAACGTAGAAGAATCTTTTAAACCTAGGTATATATATAGTGGGTCATCTATAAAAATGTAACACTAAGATAACGACACCGTATAATGTTTACACGTGATGTTTTTTCAAGTGATGTACGCCATTTTGTTTCAATAGAACATCGTATTTTTAACCGTATGGCATACATCTAAAAAATATCGCATGTAAAGATTATATAGTGTGGCCATCTAGGTGTCACTTTTTGATAGACAATTCTCTCACATGTTTTACGTTTTGATGGATGACTCTATATATGGAGGATTCTCCCAGATTCTTCTCGGAAGTGGACAGCTTCCTTCCATTTAAATGTTGGTACTTTTTGTGGATGACCCTTTATTTAGTAAGTAGTGTATAGTTAAAAAATTAAACGTTATTATGCATACCCGGAGGTGGCCGATGAGCAGACCATGTCGAAAAATATTTCTTTAATATCTAACAACAAGTTTGCATTGTGCATTTTAAGTTCATTCTTCTCACGGTCCTTTTCCTATAAACTTTTTCATGGTGTATTTCTCGTACTAAATGGTTATTGGTTTTTCGATCCATTCAATGAACCTTGCTATTTGTCTATGAGTCGGATTGTTTACTACTTGGTGTTCTTGTTTTAGCCAAGGAGGAGATATTGGAGGTTGTAAACTGGAAAAATCATAGTGTCAGCACAAGTCATTTACTCAAAAGTGGAAACAGCTATTCGCGCGAGTTATGGTTTTAGGGTTTATTCCTCCACACTAGGGTTTCCATCGTAATGAGAGAAAACAAATTTGCATCATTTATCTTTTCTTTTACTTTCTTTATTAACTCCTTTCTTTTTCTCTCTGTTCTTTGCACTTTATTTTATTCTGTTCGATAATACATCACTTAATCTATAGTTCACATCGAGTTCGTCTTAGAAGTTTCAATTAGTATTATTCGGCAGTTTTATACAATATTTATTACAACTTCTTCCATTGACTTTTTTTTTTCTTTTTGTTGTCTTTACAATTACTTCTAATATTTAATGATTTCGATTTACTTGTTTTGTTTTTCTGCAGCACTTCCTATCGTTTCGGTGTTTACCACAATTGTTCCCAACTTCAACCCCGACTTTTCAAACACCTTTTCTTTTTTCATATCCACTTCCCTGTTCACTTAACTTTGATCACCATCTTCATTGATTTCAAACGACTCCCCCGAACTCAACTACACTTCCTCACGCGTATTTCAGCCGCTCCCCAAAACAACCTTTACGTTCGCTATTTTTATTCTTTCTCCTGGCTATTTTTCTTTTACTCCTACTTGTTACCTAGAGGTCAACACCAATTTCGCTCACCATCGACCTACTTCCTGATTAGCAATTTCAATTTGCAATTGCGTTGAAATGCGCCGTCAGCCGATATACCTTCATCGGTTTGCGTCACAGTTCAACTTCCGCGATTGCAAAGTGACCCAATAAATTTTGATGTGCAATTACACGATTTCCATTTCAATGGTTGTGGTGAAATGTGGAGCAATTAATAGTATTATCGCTCTGGGGGTCATATGGGTTCAGAATCGGTTGGCGTTTTTTGGTTTAAGTGCATCAATGAGATCATGTACATCTTTATCTAGGTCGTCATTGATACACTTAACATGCGCTTGGTTGGGTCTATTTTAGACCATTCTATAGCAGGCATGTGGTGGTTCCGCAAACCCCACTGTACACTTATCCGAAGAACCCCTATACCCGCAACCCAGCCATCATAACTTTCTGCTAATGCAATCGCATTAAGCACCTGTAAATGATTCACACAGCAAAAGACCAAATGTATTAGCTAAAAGCTTTTGGAAAAGAATTCTTACCTTCATTGATTCATTCGAATACAAAAACATACGCATTACCTAGGAATTCCTGTAAAGAATTTCTCCCACAAGGGCATTCATGCAGGCATCAATGCATCCCTGCATTAGCGACCAAAAACCGAATTCTCGTTTAGTGTAAACACACACTAGAGTTCGACACTTGAGTCGCCTTAGATGCCATATACAATTGGCATAGATGTTATATAAACCGTCATTGTATAACCAATCAATTTGCTTCGCAATGACCTATTGATACAGCTGCAAGCACTTTACCCCGAAATGCTCCGTTGTTTGAATCTTCAAACAATCATCGACCGCCGGATTGAATTCAAAGCATAAACAATGCAAATATAGAATCCGTTTCTTACAACGAATTACCCCGCATATACAAATGCAAGCAAGGGATTTATTTCTGCCACCGACCCAAGATACGATATACAATTTTCATTGTATAAAGTATCGCAACCCATTAGCGCCTTTCCCAATGTCTATTGGGCTATTTACACAAGGGCATCACTCATCTAAGACTTTTATGATGTCCTTGTCCCATCTTTTCCTTTAACACCATTTCTTCGATGCATCGTCGTCTATTTATTTAGCCGCCATGCACATCATAAACCACGATCTTCTCCATTCCTTTGTCCTTGCCGCTTGCCTGCTTTGTTTGTCCATTGCCTTCGCGCATGAGTAAACAACACAGATCTAAACGATCACACACATACCACCACGATCTTCATTACGAGATCTGGTTTTCTATTCCACCAAGAGAGACTTTACGTTTCTCTGGTGGTAAGTAAAACACAGTACCCGTGATAACGTCTGTTTTACAGGGGTACTGTTCTTCGGGGATTCGTGATATTGTTCCACGCAATTCGGCTTATATGCGCTCCACAAGACAATCCGACGGATCGCACTCGTTTGTGGTTCATCTCCCGACGGTGCGAACATCCCTGCATCAGAACTCGTTCCTCTACAGAGCGGGGAAGCTGTGGAATTCCCTTGCTACGCGAGTGTTCCCGGAGCGTTACAACCTGCAACTGTTCAAAAAGAACTGCAACAGTTATTTGATGGCATTTCGGGGCTATAGGTTCGCCTCTCCCGAGAGAAGACTATTAAAAAACAAAAAAAATATCCTTAGTGGAGAGCATAACTAACATCACACCACCAAACTCACCCCAAACGAGGGCGATTCTTTGAGTCTTATTCCAACCACGAACCGGAGCGGTCGTCGTCCACCCCCTTTGGGGTGTGCATCGGAGTGCATACGCCCCGGAGTCGTGTTCATACTTTTTACGCTGTCGAGTCGAGAGTCGCGTGCCACAATAATGTATTCGGTTAGTGCAGTGTTCCATACAGAACAATTAAATAATAATTGCCTCCCCCGGTTGCTTCTTGCAAATTTGTTAAAGATCAAAAACAATAAAGAAAGGATCATTCAAACATTAAATCCGTGTGTTTTGTTCAAAGTGTTGGGTGTGGTGAACTCTTTTAGTGAAGTGACAATTCGGTTTGGCGGAACCTTGTCGAACAGCGGAGTGTTAGTGGACGCGGTAGAACTCGCACCCATACCGCTGCCACGACAACGTACCCTACAGCCCTTACCGCTGCTGTCTCCTTCCGTTTGTTATCCAAATAAAGCACGCTGCGACTTACTGACTGCTCCATGGTACATCGTGGGTGAAGATTCATCGGATTCAAGGAGAGTGTGATGTCATCTTGAACCCTACTCACAGCTTGGTCTTCTATGGAAGATAATAATAATAATCTTCCATGAATAACAAGGGCATTTGAATCATAGCTTTGCCTTCTTTATCATATGACTTCGTTTTCTTAGTCAGGTATCTTCGCCTTCTTTATTAGCTGCCATTTGCAATCCTTCTTGAGCTTGGGACATTCTAAGATCCAACGTCGTTTATAGCACAACGCACACGCTGTTTATTCCTTGTTCTGAGGAACGTTGTTTTATTAGATTACGTTGACCGCTCTCCTTACTGAGTCGTGTTCCTCTGCAAGTAAAGTATGTTGCCGGCGGCTCGTCGCCGGTTCCTTAGCTCCTCCTCCTTGCCACACATGTTTACTTCTAAATCCTGGAACTAGCTGATAAGTGTGAGTTCTTTTTGCTCTTTCCCTCGGTGATTGTGTTAGTAGATCAATCACTTATTTCTCATGGCTGAGGGCATGTTGTTGGTTATTACCTTCGCGGATTTGTTTGAGTTCAAGTACTCCATCTTTCTTAACAGTAAACATACAACATTCGTGAGTGGCGTCAGATTATTTATGCCAATATAAATGGTTCCAATCTTCCAAAGCGTGCATCTAGTCCTTTCATCAATCCTTTGGCGGTTCGGACATGAATACGATACTTCTCTTGGCGCCTTTTGCTCTCTATGGGAATGTTTTGCAGCAAATGGCGTGGGTGAAAAAGACCGACATATCATCAAAGAATATCCTGGATGCCAGTCTCTCCTCACTGGCATCGTTCAAGTATTCAGCTCCCTACCTTGACGTAGCTGTCATCGATGATTTTTGGGACAGCTTGGATATACCCCGAGCTAACTTGTGGATATCACTTTCCTTTTCTTTCTCTTGATTCAGCGTTCTTTATTGTTCCACGTTCAGTTTCGTTTGGTACGGCAACGTTTCTACCTGAGTGTGGTGAAATTATTCTTCAGGGGCCTTGTTGTCCGTTTTCAAGTCCGCCTGCAACAGCTCAAACTATCCCGGTGTCAGTCTTGTTTTTACTTAGCTTTTTCAATTTTCCGCCTGACGATCACCTTTACTGCTCCCGTCTTTGTTCTTTTCCTCGACGACCGGTCTAACCATAAGTTCATTTTTATTGATGCGGATCATGACGAAATGAGGCGAGAGAGTTGCGAATTGTGCATCGATCTTCGCATGGGAGATATACGTTTTCTTCTTTTCGGTTATGCGGCCCTACTACTCTTCTCGCTTTGCACCGGCCGATTGTAGAGGCAGAGGTATAGGGCACTGGGGGTTCATATATGATCTGATTACGACGTGCAGTGTTATCCCCTATAGGTATGTTTGGTGTGACACAAGGCATATCGAAAATTCTCCTCCTGCATGCGGTTGCACCAGTGCTATCTACTGCGGGTTGTTTAGATGATACTCTTCCTTTTTAATCTTCTGATATAGTGTGAGGCGTGTTGCTTATATCAATCTTTGACAGGAAGGATCAAATAAAACGGCATGGGATTGCAGTTAGGTTTTGGCCTTATGCCATTTTTAGTATACACAAACCTCTCCTTATTGAACTGTTAGTACTTAGTTCAAGCGCTATCCGGCAACTCATAGTTGTGAAACCAAAACTGTTTGCAGACCCATTCATTGAGTAAACAAAATTGTCACACGTACCATCTCAGTCTTCAAAATTACTGATGATAAGGGCGTAATCAAAGAGGCATCAAACAAATACATTTTACGACCCTCTTTGAACCAATGCAGATTGGGCGTTCTGTTACGTACCAAAACCACCCCCCCCCCCGCCCCCCAAACATTCATACTGGCCGAAGCCCCATTCAATTTCGGATCACATATAGTGAATCCCCTGCAGATTGATTAATGTACCAATCCACTAAGAAAATATAACCATGGAGTCCAGAAATACATCTGAGAACAATACTCAATGGCCTCACCGTTTCTTTTAATCCATTGTAAGGATACGTTTCGAACAATAGCATTAAGATGTACAAAATATCTTTGGCACCGTTGTCCATTAAAATGTAATTACCAAAAACACCCGCGGTAAATACCAATCCTAAACATTACTAAAAAACTCAAGTAATGTTTAATGGCCTATAAAAATTGTCGATCCTAGGAAAATTACCGAAGGATCAAACAAAAGACCGCCAGCTTACAATAGAGATCCGGATACAAAGGATTTTATGTGAGGTCAGCGAGAAAGCAAAAAAGGAAAATAACATTTCCACTTTTAGGTAACGTGGAAAAAAGGTTTCCCTCCGATCAAACGATCGATATAGAGTGGAGTTGGTTAATAATAACAATTTATAAAAGTAACATAATATATTTTAAAGAGTTAAAAGATTACTACAAATCATGTTCGAGTTTTAATAACAATTTATAAAAGTAACATAATATATTTTAAACAGTTAAAAGATTACTACAAATCAAGTTCGTTTATAAAAGTAACGTAATATATTTTAAACAGTTAAAAGATTACTACAAATCAAGTTCGAGTTTTAATAACAATTATAAAAGTAACATAATATATTTTAAGTAGTTACAAGATTAGTAAAAATAAACTAAGTGCCAGAGAAGAAAAAGGTGTTTTATTTCCGATCTGTGTCTGTGTGGTGTGCAAAGTGGGTAGAGTGACAAAGAGTCCCATGACAATCATATAACAGTTCCCTTGCAAAAATCTGGTCAAAAGGAACGTCATTAAAAAATCCTCAAGGATGAAATAACTTTGCTCCTGTGTCTCACAATTCACACAAACCTCTTTCTTCTTGAGGACTAAAAAAAAAACGGACGCTGCGTCCGAAGATTACAATCACAGTGAAGAGAGTATAATGTGTTGTAAATCATACACCGGGAAACTGTTTCTAAAAGGTAACTTTGCTAAAGTATGAGGATCAGACAAGATCCTGTTGATCCTCGGCAAATCTTCAACTACCTAGACGGCGATGAACATGTTTGTGTGCGAGAGATATAGCGTGCACGAGGTAGAATTGCAATAAAAGCTTAAAGGAAAGCTTTAGTCGGGCACGTCGAGGCGAAAAGGACATTATTTTTCAATTAAAAAAAAGGAAGTCACAAGAGAAGGTGTGTAGGCTTAAAGAGTCAAGTGCAGATGGCGAGAATTAATTAACTAAATTAATTTAATTATAAAAAATATATTTTTATTTTTTAATAAAATATATTTTTATTTATAATAAGCCTCGGTTCCTCTATTCATTATCTTGTTGTCGTGCGAATCATACTTCATGGGTGCTGGGGTGTTATCGCTATCCTGTGCCTGTTGATTATGGTGTTGGGATGTTGTTTCTTTGTGAATCATACTGTAGTTGTACAGGTCTAGGTGTTTGGAATGTAATCACTAGGTGATTCATGCTTAAATTCTAGCTTAATTATCTTATACAATAACTTACTGGTCCTTCGCAGACGCTCTAAGCTAAACATTACCTAACATTTGTATCATTTGCCTTTCGGCGATAGAACTTTGTGACAGTACTTATAATTATTTGAAAGACAAAGAAAAATTTGAAAAACTTTGTCAATTTTTTTTTTGTTTTTTTTTTCTTAAAATTTAACTTACTTAACTTACCTACTTTTTTTTTTTTTTTTTTTAATTTAATTTTATGTAAAACCACTTAACCTAACTTAACTTAAATCTTATACTACCCTAATTCTAGAAAAGCTAAGTCTATGTAAGCTAGCTGATGATAGTATGATTCTATACCGACTTTGGTATCCAGGTCTTTATATCCCATTCAACCACCAGAACTGTTGACGCTGTCTAATACTATCGTCCCGGTCTCTGTGGGAGATAGCCCTACTGAAGCGCAGGAGCTCTTCTTCGGTGCGCGTTACTTCCCGGTCGTAGCACAATCGCCCGTCTACAGATGATCTACTTACATGATAGATCAGCGGAATTCCAGATCTATCCTGTATAAGCCCTTTCATGTCCAAGTCAAGGAACGCCTCTGGAGGAATAAAGCCGTTGCGACGCACGCTCTCATAGTACAGAGTGTTTGGATAATAGGCCCCGAAAATTAGGTCATTGGACGAGCTTATTGCTCTCGCAATATGTCCTCTGGTTAATTTAATCATAAAATTATCCACCCTATTTATGTACGCTTCATTATATAAAGTCTCATTTGAGTAATACTTTTTATAGTCCGATTCCGGTGTCCGATATAAACTGAGACAACTTCTGAGACACTTTCTTTCGAACACCCGAATCTTTTCCATCAAATTTGGACCTATGTTAAACCATACTGGACAACCATATATGAGCATTGGCCTGATTAGCGTCATGTAGCATATGCCTCCTTGTCATAGCAAAAGTTTTCCTCGCTTTGACCAAAGCAGCATCTACATGTCTGTTGAAATACAGATATTGATCTAGCCAGATGCCCAGGTATTTAACTAAACTCTTGGTTTCCAGTTTATCTCCATGCGGTCCCACGATAACTAGCTTTCGCCAGTTTTTCCTTGTGTCGTTCGTGGCTTTACATAATGGGGTTCTAAATAGGATGGCTTCACATTTCTGGAAGTTGATCTTAAGTTTCCAGTCGTCGCAATAGCGCTGCACGTTGTTGAAATCTCGCTGTATTAAACTATTTATGATCTCAACTTTCGGAGCTGTTCTGTAAATTATGAGATCGTCTGCGTACGCAATAGCCTGCGGAAGTGCATCTAATAAGTCGCTAATGTAAATGTTAAAAAGAATCGGAGAGAGTACCGCGCCCTGTTGCAAGCCATTCTTGATATTATACGTTTTATTAGAGGTCACATTACCACTTTTGACCACGAACCTCCTGTCCTTTAACATATCGTAAAGTACATATAGTAAAGGCTTATGTATGCCATGTCTGACCAGTTTGTAATACAACCCTTCGATCCAGACGGTATCAAAGGCTTTTTCCAAGTCGATCAGACAGGCACCTGTGCATTGGTTCCTACATTTATTCCATTGTATGTCGGAGACCAGTTTAGCTGCGGCATGTGTGGTTTCATGACCCGCCCTAAAGCTAAACTGGTTATTTGGAATAATGCTGTTGTCGTCTACCCATTTTACCAGAGCTTTGTTGACGGTTTTTTCAAATACTTTACTGATGCTTGGGAGTAAACTTATCGAACGCATGTTCATTGGGTTTATGGGTGGCTAACCTTTTTAGCCTGGTCTTGGTAGGGTGTCCGTCCGACACTGGTTCACCGAGACGTCCCAACGGCTTGCTCGATCGTCGTATTTCGGCGCTCAATATAAACAACCGCTGTTTCCTTAAGTCTATTTTCTTTATTGTTTCTTTAACGAAATTTCGTGGTTCTATACAAATTAAAATAAACACACTTTACAGCCTTATCGTTAATACAGAAGGAATAAAAAGAACAGCGTACAACCAAAATGAACAAGGTGATCTAAAATTAACACTGTTAAGGAGTTTTTATTTCTAGTATGAACAATTGTGTAATTAACACTGTATTAGAAATGAAGTTATTAACTTAGTTACAAAAATGTCGCTTAATTAGTTTTTTATTTCTAGTATGAACAATTGTTGTAATTAACACATTATTAGAAACGAAGTTATTAACTTAGTTACAAAAATGTCGCTTAATTAGTTTTATTTTTATTAAGTACAATCGTGAAGTTAACTCTATGAAAATGAACTTATTAGCTTAATTACAATCGTGAAGTTAATTCAATTATGATCGATCGGAAAGTTACATTGCATGAAACGTGAACTTATCAGCTTACTTATAAAAATGTCACTTAATTACCTTACTTCGCTTAGGCACAATCGGAAGGTTACATTCGTTTGTGCACAATCGGAAAGTTACACTGTGTGAACTGATCTTGTTAGTTTCATTGAGGAGTATAAAAATGTCGCGTAATTACAGTACTTTGATTATGTAGAACCGGTGAGTTATAATTCTTTCAATTCTGTACAATCGTAAGGTTACACTGCATGAAACAACGTATACTCGTTATATCCAAAACGCTACTGTCTAATTCTTCGACAACGACCCAACACCAAAATCCCATCCATGGTCTCGATGACCATATTTGGTAATTCTATTGCTCGCATCAGTGTGATCGTTGAAGGACAGTGTGCACATACGCACCACGATTCCCTTTTTGTTATTCATGGCTGGTGTCGCCCAGCATGCGGACCGTGCCTTGCATCACTCGCAAGCACAAACAACCCTCGCTGCTGGGGGCAAGTCCTCCTGATGGCGAGAATGCTCACACGACCGGTCACTGTGCACAGCATTTTTGCCGATCGTGTGCATCACATTTCCTTTATAGGGTATGTGTATCCAGCCAGCGCTGTGTGGTGGCTTAATGGTGCTTGAGAGTACGTTGCTGGCGTCTTCCTACATGAATTGCCACGCACCTGTATGGGAAAGGTTTCTATATGGTGCTGAATTGTATGTTAGGAGCATTTCATTGGTACATATTCATATCAAGGATCGCCCGTATTGCTCATACATGCGACCTGATGCAGTTACACGGGCATGCGTTGTATGTTTCGTTTTTTTTTTTTGCGCGCCTGCTTGGTAATTCTGGGAATTAGTCGCAGGCTTGAGCAACCGCATAATATGTTCGATGTTTGTTCTGGTAAATCACATCGTTGGTTGGTGTTTTTACCAGATCTGTGTGCAGGTGCCCTGTGCTTGCTTATGACATAGAATTTAATACTTTTGCAACTACGTTGCGCTTGGTCTTCATGTCATGCTTTTAGATATTTTAAGCATTTCTATTTTGGGGAATGCCTGTTATTGCTGATACACTTTTGGTATCAGCAGACATTGCGGTTATTCGAAATGCTAATGCAGGTAAGTACACGATTTATTGGCGCCGAGCGCAAGAGCCGCCACAGGTTTGTACAGTCTTTGCCCTTTTTTGCGATGGGCTGAATGATTGCCATTTTCCAACGCGCGGGATAATATGCATTATTCAACGCGTTGTTAAACAGGACCACGTATGTATCTATTGCCATTGGGGGCAGGTTCTTGAGTACGATGTTAGGTACTCCATCTATTCCCACTGACTTTTTGCTTCTTAATGAGTCGAAGATACTCTGGATTCCTTCCCTTGTTATTAGAAGGCTATTAGCCACTACACCATTGGCATTAATGTCAATTGACAGATTATCTTCACTGAATTCGGTAAAACCCGGATTCTCCGATTGCCAAAGTGAAATTTCATTCCGGAGGTGCAGGTGATTGAGTAGAACTCTGTCCTCCAGGTCGTGATTTCGGTGAATGCTTTCATTCACCTTGTACATTTCCTGAAAGACAGCTCCCAAAGCGTTCACCTTTTCCAAAGGATCTTCGATCACGAAGAGCTCACCATTGAGGATAGCGTTCTCTGCATCTATGCCAATGTTGGTTAGCAGCTGCTTGTTTACCTGAGTACGTGGGATTTGGAGACACTGAATCTCATTTTGATTATTTCTCCTGAATATTTTATTTATTTGGGGGGAACATATTCGGGTTATTAGTTTTTATAGCTCGAATTCTGTTGTTCCAATACAAATTTGTTGCTAATCTATAATTAGCTTTAAGTAATTGTTGGAGGTTTTTTAATTGAGATTTCAGTGATATTATCTCCTGGTCTTGTCTGTCTGTAAACTGTCTGTGTAATTGTTTTAGTTTCGATAGCAGTCTGCTCTTTTTCTTGTGGAGTGCGTTCATTGTTGCGTTTCTGTACATGTTTATTTGATCTGTAACTGTTGTTTTGGGAATTGTTTTGTCCATTGTTCGTTTTACGGTTTCGTCCATTTGTTGGATGTATTTGTCGATTTCGTCATTTGTCAGGTTTCTGTTTACTGGCAGATTAAAGTCATTCGAACGAAGTTATCTTGTTAATGATCTGGTGAACCGCGGCCATCGCATTGCCCCGTAGTTATAGGGTTGCGGGATCACGAAGTCCTCCAGATCTGCGAGCTCGTTCGGAAGCTCTATTACTGCCGTGAATGCGCAGTGGTCACTGTCATATTCAATTGTCCGTAAACAGTTTGTGTTTCGTCTGTTGGTGTTAAGTAATCTCAGTCGTCAGTCGATTAGCAAGATATTTAAGAACGATCTACCTCTGGGGAACGATGGATATTCCGTGGCTAGCAGGTCAGTTCTATATTCAATATGAAACTGATCTAACCAACCAGCCAACTGATTTCCTCTGGCATCAGATATATAATTTCCCCAATTTCTATGTTTGGCGTTCAAATCTCCCCCTAGGATAAAGTAGTTTTTGCCCAAGTGCAATTGTAAGCATCGAAAGAGTGTCTCGAGCTCCGCTATAAATAGGTTATGTTGGTGCTCCTCAGGTGCATAGACCGCAATCGCATACAAGCCCCTTCCTTGCTGAAGGGGTATGCGCACGATACAGGCTTCCAGCACCCGGAACCTGCGTACTTCTCCACTATATATTACTTTATGATTGATCCCTTTTCTAATAAAGATTGCGACACCGCCCCCCCCCCCCCCCCCCCCCCCCTTGAGTGGAGTAAGGTCGATCTCTTCGTATAATATCGTAGTTTTTATGTCCTATCTTATGTCTCTGGTTTAACTTTGTTTCCCCCGCCAGAAGTACATCACGTTGTTCCTCTTGCAACAGGTTAAAAAGATTGGCTCTTCTCTCAGTTCTTATTAGTGAATTTACATTCACGACAAGAGCTATTATTGATGTTGTGGTTAGAGGGTTTATATCGACTTGTTATTTAGACTGGGCAAATGCGAGTAGATCTCGTTTATTTGGCTTCGTAGCTGTGTCATCTGTCTCTGCAGATTGAGCAGGATTGCGAACACGTCTGCTTGCGGTGTTGTTTCCGTCCGTGTGGGAGTATTTGTGGCTACCTGTGATGTAGCCTGGTTTGGTGTTCTCCCACCCACTAGGTGATTCATCCTCTGGCTAATATGTGGTGTTGAGGTGCATGGAACTTGGTGCCTCAACTCGAGTCAGGAAGAGTGCAAACATCGATCAAACGGAATAAAGGTATTTACATAAAGCCGTTTGCAAAAGAAAGTCAATATTTGGATGTCTGATGAACCGGGAAGATTAATTGACTGAATTTCCAATCCTCTTGATTGATGTATAAAAATGCGGCCGTAAAACAAATAAAAACTGAAATGCTCCAGAGTTTATGCGCTGAGAAGTGTTATGTTTCTTATCTTAGATGATCTTGAAAATTTTGGCAAATCTTGGTTAGACTCTAAAGACAGTTTTCCTAGCTTCTAAGATAAAAGTTTCCTCGACCAAATATATAGATAATGTTATTAATGTTTAGACTTTTCATTGCTATTGCTCCACAAAATTAGTCATGTGGCTAAACAAACATTCATTCGCACCTCTGACAATAGTACATATAATTTATTTAACTTCTAAGCTTTGTTTTTGTTCCTGTCACTGTGACTTCATTGACAAATAAAGTTTGACCTTGAGATATGTGTGTGTAAGCACCCAAACAATTTGAGAATGACAACATACCCTTGCAAGAAACCAAATAACAAATCAGCTACAAGCTACCCGACATTTTCTTAAACGACATTGCATAACTGACTGGCGGCAAGGCAAGTCTCACTGAAGTTCCTCGCGTTATAATCGACTTCATGGCCCCTAAACGACACGCAACTTTACAATTGGTCCAGTAGCTATCAGGTTTATGGTGGACACGACGTGCTTAAGCTGCTACAACTGCTGCCATTCGGTGCTTTACAACGTGCGAATAGGTCAGCGCCACAACAACATAGCTTCTTAGCGCGACAATAAATCCTGCCGTTGATCTAGGCATCGATAAGGAGCTAAGCAATCTTTTTTCTTGTTCTTCTCACAGCAGCTTCATGTTCTTGTGTTTGATTGAATAGGTGCAATCGAAGCTTGCGACCGACATGGGCTGATCGGCGTCCATTAACTGACCTTGCTAGAGCAACCAATTCATCCACTGATCACTTACTACTGGCGCGACACTATTCGCGGATTAATTAGAATTTACAAGGTGACGATGACAACTAAATACATTTCTGTCAGAATGTATATAATGGCCACGAGTTCAATGTTGCACTTATAACTTATTTTGACAGATCTACCGTGTTACCGATAATTGGCGCGAACGACGATGAACGCTACACAGTTGCGTCAGGATAACTAAAAATAAATTTCCGTTTAGACACACGCACACAAGTCAATAAATCTTCAAGGGAAATAAACCTAATCGCCATATCACCACATTCAATGGATACTCTTTAACTAATTTGCCTGTTAACGTCTTTTAGTCTTCCTCAAAAGTTCCAATGTGGCAACACGTTAAGGCCAACGCTGCCATTGCAGATGCATGTAGATCATAACATCCTCTACGAATTAAAAGACGGTGATGATGGAAAAAGCCATGACGGCCACATCGATGCCGAACTACATTCAGACACCGAGGTTTTGATATTCCCCTTCCGGGATGGTGGACTTTAATTTTCCATAAAGCTGCATGCGATCGGGTGCACAGTTTGGTCTGGGCAGTGAAAAGCAGAGACTACATATAATGACTGAAAATTGCTGCCATAGACCCAGTCGCTGAAAACCCGTTTTTATTTAAATGTCTCTATCACTGGCTGCGGTAACATGCTGATGGTGTTACCAGTTTCCGAGCAGTTGGTCAGTTAAAGACGAAAAGGAAAGCGTTTAAAGGTTATACATAAACCCAAGGTTGCGGCTCCGGAAAACATTTAAAGGTGGGAATCATTGCGCTTTTCTAGTTTACATAGCTTTGGCACAGTACATATGGTGTTTGTGTAATACTCGGAACAGATGTTTGTCGAATTTTTGTTAGAGTCTAAAACAACGCATCGCATATACGGTTTTATAAAATGAAACTCACTTTTCTTTTGACTTTATTTTAGCATATTGAAACAGTCCGAGGGAATAATTTAATACAAAAGTCTGACTCAGTAAAGCAACGAACATAACAGCGATTTTTTTTATTGTACTCTTTTTTGGAAAGGCGAACTTACAGCGCTGATTCGAAGCTATTTCTTCTTGACCGCGTCCATCAGCCAAGTTCCAAAAAGTGGTCAGGGATTTCTCCCAAACATTATATGGAACCTATAGCTTAATGGCGTGGTATTATACCGAAAGACCGGGCATTACAGCCCAACGTACCACTCAGAACTTGTGCCGAACAGCCGCAGTAGGAAGTCATCAGTTGAACCTATATATGTGCAATCAAATGCATGACCAACCTTCTTATGTTGCGGTCTCTACCGTGCTTCTTCCGTAGGAAGGAAGAGTAGTGACCGATGCTGTTGTTGGGGCCCTGGGAGCCTGCCGGGTCCAATAAAAGCGTAGTTATGCGTTTTTTATGTATTGTATTGTATTTTTCTAAATAGTATGTCCAAAGATACAAAAAATAAGGCCGTGAAATCTTCATCATTTTAGCTCCTTGCTGAGTAATAAATTAACTAAACCAATATTTAACACTTTTATTTTAAAATTAAGACAAATAAAACCTTATGACTTATTCAGATTATTGATGCTTTCTTGATAAACTAAACGTTTTAATAATCAACAACTTTAGTTTCACTGTAGTCACCAATAAAATCGTATAATAAGCAAAGATTGATGGCAACTTCTCCTCTAACTGGCTTTTTAGATTGTTCTTACGATATCCGGACACATCGACCTTTTATACAAATCTTCATCGAGGTTTGTATGTGAAAATAGGCCAAAAATTCTGAGAAGGACAGACGAGATTTATCATGCTCTTTAACTGGGGTAAGGTTCCGTGGAATCGTATAGGAATTTGATTTAATTAAATTTCTGGAAGATACAATTATACAATGCATATGGAGATTTGCGTTGTGATGTTTGGGTTATAGAAAAATTTGCTTATGTATGATAAATGAACATTTGGTTTGATTTATCATCGTTTTGTTTAAGGGGGTATGATTGCTTTTTTTTTTACAGCACTTCAAAAATTGCGTGAAATTCGTGCTAGACCAGAATACCTTAAACGGGGATTGCTGGGAATTGCGTATATATATAGCAAATAAACATTTGGTTCGTTTGTCACATGTTTGATTTGATTGAATTTTAGGAATTGGATCAATGTGCGATAATTGGATAATTGGTTCAATTTGCATAACATTGGATTCAATGTTAATTTGGGGATATGGATGCATAATATTGTAGGTGGATGTGTATGGGGGTGTTGATTAATGAAACATATGTCGTGGGCTTTGTACAGCACTACATAAACTACCTAGCCATTGTTTTAATTTCATTTGTTTTAATGAATTATAATAATTTAAACAAGTTATTTGTTGTGGAAAAGTGTAAGTAACACAATACGAACAAGCACGACACAATCGGGAGAATTTAATTTTTAACCTCCGCAGACGTACAATCATCTGTTTCCATGTTCCAGGCGGTAGAAGCTCGCATCGTAAGCATACCCCCTCAGTACAGGGATGTAGGCAATCTCAGTCTATGCATCTGAAGCACATGAATCTAATCTTTTTATTGGAGAGCTCGAGAGCCTCTTTATATTCTTGCAACTACACTCGGAACGAAATTATTTCATCGCAGGTGGTGATTTGAAGACCAAACATAGAGATTGGTGAAATAATATGTCCAATACCGGGGGAAATCAATTAGCTGTCTGGTTAGATCAACATGGTGTTAAATATATAAAAATATAAATCGCCTTACTAGCTATGGAATATTCACATTTTTACAGAGGAGGATCTTTCTTAGACATTATGCTTATTGACTCTCGGCTGAAACTTACAAATACTATTAGACGAAAAAGAAACTGCTTAAGAACGATTGATTACGACAGTGATCACTGTGCATTCGCTGTAGTGAAAAAGCCCCCGAGCGAATTTCTGGACCAATGGCCGCGGTTCACCTGAACCCTAACAAGAGAACCACAGTTTAGTGCTATTAACCCCTTAATGCACATTTAAACGGTAAACGGTACACATTGCCGTATATGTCACGGAGGTGTGCATTAAGCGGTTAATTCACCAACAAATAGAATCCTGTCCAATGACGAAATCGCCGATATATACAACAACAAAAAAAGAAAAATGGCAGATGAAACCATAAAACGAACAACGAACAAAATAATATCAAAAATAACACCTGTTATATAATGTAATTAAAACCCCTTATTAAGCTGATTCGCGTCCATTAATCCCAAATACCGATTTCCCTGCATGAAAACACCATCGTCCGTCATGCTGTTTACCAATACCAAAACATTGGCAGACGACGCTGTTTCCACAGAGCAAAACAGTTTTCCCATCCTCAAATTCCTTTTCACAGTCCGATGTAAACGTTTTTCCCAAGCCAATGTTCCCCTTCTCACATACAACAAGTATAGGCAATTCACTGATAAGTAGTTTCAATATTCGGTGAAAAGTATGCATGAGTATACTTTTTAACCCTCTTCATATCCTCTTCTTGCAATGCACATAGTAATTCAGCATTCCAAGAATTATCCAGGCCTTTAAACGAGGATATATTTCCCAGAGTTTATTCGCATTTAGTGGGCAGGGAAATGAGGATGAGTGTGCGATCGGGACTGGCGATCGGTATAAAAGGGCGCGAATGGGGAGAGATCACTCTTGTCTGGTATTGAAAGTGCCCCTGGCACAGACTCTCTCATGAGCGAATTTTAAAAAAAGCAGTCGTGGCCTTCGAAAGTGTAAAATAGATGTAAAATAAAGACAAAAGGCTTTGATGGCTTGAATTCTCTTGTTCCAGTCTTCATTAATTACTGATCTGTAGTTGCCAAGGATCAGTTTTTGAAGATTTTTATTTAGTGACTTAATTGTTTTTATTTCCTGGCTCTTTGGATCGCTGAACTGTCTGTAGAGCAGTTCAACTTAGAGAGCTGAATACTCTTTTGCCTATACAGCTCGTCGATCATTGCGTTTGTGTATCGGTTTGTATGGCTCTCCATGTGAGACACTTTTGGGATAGAACGATTCATTGTATTAGTAACAATGTTATTCATCGTCGAAAGATAATGATCAATTTCGTCTTTATGAAGATTTCTGTTGCACCTCGATAGTATAGTGGTTAGTATATCCGCCTGTCACTCGGGAGACCGGGGTTCGATTCCCCGTCGGGGAGCCTCTGGCGCAAGACTAATGACCTTGCCCGGAGAAAAAAAAATCATTATGGAAAATTTAACAAGCCCCAGGACTTGCTAAATAAGGCCAAGACCGGTCCCCTGATGTAGTGCCGATGATGATGATGATGATGATGAACATTTCTGTCAGTTGGTGGATCTATGCCATTGGAGCGTAATTCTGTTTTTTATTATCCGATCAAAGCGTGACCAGTGTGCTTTTCCGAAATTAAAAGAATATGTCTGTTTATACTGCTCAAGTAGTGAATGTTCGATTGGGATATGTATTACAGCACCAAGTCAGTAATGATCGCTATCGTACTCGATTGTACGAAGACAATTTCGCGTAGTTTAATCCATATCTAATAATTGTATTCGCTCGTCCAGCAACAGTAAATCCAAGAAGGAATTTCCTCTTGGATATGACGGAGTAGTTGTAGCCTACATTTCTAGTTTATGTTCGATAGCGTTTGTTTGCCACCAGCCGAACAATACATTGCATCTTGTGTTTGTGATAAAGTTACCCCAAACACTGTGCTTGGAATTGAGATCTCCCACCACAAAGAAATAATTATTTTCCAAGTCTAACTTGAGACTTTGAATAAGGGTATCAAGTTCATTGATAAACTGTATACACTGTGGAGCTTCGGGATTTCGGGAGCATAACCAGAGATCACATATAGATGCTTTTGACTTTTCAAACAAATATGTATAACGCAGGCTGGAACTTGTATACATCTCCACTGTAGGCGACTTTATGTTGTAGACAATTTTTAAGTAAGGCAGCGACCCTGCCCCCCTGAGTGGAATTTGGACGATCTCGTCTAATTACTTTATAATTTGTGTAGCCCAATTTGTGCCTTTGGTTTACCTTAGTTTCGCTAGCCAAAAACACATCTGTGCGTTCAGCTTCCAGCATATTGCTAAGATTATCCCTTCTTTCCATACGGATTAGTGAATTAACATTCACAGCAATAATTTTTAGAGTTAATTCAGTCGCAGTGAATGTTATGATTAGAGTGTGAGTTCGTCTGGAAACAGGGTCAAATAGATAATGTCCGTTCGAGCCACTTCTTCCGTCATTGTTTTTTCGATCTTTTCGAATTTTTTATCAAACGCAGCAAACTGTCCTTGTATGGACAGTAATATTGCTGTTATATCAGTTTGTGCCTCCGGTGTAGGAGTTTCAATGATATTGCGTGATTGTTCTAAGATTGGTGGATTTTTTACTCCACCTGCCATATGAGCGTATGACACACTTGGTGCCACGAAGTCGTTGTAAGAGCGAGTTTTCATCCTTTTCTCTTCTCAACTAGCTTCTTTCTGGCTTCCAACTTTGATTTTAGTTGTTGGTACTTAGGGCAAGCCCTTAAGTTAGCAGGATGACCTGAGTTGTTACAGAGGACACAGGATAGTTTATCTCTATCCGGTAGCTGTTCTTTGCCCAATGGACACTCTCCAATGATATGCTTATTTAGGTATTTGCCGCATCTGAAATGCATATTGCAATTCGGTGCCACATGGCCGAAGCGTTGACAGCGCATACACTGCAATACGCGGTCGAACTTCTTTATTCTCTGCCAACTTACTGTTTGGTGACTAATGTATTTAATATATCTAAGTCCATCAATTTTACAATTGAGGCTTAGCGACACAATGAAGAAATGCAACTCACGATTGCGATTTCTAGAATTTGCTGTAGAAAATGGTTTCACACCTGTAAATTTCAAGGTATCGTGTTGGAAGCTTTTTATTTCTTCGAGGACGTCTTCTGGAGTAAAGGATGGATCAACTCCATTGAGGAGCATGGAGACAGTTTTCTCCGATTTAGGGGTGTACGTGTAGTACTCGCTTTTCGATTTCCCCAATGTCGATTTAATTTTGTTATACCCTTCTAAATCATCACATGTTAAACTTATCTTAAAATTATTTATCCGTTGTGTTTTAAAAGTTTTGCATGTCAACTCACCCAATTTTATGAGATCCTTTGTCTCCATGTAGCTGATGTGGATAGGAGTGTAGCGATCCTAAATCGCTACCCCCATCCAAATCCCCAATATTATCAAATCCTAAAATTTCTAATTGCATATTGAATCGTATGAGCACGAACGAATTTAACCAAAAGTTAATTCATCATACATTGACTCAATTCCTAAAAACCTTGACATCATGAAATGCTAAATTCAAAACGCATTTCATGATTTCCCTTCCTAGAACCCATCCAACTAAAGCCTCTAACAAATTCCCAGAACACAACTCAAATTGAAACGCAAACTCTTATGTGTGTTTCTGGGAATTTTGACCATAAAATAGTTGACAATTCTCAACTAAAAAATCTATAAAAGGGGAGTGAATTTCAATTTCGTGATCAGTAGATCCCCAGAGGCCGAACCGCTGGACGTATAAAAAATTAAATATAAACCAATAAAACCGAAACTAAAAACACAAAGAAGAGTTGACTGTTTATTCAATAAGATCAAAAGGCCACCCTCGCTGTCAAGGAGCCCGCAACAGCCGAGTGTCCCATCCATAAGCTCCCACGACACAGGAGGAAGTTGCGAGGACACATTTCTTGCGCCGCCCATGCACATCCAGGAAACGGCCCCACCCAGCAGGAACGTCTACAGGAACAATCAAGATATCCACCAAAGAAGGTAAGCCGCCCCTTTTACAGTTTTTACAGATGGTACCCCAACAAAATGGCGCAGCCGGTAGGATTTAGGTAAAGCCATAGAACGGACGGTTCTAATAAGAGCTACTAAACCCTAAATCCTACAAACCTACAAAAAACACTACAAGAAAAACCATGGATAAATAAGCATAACCAATCTACTGGCATACAAGGATTTTCACCTGACATCAGCAGCACAGATATTACGGCAAAGAATATTTTCTCAGCACTTAAGGACATCAAATCAATCATCGCTTTAAAAAACCGTAAGACAAATAGCGTCGACTTCTTAATTCAGCAGAAGTTATATTTACTACCTAAAATATCATACAAACATAATTCGCCATCGAATGTCTCAAGTGTACTTCCAAAACAACGATATAATAGCAGCAGGATTCATATCTTAGCTAACAAGGAGAAAGTTAGATCCAGCATTCCTGAAGGAGGAAAAAGAAGAAAAAAAAAAACTAGCGACAAAACGAACGTTCGCTTTAATGATTTTAATTCATTAAGTAAAATTACATATAAAACATATATATATATATATATACAATAAACGAGCAAATCCAGGAAAATAAACAAAAAAAAACAATAACCTTGAACGAACGTACTGGGCAAGACACCCTTCCTCTTCCATCCGAGGCTGAGTCTGGCCCTGGAAGTACGATTCATAAACCAACAAAAAGGAAACTCCCACACAAAAAAAAAAAAAAAACAACAATCGCTACGCAGCAGCTCCACCGAGTAGCAGTTCCAACAGCACCGGAGCAAGACGAGCGGCAGTTAATAACTAAATCTAAGTAAGCATTCCCTTTTTTTTCTATAGATATTTCCCATAAAGATATTATTTTTTACTTTTATTAAAAAACATAATATATAATCCTAATTTGCTTCACCCCCAAAACAATAACTGTAACAAAACCAACCTAATTTTTAAGACTCGGTCGTCTCCATCTCCGTCTATATTGTGCACCTACATACAATTTATATTTTATATCTATATATTTGAATTACCAAACAAATTAATAATATTGCCACTCGCTCTTGGGATAGAAGACACCTAAAACATACATACCCGTACCTCCTTTTTCCCGTTTATATTGACACTACCATTTTATTTCCTTTTGATCTATGGAGTTAGGAACTACCCCAAACCCTACTACGCCCCACGACCTTTTGCCTCCTTCACCTAAGAAACTCCGTAGCGGAACTACCATCGAAATAACCCCTCCGATAAAAACTCGCGACCTTAGCTCAAACCTACCAGAAATTTCAGCTCCTCAACACCAAACGGATCTCGTAACCTTTGAAACAATGGCTATTGATTATACAAAGGTTGCGAAGCTGTCAGCACAGCTAATCCCCATCTTCACCGGGGAATTAAATCCGCATATAAGTGCAGAGCTGGAAACATTCTTGGATTGTTGCAAGAGGGTCTTAAACTGCCTCAGGACCGAAGAACACGAGGCTTTTCTACAGATATTCCCCACTAGACTGAGGGGAGAAACTTCTGCCCTATTCGCGTCCACTCCGTTCACAATGTTTCAGGAAGCCGAGGACTTGCTAAGGAAAGTTTATTTGCCAGCAGAAAATTTTCAGGATCTGGTAAATAGGCTACTAGCAATTCGGCAACAACCGACAGAAGCACTCATCCTATTTCAGTTACGACTGAAGAAGTCAGTAAGGGAATGTAGGAAAGCCGCGGAGTTAAAATACGGCCCCATACTGTCCGAGGCAGTAAAAACACAACTAGATGACTTCGCTAGAAGCATCTACATGAAGGGGCTAATAAATCCGTGCCATCGACAATTTTTACTATTAATGGGAGATGCAACGCTGGACTCTCTAATGGAAAAAACCTTGGAGTTGGAACAAATCCAACAACCTCAGCTGCCGTTAACTTCTGCGCAGGTTCCACTTAATCCCCCCCTCACCTTACACACTTATAGCACCTCCAGAAACCTATAAAGCAATTTTAGGTACCCAAATGGATCAGCCTATGGCATAAATAATGCCCAATACCCCAGATGTGGAAATAATACCACACATACAACCTATTGCACAGGGAATTCCACACCTAGAGGCGCAAATTATGCCAGCTGAACAAACCTACACGGGAACCGAAGGGATAATGGAAGTACACCCCCTCAGCATACCCCCGACACATGCAGACCCTCTCAGCGGGATAACCTGCAGCTACTACAACAAAATGGGCCATGCCTATGAGGATTGTGTGAAAAGGAAGAACACACCCTTTTGCACACACTGCCAGCAATTAAATCACGATCCGCGATTGCCGGCAATTAGGGGAAGTAAAAAGAGTTCTGCACGTAAGGCAGACTTGCGACTTCTGTGGCCAACAAGGACACAAATACGCCAAAGGAAAACAGGAGCAAGCCCAAGGTAATCGCAAAATCCTCGGGTTAAAAAGGAACCCCAAGAAGCTAAGTGATAATGTCAAGGGTATTAACCAATTAACAAATACTTCATCAACAAATTTAACAAACCTGGCACCTCTCAGAATACAAACCTATTGCAAATGCCCACAACGCCTGAGAAAATAATAAACCCCAATGAGATCGCGGAAATACTCAGGGTTTATCATAATTCCTCATCCGGTGAACATCTGAGCATCACCAAGTCGTACAACAAAATACGACAAAGATACTGGTGGCCGTCCATGCTCTCCGACATTCAGAAATACAGAAAGCAATGCGAAGAATGCCGTTCTTCAAAGGCAACCGCATGCCACGGAATTGAAACAAAACCGCAATTGTTTCAAGTGGGAAACATGGTATTGGTAAGGCATAAAAACCACAAGGGCAAAGAAAAACTCATCGGGAAGGGCCCTTTCCTCATTACAGGAATAACTAAGGCAAACAACGCGGTCATCAAAATAGGCCAAAGATCCGTGGTAATCCATAACAATAGACTAAAACCTTATTTCTAAATCCTAACCCTTCCAAATACGCGTGCCGCACTATTAACCCTAGATATATGCTATCCCCAAGGTGTATCACAGTCCATCACTTAAAAACTTTCCTAAATACACAATATGGAAAGAAATAACAGACGACACAAAAATTGTCAAAAATATAAAAACTAATAAATAAAAAATAAATAAAAAATATTAAAACAAATGTAAAATATAAACAAAACAAAACAGACATTAACCCTCAATGAGGAAGGCAATTTATAAATAACAAACAAAATTGTAACCATTTCAAAAATACATGTATTACTAGAATGAGACCCTTTTTAAACATAATTACATTTATATTAAAAAAAAAAAAAAAAAAACCAACAACCAAATAAAGTTAATATTAACGTTTAAATATATATACTAGAAAAAACAACTTCACTATTAATAAAAAACCAAAGTGAAATAAGAACATTTACGTTGGCCCTTTATACCTTAATTTAAAACTTATTTACTGTAAAATTTACTTTCATTTTAAATAAGACCTGTAAACAACATAACCAAATTAATTAATACTAGATCTAAAAACAAACAAATAAGAAAGATACCCCTAAGTTAACTACCAAATAAACGTAACACTACATATAACACACAAATAAAACTAAGATTGATATAGGAAAACAATCAAGTACAAAAAGATTTCACGTACAAACATTAACCCTCAATGAGGAAGACAGTTTATAAACTAAATTGTAAAAAGAAGAAAGTAGCTGAACAAAATTATTAGCAAATCCAAATTAATTTAGCCCATTACTGTTACTAACTTTTATATTAACAATAATTATTAATCTTAACTATTTAACATCAACAAACTTTACAATTATATGAATCTACCATTAAATTTACTAAAAAACAATAAAACATATTATAAAATACACATTTACCTATTAAATTATTAATCTAGCATTACGTCCAAATCAAAAAATTATAAATATCAACATCTTATACCCTTAAACCTATGTTAGAAAAATAACATTGTAAAACACAAATTAAACCAAAACCTTTACTAATTTAAAATCCATCTACTTACCTTTATAACACATATGCCCCATTCTTAAAATATACCTAAACCATGTTGATAAATACAACCAAATAACGCAGGAAATGTTAAACTAAATTAAAACAAATGTAAACTATCGCGAAACTGAAATGCCACCGCCCTTTGCTTTTCACCCATTCTAGAAAATTAATCTCTCCTAGATTAATTTTCTTTTCTAAAGGGGGGGGGGGGGGGGGGGATGTAGCGATCCTAAATCGCTACCCCCATCCAAATCCCCAATATCATCGAATCCTAAAATTTCTAATTGCATATTGAATCGTATGAGCAATAAATTAACCCAAAGCTAATTTATCATTCATTGATTCAATTCCACATAATAAACCCAAATCCCAAATTTTCCATTGCTTCATTTCAAATCCCATATTGAGTCACATGTACAACGAATTTAACCAAAAGTTAATTCATCATACATTGACTCAATTCCTAAAAACCTTGACATCATGAAATGCTAAATTCAAAACGCATTTCATGATTTCCCTTCCTAGAACCCATCCAACTAAAGCCTCTAACAAATTCCCAGAACACAACTCAAATTGAAACGCAAACTCTTATGTGTGTTTCTGGGAATTTTGACCATAAAATAGTTGACAATTCTCAACTAAAAAATCTATAAAAGGGGAGTGAATTTCAATTTCGTGATCAGTAGATCCCCAGAGGCCGAACCGCTGGACGTATAAAAAATTAAATATAAACCAATAAAACCGAAACTAAAAACACAAAGAAGAGTTGACTGTTTATTCAATAAGATCAAAAGGCCACCCTCGCTGTCAAGGAGCCCGCAACAGCCGAGTGTCCCATCCATAAGCTCCCACGACACAGGAGGAAGTTGCGAGGACACATTTCTTGCGCCGCCCATGCACATCCAGGAAACGGCCCCACCCAGCAGGAACGTCTACAGGAACAATCAAGATATCCACCAAAGAAGGTAAGCCGCCCCTTTTGCAGTTTTTACAGATGGTACCCCAACAGGAGGTACTTTCTCCCTTTTTTGATAGGCGCCTGTTGAGATGTTTCCTACTAAGATGTTTCCTGCTGTTGAGTTTCCTTATCTTGTCGTGTTTTCTTTGTCTTCGTGGGTTGCTGTTGTCTGTGTTCTTGCTGTTGTTGTTCTACCATTTTCGTTTTTCGCTCGTTCTGGTTCAGGTTGTTTTTTAGTTTAACAACTGCCTCCATTTGTCTATCCAGTTCTCGTTTCTCATGGATGAGTCTTTTGAGGTGCTCGATCTGATTGCTAGCGTCTGCATTTGTTTCGCTGACAGCTAGGTCTTGGAATTGGTTTCGAGCCCCTGCGTACTGGGCAGCACGGGTGTTGCCTTCGTCGTCGCTGTTGACAATCAACGTGTCTGTATCCTTGTTTTCATTTGTTCTAAGGCCTTTAGCCTTTAGATTTACCTCTGTATTTTGCCTTCTCCGAAGCACAATTTTGGCATCCATTTGTTTTACGTCCACATTATGGACCACATGTTCTCACGTTTTTTTTTATTGCGCGAGTGACAGATAGATATTCAAGAGTTTGTTTATTATGTTGTGCACATACACAAACAGGAACAGTTCGTACGTCGCGTATCGGCACTAATTGTTTTTTGATTACTATGCACAGTGTATTGTTTAATATTTGCACTCACTTCACTTTATTTTGTTTCAATGAACGATTCGTCTTTACCGATCGGTGGTCAATTTGGTACTGCACTCGGTCACTGTGTATCCAACTGTGAGAATGGCATACGCAACTAAAATGTATACCCTGTCTCAACCAATTGTCGCGGGTAATTAGGGACAAATTGCAAATTCCAAGAAAATTGAAACAAAAAAGGTTTTATGGTTACTAACATCTTCTTAGAAATTGGTGATGATTACCTAACAAAACAAAATTATACAGAAACGCCGAACTCAGGCGTGTGTCTTAACCAGTTGTCAGCGGGGGTATGCAAAATTTTAACATTGCAAAATGCAATAATGTAAACCTGCCCCTTGTAAGAAATCATTTTGCCTATTCAGCAGTTGTTGGAATAACGAACTAATTTCAGAAATTTTTTATCCTAACGATGAGTATTTCAAAAACACTTTGGAAAGTGGATTCATACCAGATGAAACATTTTGATATCTGGATACACATAGCTTTCTATCAGACCTCACAAACTTGACTATTATATAGTGCAAACATTTTTGGGTATTTTCGATAAGTGGCTTTGGTCGCCTGCAGTGCGACATACACGACCCAAATATCCTAATATTATATACATCGTTGAGGGTCATCATTACAGCATCATGAATAGAAGTTTTGATACAGGTGTGAACATATTAATTTTGTATGAATAGAGCTCATTTTTCCAATATTATCCACTTTCAGCGAATACAAGTCCTCTTTAGTGATCAGTTCCGCCCTTTTATGCCCGTCCTCAAGTCTGTTTGCGTTGAGCATTGTTGTATATGATCCATTTTCCATCGTCTGTCCCCATTCGATTTAAAATCGACATCTTTAAAAAAAAAGAAACAGCTGCTGGAATAAAAATAAAATCATGTATTAAATATATTATAATACATAAGTAAGGTAGGAATATTATAACATATAACTAATTTTTTATGTAAAAAAATATAAGAATAATAATAACGACAAATTAACTACTGCATGCCATAACGGCTTTATACATGAAAAAAACGTAAAAGAAGTAGAGTCTATTAAATTGATATGGGCCAAGTATAGTGTAATAGAGTTTAAGTGAAATAAATAATCGCTAAAAAAAAAAGTGTTCACACGTTGAACTGACGATTTTGTGCTTGGTAATGGTTGGGCAATACTTTTATTACTTAGTCCTGAAAAATAGTAACAGGTAATATAATCTGAAATTGCAATTCCACTACTTTTTTTTATGATTAACAGTAAGGGGAGTCACACATACATCCCAGAGATGCCCCACATCAGAATGCAATTTTTTGGGAATGAATAATTTGTGTATTCTGGCCCGTAAAAAAAATCAACATTACGATGACTTACGGAACACGAAAACAGAATTTCGGTTCTACGGATCAATAAATTAGTTAACCTGGGTTTACCTGAAGTCAAATAAAACCTTTTGTCTTACTTGTACTTTACCGTCTGGTGTGACCAAATGCACAGATCATGTTACCTCAATATATCCTGATCCACAAGTGATCACCGGTTTGTCATCAACTTCACACCTTTTTTGCTTCCTGTGCCAGAAATAAACTGTGTCCATAAATCGCGACAATAATTCAAAATTGTTCGTTTATCGTTGGGTCACCAAATTTCAGTGCTTCGAAATTCCATTTATAAAATCTCATCGTTATTTCCCTGATCGGTCTCTCAAATTTCAAATTAATTACGATTCGAATGCGAAATGATTAATGCGTTTCTTGCTTCCGCGATAACTTGTATCCCGTTAGCAATATGCACCAATACTGTTTAACTCGAAGGATATCAGTTTTCATCTTTACTTCGATTCAACCTGCCATAGTGCAGCTTCGTTTGCTTTGAATTGATGACTCCCCAAATGATTTTTATTTGTTACGACGTAGGTGGCGACGGATTTACTAATGTTATATATAATATTTATGTATTTTTTTTTTTGTAATAGAGCGAATCTATAAGGAACTGTCGACGCCGGAAAAGTAATGATTGAAGTATTGTGTGACCCGAAAAATGAGCGGAAGACTTACTTCTGAAACTAACCTTGTATGCGAATAATAAAATGTGTATCTCTAAAATTTAAAATATTTTTAAGTCAATACAAGGTGGCGCAAAATTAATCACCCTATTGGAAGATGTTAACTTTTTTGCAAATGGCGTCGTACGTCAATCATATTCGACAGCTGCAGTATACAAACAGACAAGCAATGAAGCGCTATACTCAGCAAGCGCGTGGAATAATTGTGTCGATTCTTTTTTACCAACGATCGGTCGGTGGTGTTAGCGTAGCGTGAATTTCGACGTTGATTTCTTAATCGTGTCTCGCCAACTGGGCAAACTTTCCGGCGCTCAGGTGCTCGACTCGAACAGTCTGGAACCACAGGAAACCACGCAGGACGTGGCCGCCACCGGACTGGTCGTTAGGCCGGGAATATCGCGGCTGTGGCTGCCGATGTAGCTGAGAACGAAGAAACATCAACCAGACGACGGGCCACGCAACTGGGTACCACAAGGCGGACCATACAGCGAATTTTAGTGAAAGACTTACACATGTGCCCATACAAAGTGCAAACAGTACATCAGTTAATTCCTGCTGGCCGTCAGTCGCATGTGAATTACTGTCATCCTTAATCTCAACAACGGAGAAAGCGATTTTGTGTCGAAAATCATCATGAGCGGCGAGGGGTATTTCCACTTAAGCGGTTACGTCAATAAGCAAAATACTCGTTTCTGGGTAACTGAAAATCCGCGTGTGGTGCACGAAGAGCTATTACATCCACTCAAAGCCACTGTGTGGTGTGGCGTTCACGCGGGAGGAGTGATTCGGCTGTATTTTTTTGAGGACGCCATCGGCAATATGGTCACTGATACTGGCGAACGCTACAGGGCCATGATAAACTACTTTTTACTGCCGCAATGGGATGAGCGGGGCTTGGCGGACATGTGGTTTTGACAAGATGATGCACCGCACACAGCAATGCACTAAATGCATTTCATGATTTCTCCTTCCGGGAATTTATTTAAGTAAATTCCTATACACTTCCCAGAATCCTATTCCAATTGAAGCACACAAAATTTTGTTTGTGTTTCTTGGAATTTTTAAATAAAATTTTACAAATCCCGATGACCCAGAGTTTAAAAGGGCGGCACATAAAGGATTCGTGAGCAGCCGAAACCCAGAAGGCGATCAGTAAATCCCGAGGGCCGAACTACGGCCAAAGACATAAAGGAAGAGTAAAGGCATTTGAAATAAAACTTAAGTAAAACATAAAGCCTTTCCTTTAATCATCAATCTGTGGCGGGTAGCCACACCACATCAACGGTGAGAACTGTGATTCGGTCAACCTCAATGATCAAGGCTCTTAACACCACGGTCCAAAAGAGCCGGACGCTATCCCACGGAGAAGCTATAAGACAGCTCGGCTATTAAGGACCCACAGGACCCACGGGAAGGGAATGTCTCAGAATTCTATACTGTCAATAACTTTATTTCAGTTTCTTATTCATGGCAGAAGACGTCTGATCGCCTCATCGGGCAGGCTCCCACTAAAGAGGCCGGGCACATCCATTACGCCGCCCTCACACCTCCACCTGGAACAGGCGTCCACCCTAAAAGATAAGGGTAAACCAAAACTTAATAAAAATATAACTCCAACACCTCGGTCCGCTTTTATTCCGCTATGGCAGCCTTTCCCTTTTTTTTTAACCGGGCACCGTTATTGACCGGACGTTATAATTCCTAAAAACTAAATGTTAGGTAATTCACCGGTTACCTGGGTATACTGCCTTGATCCGCCAGCTTGGCTGTGGAAGCTCCAGTCCGAAACGGAAAAACACAAAAAA
Organism: Microdon myrmicae; assembly: GCA_963931805.1. Classification (NCBI taxonomy): domain Eukaryota; kingdom Metazoa; phylum Arthropoda; class Insecta; order Diptera; family Syrphidae; genus Microdon; species Microdon myrmicae. The sequence goes on along the minus strand of OZ007497.1, from coordinate 39,123,064 downwards.
CGCCCCCAACATAGATTTCCTTCAATTTATTTTCTAATCGTTTCTGCATGCAACAAAAAATGTTTTACGAGTATTTAACACTTATTACTACGGGTCTTTAATCACGAAAAAGTTAATTGTCATATTCAACTATTAGCCAGTTTACGTAAATTTACTCTACATTTATCATACAAAAAGCACTCTCGTATCGTTCAATCTTGGCAGTTACTAATCTTTTTTTTTTCTTTCTCCGGGCCAAACGCCCCAGATCTTCGATTTTTCTGTCTTCGCGCACTCCAGGCTACCTTTCGACTCTCACTCCCCATCTCACGAAGAGAAACGCACCGCAGCTGTTTCTGCGGAATCCACAATTCAACGAAAGCAGGATCATGCATTGGCTTGAAATGACAATCTAAAATGTGGATCGTGGACCATAATCCTTCCTTTATCTCTGCATATTTATTTTTATTTAAATTTAGTTTTATTTAGATTTAATCTCCCCGCTCGGTGGGATGCTGGGGATGGGGGTGGTTACCACGTAACACTAGTTCGTCAATGACCTTGCCTCGTCCCTAGCCTTTTTTGCACGTGCCCTATGCATTCTTCTTTCCTGACTTCGATATCATCATAAGGCATGGCATCTACAAGACACGTATATGTTTTGCTGCCTCCGTCTCCGACGTAGTGCGTATACGTGACATTGTGGAAAGTTTTGAAGCGACAAAACATCTCAACGATAGTATGAGACTCTATTTTCAAGCACTAACACAATGATTTGCAGCACATTGCCCCTCGGATTCAACTTTCCACTCTTCGTACGTAGCTGTGTCACTTCGTTGTTCCCAATACTCACACTCTCTGCAGTATTTTGATTTTCTGCAAATGTCTATAACTTTTCCAGTAAACTACATGATTAGACTAACGCATACAAAGAGAAAAAAAGGCTCTTCTTCGCCATGAACCGTCTCCCTCCTCTCGTGGGTACTCTGGGAAGGCGGTTTCGGAAAACCCGTAAACGCACCGTGTTGGCGATGCGATTTACCACACAAGCACTCAGCACAACGATCAGCTGTATGCCGATTGCAGAAAATTACTCGGGAGGAAACGAGTGATTGAGAAGAAACCAAGCGAACGAGGAGACAGCCGCAGGGAATAAAAGGCGAGCGCAGCGGCGAAACACTGGCTCTCTCAACAAGTCAAACTTCTACTTTATAAACAAATCATCAGGCCCACACTTACTTACGCTTGTCCCATCTGGTTCCATATCTCTCCCTCTCAAATGGAAAAACTTCGTATCTTCGAAAGGAAGTGTTTCAGACTAATCACAGGGCTACGTCTACAGCGCGACTCCCACAAATATATCGGAAGCCTTACGCTATACCACTCCGTCGGCCTGGAGAGATTGGATAGAAGGTTCCTGGAATTGTCGATAAGATTCATTGAAAACCTGTCAGCCAATCCAAACCCTCTCATCAATTCCCTTAGCCTCCCCAGCCACAATGCATCAAATCCCTATCTTCATGCACTCCATTTAAAAGCTCTCTTCTACGCAGGAAGATTAGTAAATGATGCGAACGAAATCATCTACCATAACAGGGTAACCGATCTTAACCACTTCAAATACTCAAACATTCAACCCTTTTCTCGGGTTCTTTCCTTTAACGAGCAGTCGGTGGAGAGACCTCCCTCTGCCGCTCCCTTCCCTCCTTAGGGTATGTAAAGTATGAAATCTCAACTTAAGCTTAAGACGAGGCTAAATTGTTCTACATTGCTAAATGTGAGTTTATTTAACTACCTTAGATATAAGCTAGATTTAAGTAGAGATAAGTAGTTTTAAGAATATTTATTGTAAACATAGACAATCCATCCTGGTTTTCATGACCTTTCCAGGAGTCCTACTAATAAATTGTATCTGGAATAGATCTCCTTAGACGTAAGACCTCAAATTAAATATTACTTGGAAAAATGTTCTAGACATTGTAAGTAAAATTGTCACAACTTAGTTAAGTTAGCTGTAAACTTATGTAACAAAACTTTTAATGGTCAATAAAGACAGCGTTTTTTATAAAAAAAAAAAAAAAACGAAACACGGAAGTCAGTCGACAGTGAGAGCTGATAGAAGACACATACATAGTCAACACTAAAAATTTGTTTTTAACAAAATAAATAAATAAAAAATTTAAAATGTAAATTAAAAAAAAAAGTTTAAAAACAAAAAAAAAAAAAGTTTGAAAAAAAAAACTTTGTGAGTGTAAACGCGAAACAACTTGTGGTTTGAATATTTTTAATTTAATTTATATTTTCTAAATTTATATTTTACTATTTGTTTTAATTGTATTCATTTAGAAGGATCTATAAATTCTCCAATATAGGTTGATTAGGTCTGTTTGTTTCCCTTCTTGGTTTTTGTTTGTTCCTCTTTTCTTTTCCTTGCGCCCCACGCGTTTCTTGTTTATTTTTCGTGCTCGATGTTTACGTACTCACAATAGATGGACACCTGCTCTTCTCGTGGTGTGGGCCATCAGCCCGATCAGGGCATGATGGCTCTCATAAAGGAATTAAGGGAGGACCTCGAGGCTCTCAAGGCAGAGAACGCTGTCTTGAAAGATAAATTGTCGCGACTGGAAGCCGCACCACCCGCATCCCCGTCCAGTGCCAGTTCGGAGGCTTCTGATTCGGAATCGAAGCTCGAGCCCGAGTTGGAGAGTGTCACTGAGAGTTCTGACGACTCAATGGACGACGGTGACTCGCGTACCCCCACCCCAAACTCATCTAGGGCCCCAAAGCGGAAAACACCACTGGCCACCGGCTGCCCACCAACACCACCCCTATCATCATCATCAGCTGTCCCCAAACAGTTGCCCGCGATAACTCCAATTCATGTGAAAGTCGTACCTCCGCAGGAGCCTTGCCCACCGAGGCCAACTCCGGTAATTAACCCAAAACCAAAGGCTGCTTGTATTCCCAACACTGTTCAGGCAGAGGTCGGGGACCGCCCAACTGTTTCTAAAAAGAAACAGCAACCCGGGGTCTTTGCACGAGACCTCAATTTAAAAAATTTCGTCGCTGACATGAACCGGCTAGGGATTTCCAACTTCAAGGCAAAGATGTTAAGTCCATCCCTAAACAAAATCATAGCCTACGATAGGGAAACCTACCACAAGGTTAACGACAATCTCAAGGCCAAGGAGGTGAATTATTACACCTTCACTCCGGCCGACGAAAAGTCGAGGACAATCCTCTTAAAACGAGTCGCTGCCTCTTGGGAAAAGCACGACATCGTAACTGCTCTTGAGGCAACATTTCCTAACGTCAAATTGATTGACGTCAAAAAATTCTCTCCCCCAACTCAACGGTTTGTGAACATCAGACCGCAAAAATACAGCAAGCTGAACATATGGCAGCTTCACCTTGCCCCAGGAACCGACATAGGTTCCATAATACGGACAAAGTCGCTTCCAATCTTGCATCAGCAAGTTGTCTTCGAGGTATTTCATAACAGAGAAATGCCTCAATCCAGACGTTGTCAACGTTTCGGGCATGTCTCCCGAAACTGCAACATGAGTCGCCGCTGCGTTCGTTTCGGAAAATCCCACGATATTGGCAAGTGCGAACTACCGATAGCAAAATACGATCCCGCAACAAATGTGCAGGATGAAATAACACTACCAACTTGCTGCAACTGCGGCAAAAAAGGGCATCCGGCTAGTTACAGGAATTGTCCTAAATATAAGGAAATTTTACAAAGATCCAAGGAGACTCGAGCTAAGCAAACAGCCAAGTCAGACTTCGGAAAACAGGCCACACAAAACCTCACCCAAAATGGATTTACATTTGCCGACATGCTTAGGGGACAGCCGGCAAAGAATATAAAAACTCTCCCAACTCCTCCCCCTCAAAAACATATTCAAGTCCCTAAGCGAACCCCGGTAAAGGCCAACACGAAGCCTCAAATTCAAGCGGCGGTGCAAAAGCCTCCGAGGGGGCAATCTTCAAGGCTCGAGAAAGCACTTAGTTTCTCCCGCTTGATTGAAGATATTCGACCCCGATATGAGAAACTATCAACCGAGGCTGAGAGGGAGGCACTCCTTTTCACTGCATATGCACGACATACCCTCCACAATGGATTCCAAAATTAAAAAGTTATCCTCTTAAATGTCAACTCCCTTGTTTCGCATTCCAAGCGTATGATAGTTTCTGACTTCATAAAGGAAAGCCGGGCGGACGTGGTACTTGTAACCGAAACTAGGTTGCATCCATGTCACCGTCCCGTATTCCCAAACTTCTCCATGATTCGAAGAGATCGAACCCTCACTGGCGGTCCCACCATCAACGGAGGTGGAACTTGTATACTGGTTAATAGCGGACTTCGCCATGAACCTATTGACCTCCCACACCTAGAGTCCATAGAGGTATCTGGAGTTGAACTGCATCTGGCTAGTAATGGTAGAGTGAATATATACTCCGTATACCACTCGCATAAAACCAATAATGGCCCCATTAATCCCGAAGATATCGGCAAACTAATAAGGACCTCGGGGCATACGCCCTTCATCATAGGCGGCGATTTTAACTCCAGACATCCCCACTGGAACAACTCTGTCTCTTGTCCAAATGGCACAAAACTGTACCGATGGTACACCGAAACCACCTATGACCTCAACTTCGAAATAGTCGCACCTACGGCTGGTACTCGAGGTGACTCAATCCTGGACATATTTTTTATGTCCAAAGACTTACTTCCACAAAGTACTCCACCTCAAGTTTCAGCGGGTGTATCTGACCACAACGCTGTGACCACATTCATTCGCGGCTATCGAGCATCCCGGGCTCATATCAGATACATACCCGATTACGGGCGGACAAATTGGGACAACTTCAATATTACATTGAACGATAAACTCTTCCCACTGACAGGAACCTAACGATAGTTGAGATAAACAACGCTGCAAAACGACTTCACGTGATTCTAGTTGAAACTTCGGAGACTCATGTCCCGAAGTACAAACTTGAAAAGACCTATCAGATTCCCCATGACGACATCACTCTTCGTCTCATCCGGGAGCGTAAAAAGCTCTGCAGAATGAGATACTCACAATATTGGTACACTGATAAAACAGAAAATCCAAAACAACCGTACCCGACAATTAGAAGACAAACTGAAGGATATTCAGATGGATCAGAACGTTTATAAAAATGTTAAAAAGATATGTGGCACTTCCCGTATTACTGGGCCAATTATACACAGTGGTGTTGTTGTTAATAACGACACCAATAAAGCAAATATCATCGGAGAGACCTTCGAAAACAATCACAAACTTACTCTCCAAGATGGCGACTCGGATACTAATGCGATCATTAGTTCAGAGGTCCACAGTAAGTTGAACGACTTCAACGAGCCAATTGTTGTCTTTAACCCAACTAACAGTGCATACTTCAATGACAAACGTGATAATGATCACGGTTTCATCGCACCAAATACCCTACAGAGCCTGTTTAAATCTCGAAACCCTAAGAAGTCACCCGGTATCGACAACATGTGATACCACTCGTTGCGAAGGCTTTCTGCCGTATTCTTTATAAAGCTCTTCATTCTGTTCAACCATGCTTACAACATGGGGTACTTTCCCCAAGCTTGGAGGCACGCTATTATTTGTCCAATAGCAAAAGTTGGAAAACCAACGTATCACCCCTCAAGCTTTCGCCCTATCTCGCTTCTCACTTGCATCAGCAAAATATATGAAAAATTCATATATGAGAAGCTAAATAACTTTGTCAGTGCCAGGCACCTAATACTTGATTTCCAATTCGGATTTCGAAGAGCGCACAGCACCACTATGGCTCTCAATTTATTTCAAAACCACGTCTGCGTGCGGCTCTTTAATAAGGAACCCACCGTTGCGGTAAGCCTAGACATTGAAAAAGCTTTTGATACGACTTGGATCGAAGGCCTCGCTTTTAAATTATTGAATACTGGCCTCAGTAGAACGCTATGTAGTATCATCTCCCAGTACGTTCGAAACAGAACCTTCCAAGTTAGAGTGAATGGAAAGCTTTCCCGAACTTTTCACGCCGCTGCAGACGTACCACAGGGCTCTATTCTAGGCCCCATCTTATTTAATATCTTCACCTCAGATATTCCTCGCCCTGTGGATGGTAGCGTAAACCAGATTTGCTATGGGGATGACGTCCTCGTGTACACGTCATCCAAAAGCCCAAAACTCGCAACAAACCGACTCAACCGTCATCTGGACGAACTGTATCACTATTACAGTCGATGGAAAATTCGACTTAACCCATCCAAAGCAGTAGGTATAATTCTGAGTAGTAAACACTTCCAACCTACTTCTCGATATTCACAGAATATTCGAATAAACATGGGAGATACTACGATTAGACCACAGGACAGGATGAAATATCTTGGGGTCACTTATACCCCAAAAATGAATTTCATCAAACATGTGACCCACATTCTCCAAAGGGGCCTCGGTCGGTCTAAGCAACTGCACAACATCCTGATGTGGAGGAACAAAGTTGACACCAAAGTTAAGCTTCTCTGCTATAAGCACCTAATCCGATATGGAATATCGTACGCCTTTCCCATATGGTCCTGCATATCTACGGCTCAAATGGAAAGACTTCGGGTTTTCGAAAGGAAACTCCTCAGAAGATGCACCAATCATTCTAGAAGGCCTGACGGTCGTCATTACCCCAACTCTCAGCTATACGAAGGCGCCTTCATTACCCCTATCGACGAGTACTTGCTTCAATTAGCTTCAAGGACCTCGAAAACATTCAGAACAGCGAGAACCTACTTGTGCGAGACTCTTGCGTTCTTGACGCTTCCCTCTCTCGATCTCTTCGGATCAAACCCCCACAATTTCTTCTTCAGTACAACAACATTCCCCTCTATAATAGAGGATTCCTGGACCCATCCCATAGGGTCTACTCTTAACAAACCACACACACAGGGACGCACAGAACAATACGGCACAAACACACACACACACCGACCCAAGCGCAGATCATTACACATCAAAGACGTGATCTGCGTTTACTACCGCACCCAAGACCTACCGGTCTTGTATGATTTCTTTCCCACCATCCCTCTATACAAGTAGTTAGAGAACACCTGGACTAACACTGTCCACACTATCCTTGGATACCCCCCTTTTTTCTTTTCTTTTCAGATATCGCGAGACCGAGCCCAACATCCTCACGAATGTGGGTGATTCTGGTTATCGCAAGATGACCAGAACTCAGAGACAAGATGAAGGACACATCTGTCCTTGTCTCGCTAAAGCCGGCCCTCTCGACGACCGGGAGTCGTCGAAGGAGCTCCCAAGGAAAAGGTCTTGTTAAATATCAGGATAAAGAGAATTGACCGAAAAATAATAGTAAAATAATAATTAAAATATTCGAATAGCCAATAAATATAAAGAATTGGCAAAGTCTCGTTTCTGACCATACTTGGCGCGTTGTATTACTTCGTCTTGTTTGGCTTGTCTTCTCTCGTTGGTCGTGTTGTTTTCACTTTTCGTTGATCCGGGATCTGTACTGGGCAAGACAAAAACACCCGCCAATCCAGAGAAGAGTCCGGCTCTGGAGGTGCAATCCCTTTAAGGAGAAATCATCGTTGGCCGGCCAGTGCCGAAGAAAAATACAGTCCACTTAAAAGACAGACGGAGGCGTCGCTGGAATAAGCGCCGTTTGTTCGTTTCAATGTTTTCTTTTCTTTTCAGCAACACACAGCATTTTTTTATCGCCTTCAATCTAACACCAAGTAATCTCTTCACAAAAATAAGACGTCTGTTAACTTCATAGGCATTTCGACCAATCACTGGGCAACAGTCAATCAAAGTGTCTCCGCATTCACTGCACGTCACAACAATTTTGAAACCGAGGCCACGCTTACCTGTTTCCGAAAATGTAACGTTGCCGCCAAAGTGTGCAACACTTAAACTTGAGCCAACGCCATGAAAACAGGTACAAAGTTACTGATTGTCTACTCAAATGAAGAATCAACCGGTATTTCATCTTACAATGCCGATGTTTTTAATTTTTCAGCGAGCCGAGAATACCACTCTACACAGTGAATCCTATCCCAAATTTTTCCAAAACAAACTGGAAAGAAGTCAATAACGATATTGCTGCCAGTTTTTCAAATTATTCTTTACCGGAATCTTCAAACCTATTCCCTACTGAAATTGACCAGGCAGCTGTAAAAATAGAGCAAATACTGGGAAATGCTCTCTTCAGCCATACCCCTACGACCGTCCCTCATAACCACTTAGGAAAACCATTACCCAACCTCCTCACAAAATTATTGCGCATAAAAAAACAACTCCGACGTAAATTGCATATTAGCGACTCACCCTTTATTAAACAACAGATACAGCTTTTGACCACCCTGATAAATGGACAACTTAACAATTTCACCGATCAGACCTACACGTCTACTCTAAACAGTATCAAACCAAACCGTGACCTATTCAAAAATATAAATCGACTAACTGGTCGTAAATTCAAGCCTCGAATAGACTATCTCATCCAACCAACTAACAGTAACATCGCCCAATCGGACACTGATATAGCAAACTGTCTCGCTGAACACTTCTGTAAAACTCATAAACAAAACGATTCCCTCCCAGTCACTAATTTCCACGAGACCGTGAATGAATTCATCTCAGGCATACTGGTGCCATCCTTCCCACCATTCATTACTGAATTCAACGAAACCAATAAAGCGTCACATCCCATGGGAACCGACACATTCCTAAGCTTTACAGAATTATCTGAATTGATTACTTCGCGTAACAATAAAAAATCTACAGGCTTGGATAGAATCCCTCACCTTCTATTTAAAAGGCTTCACCCGGAAAACTTACTCCCCATTCTCGTTCTTCTCAACCACATAATAAACGCTTCACATTTCCCAAAATGTTGGAAAACAGCGATGATAGTCCCTATTAGTAAATCCGGTTCTTCCAACAACCCGGCTAACTTCCGTCCCATCATCATCATCGTCATCATCATCGGCACTAAAACCGAAAACCGGTCTTGGCCTTATTTAGCAAGTCCTGTGGCTTGTTAAATTTTTCATAATGATTTATTTTTCTGGGCAAGATCATTAGTCTTGCGCCAGAGGCTCCCCGACGGGGAATCGAACCCCGGTCTCCCGGGTGACTGGCGGGTATACTAACCACTATACTATCGAGGAGCCCGTCCCATATCACAGCTAAATTCGCTTAGTAAGGTTTTGGAATGTAAGATATACAAAAATCTTCTCTCATTTGCCAGAGACAACTCCCTTATCCTGAATTCTCAATTTGGCTTTCGTCCACAGCACTCAACTTGTCATGCTCTGCTTAAACTGACACATGATGTGACAATGAATCTCCAAAACCAATCCCCTACAATATGCGTCTCTCTCGACATAGCAAAAGCATTCGATTGCGTTTGGATTGCAGGACTGCTCTATAAGCTACATTCAATGTTCGGATTAAACACCCACACCATAAAATTTCTCGCTTCCTACCTTTCTGATAGAAAGTTCATGGTGAAAATAAATTCAACTCTTTCGACACCATACAGTATAACCGCGGGTGTTCCTCAAGGTTCCCTTCTCGGACCATTATTATACCTCCTTTATACTTCGGACACCCCGCAGCCCCTGTCACCTAATACAGTAATGCTGAATTATGCCGATGACACTTTAATTTATTCAAGCAACAAGTTTGTCAAGGAGGCAAGAAACTGTATTAACAGCTATCTCCCGAATCTCTCAGCATATTTTACTAAGTGGAAAATCCGACTCAACCCAGCCAAAACTCAACTCATAGTGTTTAAAGGCAGAAAGGCGAATTGTACTAACAACACCATACGCTGCCATAACAAAATCAGAATCAAGTTAAATAACAATATAATTAAACCCTTCAAAACCTTAAAGTACCTGGGAATAACCTTCATCAACAATCTGTCCTTCTCCGCCCACACCAAAAACTCGATTCGCAAAGCCGCGAAAGCACCGAAAAGTGATGTACGAGGGTTGCCTTTTATATTTCGGGATTAGAGAACAAAAACAAATATTGATCATCGAAAATCACTTAATTGTTTTTCAAAATATTCCCCATGAAAATATATACGCTTTTGCATGCGTTTGAAGCAATTGTCGAAGCACTTTTGCCACTCTGATTGAGGTATCTCCAACACATGCATTCTGAATGCAGCAACCGCTTCTTCAGGTGTCGAAACACGTTGACCTCTCAGTTTGCTTTTTACGTATGGAAATAAAAAGAAGTCATTCGGTGCCAAGTCAGGACTATACGGCGGATGACCCATCAAATCGATGTTTTGGGTGCTCAAAAATTCAGCTGTCGCAGCCGATGTGTGAGAGCTCGCATTGTCGTAGTGAAGAGTGATCCGTCTTCGGCGGTTGGTTTTCCTGATTTCTTGGAAGATAACTGGCAAACAAATGGTTGTGTACCACTCAGAATTGACTGTTCTGCGTTGTTCTAGTGGTACGGTTGCGACATGTCCAGTTTTTCCGAAAAAAACAGGCGACCATTTGCTTGGAAGTGCTTCGTGCGCGAACAACTTTTGTTGGATTTGGCTCATCTTGAAACACCCAGACAGTCGACTGCTGTTTACTTTCGGGCTCATACGCGTAAATCCACGATTCATCACCTGTCACGATGTCATAGACGTGTTTCGAAGCACCGCGACCGTATTTTTTGAGCATTTCTTTCGACCAATTAACACGAGCCTTTTTTTGGGCGATTGACAAATTGTGTGGGATCCAACGCGAACAAATTTTTTTGACAGTCAAATGTTTATGCAATATTGAATGTATGCTGGTCCCACTAACCCCTAAGGTTGTCTCAATCTCACGATAGGTCACATGACGATCTTCCAACATCAGTTCGCGCACAGCATCAATGGTTTTCGGAACAACAACTGACTTTGGACGACCTTCACGAAATAAATCTTGGAGTGAACTACGACAACGATTGAATTCACCATACCATCGATAAACACTGGTCCTTGAACGAGCTTCATCGCAAAAATTGAATTAAGTTCATCCATGCACTGTTGCTGAGTTAATCCACGCCGAAAGTTGTAAAAAATAATCGCACGAAAATGTTGACGATTTAATTCCATTTTTGGGCGGAGATGAATCTTTTAAGTTACTGTAAACAACAAAAATAGCGCTTGTATGTCAAAACGTTCTGAGTGCGTATAACCTCAAAAATGTCCAACTTTACGACAGAGCTGTCAATTGCCGGTGTCACACCCCACTACTTATCATATTATACCGACTACCCGGGTGATGCACTTTCACCATTCGTTTGAGATCAAAATCAATAACAATAAATATTCCATTGTCCCAAACATTTGCATACGAAGCCACACTCCACTCAATTCATATCTCCATCAATCCAAGATATGCAATTCATTTCCTCTTCAGAAACAATATTCACTCATCCCAATTCAATTCGCAAATCTCATCTTCAATTCGATGTAAACAAACATCCACAACGCATCTGCAGACACAGCAAAATGCACAAGCGAACCGAACAAATTGAATCGATTAATCATTCGCTCAAGGTCGTCGCAATTTAGGTTACACCAACAGATGTAAACAATAAAATTTTATCATTACCGGCATTATCATAAGCCACAGTAAAACGATTCAACGGCAGCAAACTGCCTACACATGCGGAACGGGAATTGAGTTACTGAGTATGGAGCAATGCTAGGAAATTGGAGCGGACGTTTGTTCCGCAAAACGTTTAAACGTTTAAATTGATTCGTGTGCAATTTTCGCAGGTAAACCAATTAAGTAATTGGTAAAACCTATACCGAAATAGCTTTTTGCAGAACTAAACGAGTGAGCAATGACAGGCGAATAACCTCGGAATAGGTTATTCGTTGGGTATGTGGAAGTGCATCATCTGCAGTATTTACGGTTCTTCAATGGTATATAAAGTGGGTGCGATTGAGTTGAAAGAACACAGGTAATCGAAAGCAAGAAGTCTGCGGCCACCCACAATTAGAGCGGGACTTCTTGCGAGTAAAATTACTTAGGTGTAATTAGCTGCAAATCGATTTTAATTAATTTAATAATTTATAATTTAATTAATAATAAATGTTAACATTGGAAATAATAAAAACCCAATTGTTACACCGGATTGCAACACTAGAGTTGCCAAATCCCGAAACATAAGAGGCAACCCTCGTACAAGCCGAATGGTCTCTCTCCCAAAGTTAAATCACTTATCTACAAACAGATAATCAGACCCACTCTCACATATGCATGCCCGATATAGTACCATACCTCACCCGCCCAAATGGAGAAGCTACGTATCTTCGAAAGGAAATGCTTCAGACTTATCACTGGCCTCAACCGACATCCCAACTCCCACAAATATTACAACAGTAGTTCGCTCTACTATGCCGCTAATATTGAACGTATAGATCGACGCTTCCTCGAACTGTCCATCAAATTTATCGAAAATCTTCCCAATAATCCCAACCCGATAATAAATGCGCTCACATCGACTCCGTCAGATAACCGAACTGCCTACCCGAACTGTCTCCACATCAGAACGTTCTTCACCTCTGGCAGGTTGGTTAATAACTCTAATGAGATTGTATACCACAATACAGAGCTTTCACCTCACCAATTTAAATATGGTAATATTCAACCCTTATCCAATTTCTGCGATTCAACGAACAAACGGAAAGTAGTTCCCCAACCCACATCCTTGACTGACAATATCCTCACTAACCCATTGATCACTATGCTACCCCCCTCCACACCACACTAACTTATTTCAATAATAATTAGGTAACTAGACTAAGTTAAGATAAGTTAAGTTAAGTTAAGTAAATTTGCATAGGTTAAGTAAATAACTATATCCTGGTTTTCTGACCTTTTCCAGGAAGCTCTACTCACTAAAATCTTAATCCATAACCAATATACTCGTATAACTTTTATCATATTGTTTGAAAAATGTACTAGTAAGTATAAGTAAACAATTATAGCTAAGGTATCATAAGTTATCTGTATTGCTTATTGTAAAAATTATTTATGGTCAATAAATACAGAAATGTAAAAAAAAAAAAAAAGCGGTCCGAGAAACATCCACAAAGTCGTTTTCAAATACGTCGACGATTCGGCGGATTGTGAAGTGAAATCTTGTCGATTGACGACTTCCTTTTCTGCCTTGATACACTTTTTCATTCAGTTTTATTTTATTTTGTGCTTAATCGATTTAATAATGTAAATATGAGGCTAGCAGGTGGCGTCTACGAAAAACATGTATTGTACACTTAGCTGTAGTCGGCTCTAGTCGAATGGTCATTTCACCATCTCATATAACCTCGTTCTTAAGTACACATTTTTTAACAGCATCTATACGCATTTTGTGAAAGTATGACTCACTTGCATTGAGTAAAAATTATCGACCGAACCATGATACTTCAAAAAGCTGCGAAAGACGAAGCGGTTTTCCGAACGTTTCGGAGCCTTTAAAGTTGTTGCTGGTAATCAGCTTTAAAAAAATATTTTAAAAAAAAGTTGCAAATGAATTTCCTTTTGGACATCATTTTTGTGGTGTTTTATATACGTGATTTAAGTTAAAAAAACATCGTAACAAAACCACAAGGGAACGCCCCCGGGTGGGCTCGAACCACCAACCTTTCGGTTAACAGCCGAACGCGCTAACCATTGCGCCACGGAGGCTACAAGAAAACTGGTTTTTATAATAAACTAAAACCTCGGAGAGAATTTTTAAAAACCATTTTCCATGTTTTTAGTTTAGTATCATTCGATTATTTTCGAGTACCCCAATCTATTTAATCTAATGTAGTTCTAGAGAAAAAATTGTTTCTAATAATGACAATGTTGTTGCAGCTGTTGGAGTAATTGTGAAATGAAATGTTCAATACAGGTATTGGAATAAAGTTGGATTATCATTAAGAAAACCTTAATACATTATCTAAGTAAATGAAAATTGCGTGATCTGCTTATTGCACCGAAAGTTTAGTTGGCGGGAAGCAAAATTCGAAACAAAATGAATTCGCTTACGACACCAACTGCTTTCGTATGACATTCGGATGTGGCACCACTAGAACATGATGTAAAATATTTATTAAAAAAACTATCGAGAAGCCTATTTTGCGGCATCTATAGTGTTCTGAGACAATCTTCTGGGGGTTTCCATTTGAAAAGCCGAGGTATTGAATAAAAACAGCACAAAAATTAGGTGTTTGAGCCTAATACATTGTTTTTTCCTTATCACAACCCAAATATTTGATATATTTTGTCGGGTGGAATTGGTTAATTGATTGTTATGCGTAGGAAAATGTTTCCATACTTATGTTTATGTATTTTCTTTTTTTTTTTAATTATAATAAGTTATTTATTTAATAACATGCCTGCGCTAGAGGAATTTATAATGCACTAATAGGAGCACTGTGAAAAGGATAAATGAACAGGGGATAGAAAAGGTAAGAAAAATAGGACAGTTTCAACGCGATTTGATTTTATCGATCTGCAAGCCACAGCATCGAGAAAACAGGAATGAGGCGGTAATAAAATATTAGTTCAAACTCGCCAACTAACCTTTAAACGACGTAGATCGTTCGCTCGTCCGCTTACATCGCAATTATCTTTTCGCAGTACGCATACAGACAGGTATACCTGGACAATATAATACACCTTCCTTCCCGCGCTGGGTTTTGTTTTGTGAACAGTGCCAGTGACAGTGAATAGAGAAAGACTAGTGAACAATAATTGTGATACAATGGCCTGCGGGCCAAATATGAGTGGTAACCGGTTTCGGGATCTCGTCGAGGACGTAGATTTCGAAATACGTAAAAAAAAAATTAAAAGAACACTTCCTAGAATCGAAGAACATTTTCCAAATTTACCGAAAAATCCGAACTTTTTAATTATCACGGCCAAACAAAGTGATAAACCCATCTCGTCGCTCAATCCATTTGTAATTAAAAAAGTGAAAGCTGGTATAAGTCGAGAATACGAACAAGTTACGATCTTACGCGACGGAAACTTATTAGTGAAAGTTAACTCACCAAAAATCGCGGACCGGTTCCTAAAAACAACTAATTTAGGCAATGTGTGCCCCGTCACTGTGAAGCTTCACGAGAAATTGAACGAGTCTAAGGGTATAGTTTACGCTCCCTGCCTAATAAATGTTCCCGAATCAGAAATTATTATTATTATTATTTATTGGCCTGTAGGAACCCGCAAGTTCATGACCTCACCGACTTGGCTTCGCCATCGTTCCCTATCCTGGGCCCTCTCCTTCCACGCTTGACCATTCGATCCGATCTCCTCAAGGTCAAACCTAACATTGTCCTCCCATCTCCGTCGCGGCCGTCCTACCGGTCTCTTTCCCGTTGGTCTACCGTCAAGAATTCTATGCACGGCCCTATCGTTCCCCATTCGCGTCACGTGTCCGGCCCATCTTAATCTTCGCGACTTGATTACTCTCACTATTGTAGGTTTGCGATATAGCTCTTCCAATTCGTGGTTATGGAGTCTCCTCCATTGTCCTGCCTCCTCGTCATATTTACCTCCAAAGATGCCCCTCAAAACTTTATTCTCGAATACGCGGAATTTGTTTTCGTCCCGTTTTGTGAGAGCCCATGTTTCGCATCCATATAGAACAATTGCATTTCCGAATCAGAAATAATTTCGGAAATGCAATCGCAAAATGTAACACAAGTTTACAAATTTTTAAAAAGGGATGAAAATAAAATCCAACGACCATCAGGCCTAATGCTATTTACTTTCGACCTCTACCAACCACCAAAATCTGTGGATATAGGTTTCTACAAAGCAAAGGTCAATGAATACATCCCCAACCCCATGAGATGTCGTAACTGCCAACGACTCGGCCATACAACAAAACGCTGCACTAACACCACAATGTGTGAGAAATGTAACCTCCCACCTCCTATGCCTACCGATTGCTGCCGTACTATGTGCGCCAACTGCTCACTCCCTCATTCTGCTGCAGACAAAATCTGCCCCTCATATATTCAAGCCAAGGAAGTACTGGCGATAAAAACTACGACCAAATGCTCAATGGGCGAAGCCAAACGCATTTACAAAGAAAAAAATGTCTCCAAACCCGATCAACTTTCGGAAAGTTTCGCAGAAACGCTGAAGTTTAACCCATCGCATGGACTCATAAAAGAACAAAACAAACCAAACATAATACCAGCCCCAACATTCAAAGAACCCCTTCCAACTGGCCCCTCCACATCTAATACAGCAAACAACATTAAAAATCCATCGCCTCACCAGCCATCAAAACCAGTAAAATATAATTTCACCAAATCGGACTCATCAACAACACCACCAGCTCAACAAACACCATCAACTCATCTAACACCAACAGCTCAACTAACTCCAACCAACCCCCCACAACTACAAACAACTTCTTCAATCCAAAACTACAACCAAACGGTCCCACAAGTTACAACAAGTTTTTCCGCCGATAGCCTCTCGCAATGCACATCGTCACCCGCACTAAAGGTAAAAAAAAAATCGTCCCCTACTAAGGCAAAAATAAATAAAAATGTACACATCTTAGAAGATGATGAATTCAAAATGTAAGAATAATATTAACATCCAAGCCCCTGACTCTTGTTTCGGAAACTGGACACTTGGACTCTGCTCAGAGTACAAGTGCCCCGTATCAGGAACAGCAGAGTCAAGTTCCTAACAACATACAGCCTATCCACCCAACATTCGTACACGAAAACCAATTTAAGAATACACTATCCCATCCCGCAAAACAATCAAATCCCAAGCACACTATTAGGGCTGAACGCCCACAACCCACTTCACAACATAAACCATTCACCATTTTGCAATGGAACATGAATGGTTATACTAATAATTTTGACGAATTAAACATTCTAATTAAAGAATATAACCCAAGTGTAATATCATTACAAGAAACACATTGTCCAGTTAACACGACACCAAACATACCTAAATCATATACAGGATACTTCCATAACCCCTCTGCAAATACATCACATAAACAAGGTATAGGGTTACTCATTAAAAAAGCTACTCCCCACAAAATTCTCTCCATTATTACAAATATGCAAGCACTTGTTGTAGAAATACAATACCCCATAAATTTCACTTACATAGATTTATATCTTCCTCCAAATCAGCCGATAAATAAAGATGATTTTCAGTCAATACTCAATCAAACAAACGAGCCCAGAATACTTGGAGGTGACATAAATGCTTGGAGTATTATCTGGGGCTCATCGTCCACAAACAAAAGAGGCGAAATAATAGAAAACATCCTCCTAGACTCCAACCTCTCTACCCACAACACTCTCACTCACATTGACATCACTTGTTGCTCTCCTGATTTGGTTCCGAGAACTTCATGGCAAGTTCTAGACGATCTTTACAATAGTGACCATTTTCCCGTGTTAACTATGATAAATATCCAACAACCGATAACCAATCATAATCAATCTCCAAAATATAAAACTGACTCTGCCAACTGGCCACTTTTTGAAAAAGAAGTTGATGAATTTCTTTCAAGCTACGCCCATACACCTAATACAAATCATGAAGCTGCAATATTCAATAAAGCAATTAGATCTGCTGCCAACGTTTCAATACCACAAACGAATACTAAAGCTAAACCGGTAACCAGGCAACATGTACCTTGGTGGAACTCCGAACTAACATCTCTCCGCAAATGCAAAATGGCAGCCCTCTCCCAATTTAAAAAAAGACCCACAGAGGCTAATCTTGTAGCATATAAAAAAGCGAACGCTTTATTTCGTAGAAGGATGAAAGATAGTAAAGCAAAAAGCCTCCTTCAATTCACTTCGACAATCAACCCAAAATCTTCCACTGCCATAATATGGCATAAAATACGCAGTTTAAGCGGAAATTACAATCTGGTTAATATCTCCTGTCTTAATTCCCTAAATACTACAATCACAGACACAATGCAAATATGCCAACTCTTCGCCAAAACCTGGTCGCAATCCTCAGACAACCACAACTTCCATCCCGAATTCAATCGGAAAAGACTTGAATCCCTTAACAATTTAGTACATTTGCAAGCCTCCAACCCTGCGGCCCACCGCATCGAAGAACCCATCTCATTTAATGAATTTGAATCAGTACTTAGTATAACCAAAGGAAAAACCCCAGGAAGAGATCCCGAATATCCTATCCAATGTTGAAATACCTTTCGAAAAATACAAAATTGAGAATCATTAAATTATACAATAAAATATTTGAAACTTCACATATCCCACAAATCTGGAAAACCGCAGTCCTAATCCCTATTCCTAAACCGAAGAAAGATAAAGATACTATAGAGGGTTACCGTCCTATATCCTTAATCCGTCCTATATCCTTAATCCCCTGTATTGCAGAGTTTTAGAAAAAATAGTAGCCAAACGTTTGCTATGGTTTATAGAAACAAAGAAATTGACATCTATCAACCAAGTCGCGTTCAAATCCAACAGAGGTTGCACAGATGCCTTACTTCACATTGACCACTATATCTCAAGGGGTCTATCCACCAAAAACCACGTCACAATCCTCTCTCTAGACTTCGAGAAAGCCTTCGACAGAATCGGCATTCACGTCATACTTAACAAATTGTTAAAATGGGGAGTTGGTAACAACATATATGGGTACGTCAAATCATTTCTAAGTAATAGAAAATTTCAGTGTAGAACCAACCACATATATACACTCCCGCTACGCAACGGAATCCCTCAAGGATCCCCATTGTCAGTCATATTATTTATTATCGCCTTTGACGACATAAGCACGATAATATATAAACAGAAACATCTAGATCATTGTATTTACGCCGATGATATATACATCTTAAGCAAAGCCAGTGATTTAATCTCCTGCAAAAGCATGTTAACTGACACATTGAAAGATATTGTAGCGAGCTTAGGGTTCGCTGGATTAATTATTTTGAATAAATAAGAGCCGTTGAATCGATTTTGAATTAATGTGACACTTTATTAGTCCGTTAATAACAACCGTTACTTTTTACCGTACACTTAACGATTTCTTGACTTATCGCTTCCACACTTATTACTTCTTACTCATTACTTATCGCTTGCTTGACCTTCTACTTCTTACTCATCACTATGCTCTGTGTGCGGCGTATTTATACTGTTTCTGCGTTTCGTTTCCGTCCGTTCCATTGCCTTGAATGTTCTACTGTTCCTAGTCTCCAATTTTCCATTACTTTATAGAATATTCTAGTACTCTGTTTCGGGCTCTCTAGAATATTCTAGTACTGATTGTCATATGCGTCACAATATTGTAGAATGGTCAAATTATTCAGGTGCCAAACTGTCAATAGAAAAATGTAAATTACTTCATGTGTGCCGACGACGACTTTGCCCCCAAATACACCTCACCATAAATAATAAAACTATCCAAAATATCCCCAACCTCAAAATCCTAGGTATAACATTTAATAATAAGTATTGCTGGAAACAACACTGTTTAGATCTTAAGAAATCACTAGCAGCGAAACTGAATATTATTAAATACTTAAGTAGCAAGAAAAGCAATGTACATATTAACACCGTATGTAATATCACTAAAGCACTCATTTTAAGCAAAATAGACTACGGTATTTATATTTATGGCAATTGCCCCAAGACAACTCTAAACATAATAAAACCCACGTACCACCAAGCCGCTAGAAACAGCATATTCGCTTTCAAAACAACCCCAATAAAAAATGTATTGGCTGAAGCTGGACTTCCAACAATCGAGGAACGAGTAGAAATGATATCCGCAAGACTTGTAGCTAAACTAGCGTTTTCGAGAAACTCCTTCATCGACAAAGATATTAAACTAACGCTAGGGTACAAAAACCGAAACCGAATTACATCCGCAATTACCAGGATAATAGATAAAGTCGACTAATTAGAATTACAATTTAAACAAACTGTTAAGTTTTCCTCAACTTATCCGCCATGGCTCCTAAATGAGAGTGCTATTATAACTACACTCACAACATTTGAAAAAGCTAACACAAACAAGGAAATATATAAATATATAAATCCGATCGATGGAGATTTCTATATACAGATGGATCAAAAACAACCGAAAATACATCTTTCGCTGTTACATCTGAAGAAGGTGATGTAAAGAAAATCTGACTGTTACCTCAATTTTGCTCCACCTTTACTGCGGAAGCCTTCGCCATCCTACAAGCCGTAATAATTGCCACCAAACACAGGGAAAAATATCTGATCTGCACAGACAGCTTGTCAGTACTCAATTCAATAAGAAATACCAACTATACTGATGATATCATTTCCAGTATTCGGAACAATATCATCAAATATTATAATAAAATAAAACGAATGTGGATTCCCAGCCATGTTTCCATCAGCGGTAATGAAAATGCAGACTGTGCAGCTAAGTCAGCTAGAAGAGCTCCAGTTCATAAATTTAACATATATACAAAAGTCGATCTACTAGCAACCATCCAAAACAAACAAAAAAATACAATTCGAATGAATTGGGATACTTATCACCACACCTATAAAAACGTAAACCCATTCAAATATCACCCCCTCTATCCAACGAATTTAAGTAAAACTAAAATCACAAACTTGGTGAGATTGCCATTAGGTCATACGTCCGCTACGCATCTTTACCTGCTCAACAAAGACACACCCCCAATGTGCTAAAAATGCAACACAACACTTACAGTCATTCATATACTAAAAGACTGCCCTCACCTAAAACTTTTAAGAGACCGTCTATTTCGTAATATAGATATTTATAAAATTCTCGAAGATCCTACCCCCGACAACATAGAAAATATAGATAAGTTTATAAAAATTCTAAAAATCAAATTATAATTTAAAAGTACAGAGCCAATAGTCTCAGCTGCTAGGCTCATTATGTTAGTTTATTGATATGTAATTTTGAATTACTTGTTAATAATAAATAAATAAATAAATAAATAAAATATTAGTTCTTCAAAGATAAACTAACGAAATGCAGGCACCTAAAAAATTATATATTGTAGCGAGGTTAGGGTTCGCTGGATTAATTATTTTTAATAAATAAGAGCCGTTAAATCGATTTTGAATTAATGTAACACTTTATTAGTCCGCTAATAACAACCGTTACTTTTACCGTACACCTAACGATTTCTTTACTTATCGCTTCCGTACTTATCGCGTCATTTACCGCTTACCTCTTACTTGCTTACTCTGTTTACTTCTCACTTATTCCTCCTCTTCATGATCTGTGTGCGACGTATTTATACCGTTTCCTCACATTCTGATTCGGCGTTTCGTTTCCGTCCGTTCCACAGCCTTGGATGTTCTACTTTTCCTAGTCTCCGGTTTTCCAGTACTTTATAGAATATTCTAATACTTTGTTTTGGACTTTCTAGAATATTCTAGTACTGATTGTCATATGCGTCACACTACCCTCCGCCTAGATTAGTTCGTCCCGAACTAAGTTCACTGGCCTCCTGGGTTAACAAAAGTCGCTAGTCGGTCACGATGTACCACTTTCATCTTGGCGTTTGGTCTTCGTTGAATCCTATAGACAACGTCGTTAATTCTTGTGAGAATCTTATACGGCCCTTCCCAATGTTATAGTAGTAGATGTTACTACTGGCCTCACTCCCAGATAGCGTGTCTCCTTGTCCTGAAAAGGACGAAAGATCTCTTTAAGACCGCTCCCGAGGGGGACCCGGTGCGGTCGCCGCCGTGCTTCCTCAAACCTTGAGGGAAGAGCAACAGTCGATGGTTCGTGGGACGTCACTTTGGAAATAGCGTACCTGTACCTTGCAAGCTTAATACTTTCGATTCCTTTTCCAATTTTTTGAAGTCGTCCTGGTACACAAAGAATCACCCAACGTTGGTGTAGACGCACAATTTCCAAAATAATAAAAGATGTGTTGGTTTTAATTTAAGCTTAGTTGATTTTCCTGGGGGCGATGCCTCCAAGGCAAGGGGGATATGTAGATATAAATTAAAATCAGAGTATTTCTGCAGATGTAAAATTAAAATTAGAGTATTTCTGCTCTGTGGCACGAGGATTAACACACTGCGGCCCGGAGATCATTTTTTTTTTTCAAAACTGTATTTATTAACCATAATTAGAATTCGTACATTTAAGTAATACAGTGACTTAAAATTAATTTTGTAACAATTGCTTACATGTAATTATTATAATAATATATACATTTTCCAAACAATATTTTATGAGATATAAGATAGATGCGTGTTTATAAATTTAGTGGTATTATCTTCCTGGAAAAGGTCAGAAAACCAGGAATTTGTTTTTTCAACTTTACTTAATCTAAACTTAATCCTAATTATATAAATAACTTAACCTAATTTAGTCTGATTACAGTATGATTTTCATAAAGCCATAGACAAAGTTTTATAATTAATGGGATATATGTTATGAATTAAAGGATGTGGAATGAGGTCAGTTATGGGTCAGTTATTTCTCTCCGGTTGTTCGTTGGAAAAGCGTAGGATGTTGGAAAATGGTTGGACGTTACAGTATTTGAACTGGTTAGGGGCAACTTCTGTGTTGTGGTATATGATCTCATTTGAATCATTTACCAGTCTGCCTGAGGCGAAGATAGCTCTGGTGTGGAGAAGTTGGGATAGTTAGTTCTGATATCTAGAGGGTTCTCTAAGAGCGAGGTTATTATGGGATTGGGATTATTTTGTAGGTTTTCGATAAATTTGATAGACAGTTCGAGGAATTGTCTATCGAGGCGCTCAATACCAGCGGTATTGTAGAGTTCGACGTTACTATAGTACTTATAGGAGTTAGGGCGACGATGTAATCCAGAGACATACCTAAAGCATTTTCTTTCGAATACTCGTAACTTCTCCATTTGGGAGGGAGTGATATGGTACCACAATGGGCACGCGTACGTGAGTGTGGGCCTGATAATTTGTTTGTAAATGAGCAGTTTGACTTTGTGAGAGAGACTATTAGGTTTCCACATTACTCTTCTACAGAGCTTAAGCTGAATTGTGGCTTTTTGAAGGGAATTTTTAATGTGGGAGGAAAAAGACCAGTTATTAGAGAAAGTGATTCCCAGATATTTTAGGGTTTTGGAGGGTTTTATCAGAGTGTTGTTCAGTTGAATCTTAATTTTGTTGTGGCAGCGTCTAGTGTTGTTTGTACAGTGCTCGTTTTTGGCCTTGAACACTATGAGCTGCGTTTTATTTGGATTAAGGTGAATTTTCCACTTATTAAAGTATGTTGATAGGTTAGGGATGAAGTTGTTAATGCGGTTTCTTGCAGCCTTAACAAATTTGCTGCTAGAATAAATTAATGTATCATCAGCATAATTCAGCATCACAACATTAGGAGATACGGGTTGAGGAATATCTGAGGTATATAACAGATATAAAATTGGCCCTAAAATGGAGCCTTGGGGAACACCCGCGGTTATGGTGTGGGTTTCTGAGACAAAAGAATTTATTCTCACAACGAATTTTCTGGCAGAAAGATATGAGGCTAAGAGCTTTGTTGTGTGAGAGTTTAGATTAAATATGGAGTGCAGTTTGTACAGAAGCCCTGAGATCCAGACGCAATCAAACGCCTTAGAAATATCGAGAGATATACACACAGTAGGGTTTTGGTTTTGGAGACCAGTTGTAACATCGTGTGTAAGTTTTAGTAGAGCATGACATGTGGATTACCGCTTACGAAATCCGAACTGACAGTTAGGGATGAGGGCATTCTCATTGGCAAATGAGAGAAGATTTTGGTAGATCTTGCGTTCCAGTATCTTACTTAGTGTACTTAATAGGGATATTGGACGTTAATTGCAAGGGCTATTACTACTACCGGGCTTCTTAATAGAAATTACTACCGCAGTTTTCCAGTTCTCTGGGAAGTGCGATGCATTAATTATATCTCTGGGAAGTGCGATGCATTAATTATATTATTATATATATATGCATTATATTATAAGAAGAATGAGGATGGGAAGTAGATTCGGTGGGCGCAGCCTTTTAAATAGAAGACGTGGGATTCCATCTAATCCAGTTGACTTTTTGTTATTTCCTGATCTTACGATCTCGGATAATTCGTCCGCAGTTAGAAAATTTGTAGTGTCTAAGGGGTGTGAAGCTATGTTTGTGTTGTTGAATTCACCGATGAAAGGAGTAAAAGATGGGAATAATCTATTTGAGATGTATTCGTTTACTGTGTTCTCGAAGCCAGGAGTTGAGAGAGAATTATTTTGCTCATGGATCTTTGCAAAGTGTTCTGCGAGGCAATTCGCTATGTCCGAATCGGACTGGGCAATATTATTGCTGATCGGGTTAATGAGATGGTCAATTCGGGGTTTATATTTACGACCAGTTAATTGGTTGATGTTTTTGAAAAGATCCCGATTTGGTTTGATATTTTTAAGTGTGGAGATGTAGTTTTCATCTGCGAATTTTTTCAACTGCTCATTTATCAGAGTGGATAGGAGTTGGATTTGGCTTTTAATAAAGGGGCAGTATCTTGTATGAAGTTTACGGTGGAGCTGCTTTTTAAGGCGCAATAATTTGGTTAGGATACAGGGCAAAGGCTTTCCTAAATAGTTATGAGGAATGGTTGTCGGGGTGTTTTTGCTGAGAGCCTCCTTAAGAATTTGCTCTATTCTTAAAGATGCTTGATCGATTTCAGTAGGGAGTAAGTTAGATGCTTCAGGGATATACAAGTCGGAGAAACTTATCGCTATTTCCCTATTGACTTTTCTCCAATTTGTTTTGGTGAAGTTTGGGACAGAGTTTGACGAGTATAGTGGATCGAGAGAGGGGATTTGGATCGTGGTGTGAACGGAACCATGATCAGAAGGAAATATAAAGGAGAGTGTAGGTGGACCCGCTGAATAAACATCGTCGGACTTGAGGAAGAAGTCGATTGTTGACCCGGCTGAGCTAGAGACACGAGTTGGCTGTAATGGGGAGTCAATGTAAGTATATGGATAAGACGGGAGGAGGGCTAGCAATTGGCGACCATATTTGTTGCATTTATTATCATTGAATGCTGTGTGACGAGCATTCCAGTCTCCTCCGATTATAAATGGAGCGGGAACGGAATGTTGGATAATCTGCGAAATGTCAGTATCTGGGAAATCTGGTTGTCGAGAAGGGTGAATATAAATGGATGCTAAGACGAGCACTTTATTGTTCTCACAGAAAAGTTTTACTGCTGTGTATTCAATGCTGGATACACAGGTGAATCTAATTTCACTGAATTGAGATTTTTTGTGAATTAATATGCCGGTACCTCCATGAGATCCATTAGTTCTGGGGTTAGAAAATAAAGTATAATTGGGAATTGAAACTCGGGAATTTGGTTTGAGCCAGGTCTCTGAAAGGAAGAGGATATCTGGGGAAAACTTTTCAACAAACAACCGGAGGTGTTGCTTACGTATGTTAGAGTAAATGGATTCTGTGTTGAGGGAGATAATGGTTAGTTTAGAGAGAGCTGGAAAGAATATTGGAAGTTATTAGTGAAAGAATCTGACCTTTTTTCTCTATTTCTGACATCTTCCTCAGCGAAGGTAGCATGGCTTGTAAGCTTTGGATGTATCCCATGATGTCCAGATTGAAGTTTTCAGTATTGTTGTTAGGGGGAGTGTTAGTGTTGAGGTTTCCTCTTGCTGCATCCGCGTACGATATTCCGGGTCGGGTTGAGTTCGTTTCCTGCAATACTGTTGGTTTCGACGTTGTTGTTGTTGTTGTTGATTTAATAGTTGTTGCTAATTTCCGTCTTTCCAGAAGTTTTAGCTTCTGAGGGCATTGGGAAAAATTTGCCGGATGAGGGCTTCCACAGTTACAGCATTTAACGGTGATCTTTTTGTTGGTAATGGATCCATCAGCGTTGACTGTTTGTATTGTTTCAGGTTCCAGGCCTTGTGGATTTACCTTGCATTTTTCGAGCTCGTGTTCCTCTGCGCATCTGCCGCAACGTCTTTGCTGGTGGCATGAGACCGCCAAGTGTCCTGATTCTTGGCATCGCTTACAATGAAGAATTTCTCTTCGATTGCGATTTTTTTGGGTAAACAAATATTTAATTTGTTTAAGTTGCTTGATGTCCTGATTAGGTGGGATTTGTATGATCCGGAGGTTTTTTACGTTGTTTGTCCTCATGTACGGTGTTTGGAAGTAGTCCAGCTTATTGATCTTTATTTGTGGACATATCCTAGCGATTTCCAGGCCCACTTCTTCGTTGGTCCATTCGGGATCGATGTGCCTTATAATAAAGGTAGCTGGTTTGCTGTTCGGATGCTGGAAGGTGAAGAAGTGATATTGCTCCTCCAACAGTTTTTTAACTGCCCTATCATGATCGAGTAATGATCTGACTGTTATTGAAGTCCTAGATCCTTTTGCATTGGTGCTAAAATTCCGGTGACCCAGGGCATTTTGCAGGGTTTGAATTAGTGCTTTGGTGCTGGTCGGGTTTCTGATGTAGATTGGCGGTGGTCTTTCGTTTTTGTGCTGGGCAGGCAGGTGACTCGGTGCTGGCTTGGCTTGTTTGGTGGATTCCTTATGGGCTGATGATTGTTGTTTGGGTGGAGATGTTTTATGGTTTAAGCTGGGAGAAGGCGTCATCTCCATATAGGCATCGTCGCTGTTTTGGGTGGGTTGCTTTAGAGAGTGAATTTCCTCCCGGAGTTGTTTCACCTCTGCTGAAAGCTGTTGGATGTATTCCACGGCTTCGTGGAATTTTTGTTCGTAGTCCATGTGTTTTCCTGGATTTTCCATTTTTGTGGTCTTCTTAGATGAGTTTTGAAGAGTTTCAATGGCTCTTCTCTTCCGTTCCAATAGATATTCCCGGGTAGCGCTCGGGTCGTTGTCTGGCATCTGTGAAGACAGATTTCGACTACGGCAGCCAGCGAAAATTACACGTGTTTTTTTTTTTTGTAATTATAATTTGTCGCAATGCTCACGAACAAACGCAATATATCACATAAGGTTCGATGTGAACGCAGTCGATCGTCGACGACTTAACGTCTACGAATTCAATTTTTTTTTTTTTTTTTTGAATCTTGGTTGTACACGAGCACACGATCAGTATGTCTGACTGCATGAACGTTCCGAAGTGAAGTGTGCCTGGAGATCACTTTGCTATTCCTTTATAAAGGAAAATAAATCGAGAGTTGTATCCCGTAAATACACATTTTCGTACAACAATCTCGATTTTTGGGTATCCTGAGTGAGATGTTGTGTTTACTTTAGATAAGAATTCAATTTCTTGAATTCTTACGAAACTATTTCGCAGATGTGAGAATGTATCTGGTTTTGGTTTTGTATTTGTTTTTCTCAATGGAAAATTCGATCTCTGAATTTCGGTTTTCGATGATGCCGTGGGGCAAATATAGAACGATAAACGAATATTAGATTGATTGTTTGAAGATTCAAACAAAGAAATATTTCCGCGAGAAGTGCTTGCAAGTCTTCGGAAAGTAATTTAGATGGATACACAATGACGATTGTGTATACCATCTGTGTCAATTATGCATGGCATTTATGGCGACGGCAGGATCGAACTATAGTGTGAATATCTACACTAATTGGAAATTCGATTTTTGGGTCGCTAATGCAGAGATGCAGTTATAATGTATGAATGCCCATGTAGGAAAAATTCTTTGCAGCATTTCCAGGTAATGGATTGAAAACATTAACTATTCTTGGGAATGGAATGTTTTCAGGTGCCAATGCGATTGCATTGGCGGGAAACAAAGGGAGTTGGGATGTAATAATGGAGTTCTGACTGATAATGTTAAGAAAGAAATCTTACGGAGAATTGTATGCGAAGAGATGCATGAAAAGGTAAGTTTTCCTTTCCAGGGGCTTTTTAGATCACAGATTTGATCTCTTTAATGCGTGAAGCATTCAAGGTGCTAATGCGATTGCATTAGTGAAATTAGGAGATTGGATGTAAGTTATGGGTTTTTTTTTAGGGAAGGGAACCGTGGGGTTTGGCGGAAGCGCCACGGCACTCGCCCCCCCCCCCCCCCCCCAGTGACGTAGTCACGAAAAAGAAAGGTAGGGCTGCAGTGGTGCTCGAATGAGTAGTGCGGTGCTGGGAGGCGGGCTGAACTCTTGAAAACAAGGTGGCCCTGCATACGTCAAGAGGCGCTGCATATTTGTTAGGAGAACTGCCTTGATGACGAGCTCCTGGGTCATAGAAAGGGCCTGGGTCGATACAAGTGTGGACTCGGTTGTTACCGCGTTGATGCTGCAAAGGGTAGGGGTGTGCGGCGTGGTCCATTGGCCTGTTGTGGATCGCTTGGATCAACAGGCTTATCGTTCGAGTAGGTCGGAACCAATCGGAAATCCGCACGTATCCGCAGTGACGAAGTGGCGTGTGCGGGATGGAAAGGAGACCCGAGTCCAGAGTCGGTGTCTTTCGCCCATACGTTTGTATGGCGAATTGTTTACCGCTGAGACTGGTGAAGGAGGCGGGCACTCAGTTGCACGGCTTACCGATCGAGGGAGGGTCGCTACTTCGGCGCCAATGTAGCGGTAGCTGCGACCTCGACCGAACGGCAACTTGTAAGGAGGTGCCGGCCAGTCGCGCTTGGTTAAGGGTAGGCGACATAGCTTAGGGGGCTCCTGGTGCGTGGTTGTGTCCAATCGCAGGGCGCCCTAGGGTTAATAGATGCGCGCTTCGAAGGTATTGATGCACCTGTGTGTGAGGCGACGTAAAGGGGCATGTATTGCCTTGGGTTGCCGTTTAATTGGGGTATGGTGGCTTATGACTGGAATACCTATATGAAGTGTTCCAGGGTGAGGCTAGGTAGAGACTCCTGTGTAAGGTGTTCTAAATAGGGTCTCAGGTCGGTGGAATCGGTTTGATTTTCCGACCGGTGTAGGTGGGATGCATGGGAGACGTCGAGGGACCTAAGGAGGAAGGTCCTGGAGTCTATATAAGGGGGTGAAGCCAGGCGTCCTGCTGTAGTAGTGCTACGCGTAGTAGCTGCGGTCATGAATGGAGTTGGCTTGCTGGAATTGGTAAGGTAAGGTCGAGCATTGGCGAGCGGGGTCGCGTGAAGTTGGAACCAGTCGTCCTAATAGTAGTTTTGCTACGCGCAATAGCTGACGGTTGTGTATACCATCTGTGTCAATTATGCATGGCATCTTTGCCGACGGCTGGATCGAACTATAGTGTGAATATCTACACTAATTGGAAATTCGCTCTTTGGGTCGTTAATGCAGAGATGCATTGATAATGTATGAATGCCCATGTAGGAAAAATTCAGTCTCGATTGGCGTCCGAAGCGGTAGGACGCCAGTAAATAATATTAAAGAAAATAAATTTAAACTCAAAAGACAAAAATTGCCTTTTTAATTTGGCCTACCCGATTCCCAGGAAGCAATTAAACGATCGGTTGTCACTCTTCCCGGAGGCCCCGGAAGCACGGTGGCGACCGCAACGGGTCCCCTCGGGAGGAAACAAGCTCCGTGAAAGAAGGACCACTACATTGCCTTATGCAATGAGCATACCAGTAACAACTTTTATCATGCATTAAGACGCGCCCTCGAAGGGCCTGATGGAGAGAGAGTAAGTCCTGGGGCAGAATATCGAGCGTAGAAGCGAAATGGACACGCCTTAAGAATAGTGTCATTAGTACTGCCAACTCCATCTTACGCAGTAGTCGTAGTGATCGGAGCGAGTGGTTTGATGGTGAGTCCAACTAGCTACTGAACGTAAGAACGCGGGTACGCAAGAAGAAATACAAAGAGCTCAGAAGATCTGAAAAAATAATTCACAGACAAAAGAAAAGTGCCTGGGAGAAACACCTTGTCTGTGAAATAGGGAAAAGTAGAGAGCGAGTTCCGCACCAGGCGTGGAAGTTCTACCAAATAATCTGCAGTATGACGCGGTACACACCCCGCTGCACTTACTGCAAGGATATATAGGGTAATCTGATCAGCGATCCTGAAGTTATAATATAAGATAATTAAGCTAGAATTCAAGCACTTCTTGTCTAGCCTATAATTTAGAAACTAAGAATATATATAAAACGAAAATAAAAAATGTTGCAAAAATGAAAATGAACCAAAGCACAGACGCATGAGAATATGGCCGCGGGTACACGAGGATGTTCCACCTCGCTACTTCAGCTGTGGACAGGTGCGATAACGCTCTAGTATGTGACTCTTATGAATTCTTTTTCGACGTAAAAACTGAATTGTGGTGTGTTCTTCACCTCAGTTGGGATTTTACGTGTGTTTATTGAAATCGATTGTAATTCCTTTTGCGCGTATGCATTAATTGAAATTTCTTTGATAACTAGTGGGAGTTTTATATAGGCCCTCGATCTGTCTTAGGATTCGAATTCCCTTGACTATTTTTCTGCTTTGCATAGGTGAGTACTGTGATCCTGTTCGATAAATTAGATGAACTCCTGTTCCTACTGTTCATCTTCTCCATGTGTCTTGAGAATTCCAAGATTTTAAAACTTGCAGCGAGAGCAAAGGTACATGGTTTTTATTTAATTCATTCCGTCAATGGGGCTTTTAAGAGACACAGTAAATGTTGAAACGTATGGATTTGTTCCACTCAGCTTGCCTTGACATCATTTTATGGGCAGACATGGATCATAAACCTCATGAGAAGAATTTAGTTATTTGTTTTATCGGTTTTCTAAAGCTGCAGTTTAGCTGCACTTCTCTTCTCTCCCGTGTGATTGAACTGCACAGAAGAATCATGAGAACAAAAAAAAAATTGTCCAGAACGCTGAAACCGCTTGTCACGAACTTCTTTTAGAAACCCAATTGATTTTCCTTCCCGCAAATTATCCCAATACAAGGAGGATCACCTCAAGCGATCTGTGAGAGTTTGCGAAACTTTCTACTTTCGATGGTTCTCCGCAGGGCCTTCGATGACCTGATTCCATTTGGATAACGCATTAGGGACCTACTGATGCCAGATCTGTTAGGGTCATACTATCTCGGCTTGATAGTGTTTCTCATCGGTATAAAGATAGCTTTCACGGATTGGAGATGAATCCCATCATGATGTCGATGACTAGGATGATGTGGATAGGAGAAGAAAGCGACGGGATAATGCCTGCACTCGACAGCTTACATATACTTTATCCATCGATAAATCGGCTTCTATTTTTTTTCTGCAGCTAATGTTAGAGTGAATGATACGCCACTCACGATTGCATTCGCGATCAGCACTTAATTACAAGCTACGGTAATGATTTCGAAATTTCAATATCGGCTTAGGTCGTCGGCGGAGGGCGGGGAGCGGAGAGGCCGAGGCGAGCATTTTAATTAAAAACTTCTAAACCAAATTCGTGTGGAGCTCACTCAGCAAGAATTGGTGAAACAGGAGTGTTGAATGGCGTCACGCAAATAAATTAATGAACATTGTGTGAGATTGGTGATCGATGCACAGGATCATAAGATCGCCAATATGTCAATGGCGAGGCGGATAGAACGCCTGCGTGAAATTACCTAATCTCCCAACATTACCGCTAAAAGGTATATTGCCATATCTGGTCTCAGCAGGTGAAGAGGTCGTTCAGCGGATTTATCTAATTTTCGAGAATTCGTTTATCTTCGCAGTGGTAAAAGAAAAGGAACATGGTATTCCAGGCGATAGTAGCTACGGCTTTGGATGTATAGCAATTAATTAAGACTGCACTTGCCTTGGGAGAGAACACTTTGGGTATTCCAAAATAAATCTAATGCCTTGCAATATCCTAAGGGAAGCTGTGGGGACAAGGAGAGTGGATTCTAAGTCATGACCATTACGACCAACAGCGTCATCAAGGTAATCAGTGCCATCTTGATGGCGGGGTGCAGAATTGTGCACAAATCGCCGATCCCGCTGTCGGTAAATACGGTTTCCTTCTTCTTTCGCTCGCTTGTTGATATCTAGATAGTCGGCTGGAAATGTAAGTAGCCTAGCATTTAGTGGTGAGCTGGTGGCTTATGAGGGGAAAGGTTCTGAGGCACGGTTTGCCAAGTATATCGCGCACCGCACCGATATTGCAGTTCTGCTTTCAACTGATTGGATCTCATAATATGATCACGATTCAAGAATTACCGTATGAAGTGGGCGGTAACACACATTTTAGAAACTAAGTAAATGGGCTTAAGACGATCTTTTTTCGCTTGAGTTTGTTTACTCAGCGCGATACCAGCGTATTCATAGCTGTAGTCTTCTGAGGTAATACAGAAGGCCAAGAGTTGAACCGCAATTTGGAGCTGAGGGTAAAATTTTCATTGCCCTTGGACAGAAAAACTCAAAGGCGGCGTTATAGACGAGGATGATCTCTACGATGAAGATAATGTTGGTTGTGAGATACAGATGCTCGAATTCGGTTAGTTTCATTCTTTAGAGATGTTGATGATAGTTCATAATTTTGACCTGTATTGATTAAGTTTATCGCCAGTGAATGATGCCGTTGTGATGCATGGTCGATCAATTGCAAATGAGAGCTTATGTACGGGTTCTTTGGTTTAGAAGTGGTAGACACGTAAGGAATTAGTTGGCATACTTCTTCATTGACGTGATGGTCCCGTTTTTGTGACAACGATGCTTTACAGTGCAAATAAAAGAGAGATAAAGAAATCCATTGGTTTGGGGAAAAAGAAATCCATTTTTCGGCAGGTTTCGCTAAAGTGATATCTATCTCGTATAGCATTGATCAAATAAGGAACAGATTTGTGCTCGTTGAACAAGAGATATTCCGCAGTAAAATAATTCCGTGACATGTTTTTGATTGTCTCATAGAGGTTTTATTTATTTTTATTCAATAGAGTGTAGAACCCTCAGTTTATTTTGCTTAGTACAAGTCATATAAACATATAAAGTTATAAATAGACTTACGAACTACCTTAAAAACTAAGGCATGCGGGTTGGTGGTGGCGGACTAACTCTAAAGTAACTTAAAAATGGAATGGCGAACTAAACAAAGACGGATAAAATAATAGTCTAAGTGGTAGGACGGGGAGGGGCGAGGATAAGCCGGACGCTAGGGAGTGTGTATGAGTACGGGAGAGTGAAGGCAGTGGGCGGGGTGGGGTAAGGGGGGCTAGGAGAGGACACGAAGTTTGAGGGCGGTAGAGATGAGATTGAAGTCAAAGAACCCGGGGTGAGAGTTTGCCCACACCTGCATTCGCGAAATGGGTTCATTAGAGCCGTAGGACGTGTGATGGGCGGGCAAATAAAAGAGGCAAGGATTTCGCAGATTTCGGGGATCAGTGGAAAATGTGATGGAGGATAGCAGGATCGGACAGTTGATTGAACCTGAGAATAGTCGATGGATGAAGAGGATGTTGGCGTGAATTCTGCGCTCTCGGGTGTGTTAAGGTTAATTAGGTGAAGACAACTCGTGTATGGAGGTAGAATCAGAGGATTTTTCCAATTCAATCCTCGGAGGGCAAAACGCAAAAAACTACGTTGCACGCTCTAGACTCTGCAAATTTGGGACGAGTAATGAGGAAAGCAAACCTGATTAGCATATTCAAGAAGAGGGCTGACAAAGGCTATATAGAGTGATCTGGAAATGTAGGGATTAGAGAATTCTTTCGACCAGCGTTTCATTAAACCAAGGACAGAATTGGCCCTGAGAATAATGTCATCAATATGTGGGACGAAGTTGAGCTCCTTACCACATAAGATGCCGAGGCCACAAATCGTTTATACAGGTGTTATCTGTTGGTTGAGTAAGAGATAGTGACGTAGCGGGGAGGGCGATCGTTTCCGGGAGAATGTGATTTAGTGACATTTGTTTTAGTTCGAGACAGTTATTCTGGCATCAAGTTGAAAAGTTGTCGAGAGCCATATGGAGAAGTGAGGAGTCGACAGAGGAGTGGATCGTCCTGAAGAGTAGTGTAGTGTCGTCCGCATATAGAGAGATGGAGGAGTACTTGATACTGGAGTTGTGGGGAGGAAGTATGTACCAGACACGGGCACTAGATTCACGTCCTCCTCCATCATAACTTAATTGTTCCGACGAGCACTACATGATTCCGCGCAAGCAATGGAAACAACAACACAGAAAGTAAGCCGAGAGAAATAAAACACTAGTGTTGGTTGGTGATCACCACTTTAAATTAATTTTATTGTTCGTTTCTTATCAATATACACAGTTTTGTTTGGACCGCGGTCACTAGAGAAATCGGTGTTCATTTATTTAGTGGGGAAATTTACAGATTAGAGACTAACAATACGACAAAGTTAATTGGTGTGAACTGGACCGCGATGGGAATATTCGGTGGCTGTGACACTTTTGGGCCAACGTACTCAACACTACAACCACGACTCCGGGGTGTTTTAATTCGCGACTCGACTATATTCGCGTCACCGTGCGCACCGGTGAACGGAAGTCGGCATGACCGTGGTGGTCAGCGGATGGAATTTGACTCCCCGAGGATGGAACTCTGACATGAGTTCCATCCTAGGTTAGTGGTGAGAAAAAAAGAAGAAATAGAAACATTTTTCTTTTAAGGGTGTGGCCGCCAAGGAAATGCACTCATGCAGTGCAATGGTATGCGTGTGCGGCCGTACTGATCGATGCTATTTGCACGTGCTTGAAGGCAATGAAACAACGAAGCAAGCAGACGGCGAGAACAAAGGAAGAGGCGACCAAATGGTTCGCTCCGTAATGAGGGACATGTTTACCCTATGCAACGTCGCTATGATGGACGTTGGTAAAAAGGTGCTAAGTGGTGCGATACTTTATACAATGAAAATTGTACATCGTATCTTGAGTTGGTTGCCGAAACGAATCCCTTGTTCGCACTTGAATATGGGGGATTATTCGTTTGCGGCACGAAAGAAATTGTAGATTGTTTATCTATCGGAAGATGCTGGTGATACGACTATAGTCTATCGTATCGTCTAATGCATGCCAAAGGACAGCGTTCCTTTGTTTGCACTTAGTGCATTGCTAAGGCATTAGTCTCAACGCTAATTGTGCTAATTACTTGCATCTGCGTTGGACTATTATTGCTGGCTAAGGGGGTCGCCAGCCGATGTGTGTGTAAATAGTTTTTTGTACACATATTGAGGCTGGGATTAGCCAACTGTTCGGTGAATCTCGATGTCGCACGAGGAATGTCGTTGGGGAATCGCGAAGGTGAGCATGTTGATGCCAAAAGAGGATTGCGCAATGGCGTCCTACCCAACGATGCCTGAAACCAAATGTGTTAACATGCAAAGGAACAGCAATACCTTTGTGGTCGAAATCCGGTCCAGGTTTTTCGCTGCAACCTGGTTGAAGTTTCCGCGCTGATGCATTTGTTGGACTTTGTGTTTAAGCAGGAAAGTTAAAGCTTCATTCACTAAATTTGAAATAAAGCCGATGCGACTGGCGAATGCCTTTAAATGAATAGAGATAATGTTCGACTGAGTTCTCGATGGAGAGCTTTATTTATTTATCATTAAAGGGCCGCATGGTGGCGTGCGAAACTTAATTCAATAGAAAGTACAAATCCAATTTTATGCAATAACATTGATCATGTCGAGCACCAAAACACAGTATGGAAGCCCGTAATTATAGTTGAAAGCACCAAAAACAGTAAACAACACGGTGAATTGACAGTTTCTCCACTGTCATCGTGTTGCTGGCATGTATGGTGTTTATCTGTCGGGGAGAGTACTAGACGATGTACTAGATTCTCCCCGAGCATATAACTATGAATCCGAAACACCAACTCTATGGTAAGATTCTCTGATATGCGGTCGTATGATATACGAAAGGATGAATTTTCTTTTCAGGGAATTTATGACAAGGAAAGTAGGCACTTTTACAGGAGATTTGTAGGCGAAGGAATGCTTGAAAAGGTAAAAATTCTTTAGCAGAAGCTTTACGATTATAGCTTTGCTCTAATTAATGCGTGTAGCATTTTCAGCGCTTAATGCGATTGCATTAGCGAAAACGTATGCTGGTGGGATGAGGTTATGTGGCGTTGTTAGGTAAGTGTACCGTGGGGTTTGGCGGCACCTCCACAGAGTCTATATCATTAAATAGTAAGAATAAATAGTAGGGGTCCAAGATGATTGCACTAGGGAACCCTGACGTGGGAAGAAAAGTATTGGCGATGGAGGATCTAAATCTGACACGGTAGGTTCGATCGTTAAGATAGGAAGAAATCCACTAAATCAGTAGGGGTTCGAAACCAAGGGAGGATAGCTTAAAAAGAATGAGGTTGTGTGAAATTTGGTCGAAGGCGTTGCTGAAATCGGTTGTGATTACATTGCCGTTCTCTAAGGCACGGAGAGCGTGAGATGAGAACTCAGCTAGATTGATGGTGGTCGCCCTACCTGTAAAGAAACCGTGCTGGTTGGGTGAGATGATTGATTTGCAACGAAAACATAACGTGCTGTAAAGAATGCCTTCGAACAGTTTTTGAATATGTGCCAGTTTGGCGATGGGACGGTAGTTCCTAATATCCTTTTTTGACCCCTTCTTTTCTTCTTTTAGTCAAACACTGTGAAGCTGGGACGTTAACAAAGAGAAAATTTGGTATATTCGTTACAATTTTACTTTGATAAAAGAGAAAACTCAAGCCAGCCGTTGTTTATGGTATCGATAATTATGTACAATTTTGGTTTCCTCGACTTCGCGTCGGTGTTTTTGATATTAGAGACGGACGTCGCACATATGATCTAATTTTCAAAAATTATGGAAATACTGGAAGTAGAATGATACGTTAGCAGTCATAGCAGCTGAAGATCAATAGTACAGTTTTAGATCATCTGCATAAAGTTGGTTTCAAAAAGATGCTTGATGTTTGGGTCCCACATGAATTCACAGAAAAAAAATAATGGATCGAATTTTCAGTTGTGAAGCCTTGGCCAAACGGAACGAAATCGATCCATTTCTTAAGGGGGTGGTGGTTGGGGACGAGAAATTGTTCACTTATGACTATATTGTGTGAACACTATTGTGATCAAAGTGCGGTGAAGCAGTTCAAACACTGAATAAACCGCAACTATTGGCCCATAAGGCATTTAGTACAACTGAAAAGGAATCATCCATTATAAGCCACTATCGTAAGACCAGATATTCAATTTGAACATCCACTGTCAACAATTGGGTTGCCAAACTGATATACGAATACGAAAACCTTGGCGAAGAACAACGCCAAAGACTAATATAATTTTATAACATGTGATACCGTTTTTCCCATAATAATTTTACTATACTATAATTAAGCTTGGTTATCAATTAAGTGTTGCCATTAAATTATGGTGGCCACTAAGATAGGGTGAACATTAAGTAATTAAAGAGAGCAATCGGTATTGCAAAAATTTCTAATTATTGTGATGTTTTAAAGAAGTCTATTAGTTGATGAGCTAAGAAGATTTAGTTAGTAACAATATTTTAGAAAGATAGGAAAATGTAAAGAAATCTATTAATTTGCAGTAACCATAAATAATAAGGCTGACCGTTAAGTGATGTTGTCCATTATCAGAAATAACATTAATTTTTGCAGTTTCTCGAAGAGTTAGTGGATTTAGTAAATAATTTTGGTTGACTCGATGTTTATTACACCACAACTTTTTTTGAATTGGATTATCGAATATTTTTAACTAAAAATTAAGCCCAAAAAGTTTTGATTTGGGAAAATATAACACCTCGTTTTAACCAACCACTTTATTAAGACTCCAAACACCATCACTGATCAGACTGATCACACCATTTAACTGAATTAATCACACAATGGTTCGAACAATCTTACATCAAAAGATTAAAGGAACCCAGAAAATGGTTGAGTAAAATTCCTGACGAATGCAACCAGGCATCCATGTAATACCTTACATCGCAATTGAAACGAAAGTGTTAACCGCCGGTGAATGTCAAAGCCGTCAGTGTTCTGCGATTTAACCGGCATTGACAACACAACTGTTAAACAATTCCAGACCTCCATTTCATTATGCCGACCCATTCCCCTCCAGCCATTACATATTTTGACTAGTAGTCCAGTCGAACATGAGGTTCACAGTTTAATTGCCAAGTATTCCCTAATACCTGCCCCCACACCACTGTCCTGTTCAACACGGTACGCAATTATTCTTGTGATGGTGGCATAAAACATTCGTGGATTGGATTTTTGAAAACAGATCTCATCCGAAGTACAGAAGGAGACCGAAGTCAATGGAAGCGAGGCGTAATTAGTTAATGACTTTGATATACGAGACTGCGGTGGCAGGAATGCTGCTTAAAACTGTTGAGACTGTCCCCTTATACATCGACAAAGGACGTCTTTTGCATTGCTCTGGCTACGTATTGTGAAGTATCATTAATTCATTAGCCAACCATCATATCCCTCTCTTATCCCGATACAATTAATGGACAAACCAATGGGGCTGAGCCTCTGGGCAAAGTAATTTCCCTATGGCCGCACCTTTGTCTCGAACAATATCCAATGGCTGAAATTACAACAAGGCCATCACAGTATGAAGGAGAAGTCCTCCCTTAAAATCGTTTTAATTAAAAAAACATCAGTCGCCGATTTAAATTAAATTCCGTTCTCGTGTAAATTGGTATCGATGTCGCACGGTGTAAATAGCCGTATGTTGTGAAGTATCTGAATCCGTGTCCAATTTAAACGATTCCACCACTTCTTCACTGGTGCGTTGCTTACCGGTGTTTGTTGTTTGCTATTTACAGTTTGCTGTTTACTGTGGAGCACGAGATCTCCGAGGTTGAATATTGTGGGTCTACTTGTCTACGGCTGCGGTCCAATACAACAAAAGGGAAGGCGACCATAAAAGACCAACCAAAAGACAGGACAAGTTGCTGTCCTTGATCAAATTTGACTTATGGATTCGATGGTTCCAGTAGATAACCATCTCGTAGACCCAATGGAATGAAGTCGACATGAATAAATTGCAAATGTTTTGACAACAACATTTTTTGTATTCCCCAGGGTAGACGATTTGTAAAGGATTATTGCACAACTGATGCAATGCGTCTTGTGAATTGTTCAAACGACATCCGCATTCATTATTTCCAATGACGACAAATTAATCGATTGTGGGGTAAGAAAACAAACTTCTATGTTTTTGAAAACGAGTTCGAAAGGCTACTTAAGACACCATCAACAGGTTTTTTCATATTTTGGTAGTTAAAAAAGTGTACAAGCAAGAAGGTTAAGTTGGATTTGTAATCTCACTGAAAAGAGCACATGGTGGTAGTTGTATTTAACTACGAAAAGGCGCCCGTCCATCAATATTATTGGTATCGTGAGGATGGTAGTTGTATTTTGGGTCTCATAGTATAAATAATAAACAAGGACATTTACACTTTAGCGAAATGCCACATGCCGATAAGGGGAATGCTCCTTTAACCTGGAATAGGTCGCAAAATGATCCGATGTGGTTGTGTATAATTAACGACCACTTTTATGAATGCTGTAAAGCTGAGGTTGCAGACATTTTGTTTTGTTTTACTATTTGGAAGTGGCAATCTTCAAAAGATACGAGTCGACGGAACCCACCCGCTATTTGCAACATTCCTATTTGCTCTGACATGAGTATTTAGTGGTATGTCCCTTAGTATGCGCCCTCTGGAATTTGTCGTATTTGGTAGATGTGTTTCACGATTTTTGCGCTTGACTTTTCGGGCCCTCAATATATTTTTTTTCCATTCATATTGTCTCTACATGGTTTCCCAATAGGGATGATATATTGGGTTTCCCGATAATTGAGAAGTTATTAGGAATGATGTTGAACGATTTCAGCACGTTCGAGGGGCCTGTTCTGCTTCATAGCCAAAATCTCTTAAGGCTGAGATTTCAATCATGGTGTCTATGATAGCTGTCATAGTTAAGCTCGTAGTGTTGTTTGATGTGCTCGCCTAAGATGTGACTTCCTGTATCAAGTTCCGGTCTATGAAATATGAGACAGTGATCTCAGGAAGGTACTGTGTTACTCCCAGTTGATGTGGTGAGATACCACCTCATTATGCCGTATCGTCGGGATAAACTTTAGGAACCGCACTTCTCGTGTCAAATATTTGCTGAGTATGTTCTGTAGCTGAGATTACACTATTTATAAGTGATGCAATTCCGTTTTTAATCACCTCATTCAATAGATTTCTTATGTATTTAACCTTGAAAATAATTTGTTCTCAATCTGCTCTGCTGGACAATGAACTTCAAAAAGTTTTGAGTGGTTACATCATGAATCTTTTCTTCTCGACGTCTATGGAAAAAAAATCACGAACAACTTTCGGAAACTCTTGGAAAACCCTTTAAAATCTTGCAGCTTTGTTGCAAGTTCAACATGTTCCTTGCGCTTTATTTGTGTCGGAAACCATACTTGAATCCTGCACACGAGTCTTGTAGATAGTGTTTTTAAATTACAAGATATTAACAGTCA
The DNA here is from genome assembly GCA_963931805.1 of Microdon myrmicae. Lineage (NCBI taxonomy): Eukaryota > Metazoa > Arthropoda > Insecta > Diptera > Syrphidae > Microdon > Microdon myrmicae. Next base: position 39,082,656 of record OZ007497.1, on the reverse strand, counting down.
TTTTATGTATTATGTTAAAATGGTTTCTTTTTTGACATTATATTCGTAATAGATTAAAATGATAAACAATTAATCATTGTAACCTTTTAAGAATATGTGTTGGTTCTTTAAGGCCTTTCCAAAGAACCACCCATTCCCTTCAAATCAACCTGTCTCACGCTTACCACGCAAGTCATTCTACTTGCCTGCAAAAGAGCAGCGTAAGCTACCCCGCATCCCCTTACACCTGAAAACATAAGCCTGTGGGGCTTTTCAGGGCCCGAAGAGCCATACATCGCTCGATCCCCACCTTTCCAGGCGAACGACTTACCTCTCGGTCGAACTTCAGCAAGGTTGCGTAACCTTGCTACGGCATTTACCCTCAGCCAAATCGCCGGAATTAATACGGTTACCCAATCGGATAACCGTTTTGAATTTATGTTAGGCAGCTTACCTATTCTGTAGGGGATTTCCTTCCAAACCCCTTTTTCTCCAGCATCACCACTGAAAACATTAAATCCACGGCAAAGCTTATCACCTTGCCGTGGCATCGAAAACTCACCCTCGGCCAGACCATATTCCCTAAAAAACATTAAGCCCACGGCAAAGCTTATCACCTTGCCGTGGCATCGAAAACTCACCCTCGGCCAGACCATATTCCCTAAAAAACATTAAGCCCACGGCAAAGCTTATCACCTTGCCGTGGCATCGAAAATTTACCCCCGAGGCGTACATCATTTCCTGAAAAGAACATAAGTCCATGGCAAAATCATCACATTGCCATGGCATCTGAAATCTTATCTTTAGGCATACATTCTGCCAGGGCATCTCGTTTCCATAGCCTTAAGCTATGGAAACAACAATCAACAAGAGTTCCTTGTGACTCGTTGTATTTGTTTACCCCCGGCATAACATGCATACGGCTATTGCCCCTATTGATTTACTACCGCCGACAAGGTTTCTGTTGACGCAAATCAAACATGTCCCTGTTTACCAGCAATCGCTGGCTTCCAATTATCGGTCCCCATGTTCAGAGACCGTAATCGCGCAACGACCAGGATGCAGCCAGAAAATGTTTACTTTCAACATCTGGCAACGGCTGCACCCTATGTTCGTTGCAATGTTTAATCATCGACATCCGAAATGATGATTTATGGCCTTCCATTAGGATGACCAAATTATCGGTTTCAGTTTTTCACACCCCACATGCTAGTGTTTGCATTCCTAGAAAATGCACTAGCGATGTTGCCCGCCATCCACGGTCGCTGAACGATCGTATGCATGGCATACGCACACATGCGTAATGTATGCCTATTCCGTCAGGTCCAATCACGATTAACTACATCAAGTTAATCGTGTAACTCCGCCTCCTTTCCAGTTTCTTTCAGGATTCTTTCACTTTAACGATTTCCAATGGGATTAGGCAGTCAGATTTCACCAGTCGAAGGAGTCACCCGCGCCGCCGTCGGAGTAATAAATGTGTCTGATTATATGACAGTGAATCCCTTCGTTACACATTCGTGTCCGAAGTGCCGAATGGTAGAGTACCAATTTTTATTCAATTGTTTTCCCCTGTCGTGTCGGGTGGTGTTGCGAGTGTTCCGTTTGCATCGATGTGAATTTAATAGACAAATAAGCTGATATAGTCGCAGACTAAAGGAATATTGTTGCAGCCATTGTATCACCAGTGCTTCCTTCCAAATAAAGAACATTCAACGAAACAACAACCAGTGTGTTTTTATTTCATTCTGTTCGCTCCGTTTGGGAAGTGTTTTATCCCGAGAACTTTGTTTCCTTTTCGCGGCGTGAAGTACGTGGTGCTGGATTGAATCCGCGTCCTTGTTGACGCACTAAAATAACACCACCACATTGGTGACCGCGACAGTTTTTTATTCGCGTTTTAAAAAAGTGAACACGCCACCTCCTGAACAGTGCACAAATAGACGGTCGGGTCATATAGTGCTTTTGAAAACCGGTGCGCGACAAAAACATTAAAAAGAATTTTTAAGGGCAAGTAGAGCCCCATCCCATCGGTTGCAGCGCTAACTAGCACCCAGTTAAAGTGACCTGTGCTACGTTAGTAAAAAGGACTAAAAGGGCAACAACCGCCCCAACTAACCAGTAAGCAGAAAGGATAACCACAACTCTAACAGAAGCACCACAGCGACGTCCACCTGACCGCAGCTATTTACGCCAGCAGCACACCTCACCAACAATACAACAGGTACGCTCAGTGTTTAACTTTTCACAGCTAAATCGGCTAAATTTGAACAATTTCCTTATCCTCAATTGCCATTTTGTAATTACATTCTAAAGCAACTATAAGAAAACATTTAATTCAGTAAAACTTTGAGTAGACATTAAAAGAAGTAATTAAATGATACGTTAAAGAAATAAAATCAAATGAAAAATATTAAAATTAACTGACAGCAATGTGTTCCTAGATTTTGAACCTTTTGGTACTGGTATCGTTTAGCAACAAAATACAAAATCCTTATTTTCAATTGTTATTTCGCAATTATATGAGTAAAAAAGAAAATTCCTTTTTTTTAAGAGCTTCCCTACGACAACTTATAAAGTAATTAATAATACTTTCATCACTCTTGTGTTATATATATATATGTACATTTTTGTCTTATCTTGGTTTTGCCTCTCGAGGGAATCCGAATTTTATATTAGTCACGGGAAACTAAATAAGCCAGTTACACGGAAATCACCATATATATGCGTACATAATCCAACAATTTTAACAGCCTTTTAAGAACCAATATTCCCACCTCACACACTATAGATATAAATTAACGAAACCACATTTAATTTTGCTTGAATCCGAAAACATTTAGAAATTAAATAAAAAAAGAAATCTACCCGGACCGTAACGCACGGGAATAAAATATATTTCCTATATCATCATCCCTCATATTTATTGCACCCAAAAGGCAGTAGTATCCCCTTATATAATAAAAATTAAAAACAAAAACCTTTTTAAAGTATTTGTAACCCTAATATAATTGAAACAATCAATTTCTATATTCCTTTTGGGATTAGGATCAACCATATTGTAAATTTACTAAAATAAAAATTAGCGACAGAAAACCGTGCAAAAACATAAATTTATATCGACAAACGTCATAGAAATAAGCACAGTGACACTATTTACGGCCAAGCTCCTCAAGCGAGGCATATTCTCATATAAATGTAAATTTATTCAGTTTTTTTTTTTCTTTTTCCTCCTTTCGTCTGTGTCACTGCATGGAGAATTGCACTCTAAATTCGTTAGTCGTACGCATTAAGAAATACATTAAGAAAGCCGTGCAAAACACAAATCTTTACTTACTCAACATTCGGCACACTAAACGAACTTTGGCCACGAAAATAATAACAATTGTGAACCCCTTCAGGGTATTGATCGGCAAACATTTTTATTTCGGTGACAACGGCACAAACATATCACATTTAATAATAAACCACAAATAAATAAAGATAATATTACGTGTCGAATTGTAAATAATTGTTAAAATTCTACTTCGAATTAGCACAATATATTTCAGGATCGTACCAGAATTACGTAACCGCATTAAGTAAGAAAAACATTTTACATTAAATAGAAACGATCCGGAATTGAATAAATTTAATAAGCCCCTTCTGGGTACAAACAAACACCAACACATTCAACTCCACTCGACTCGGCACGATTATCTTTTGACTCCACTTCCGACCTTCGCTCGACTCTCTTAAATTCGCACCCTCCCTTGGCGACTTTTCCCCAACTCCTCGCGTCCTCTTGTGACCCATTGGCCTCCCTTCACCTTTCTTCGCGTCCTCTTACGCTTTTAACTTTAGTTTCGCGTCATACAACCCACAATGGTCAACACGCGAAACGCCACGGCCAAAAAGGCTCAGGAACAACCCGAGCCCCTTGAATTTCACGACGCCTCCAGCGTCGATTTCCCCGCTGAGGAAGTCAATGCTGACCAAGACTTGCCGGCACAATCTACCCCTCTGGCACCACTGGTTGCCCCCAGTGTCGTTAACCGACCCCAACCTTCCAACGCTCCCCCAACCTCTTCTACCGCCCCTAGTGTCGGCCAATTGATGGATTCTGGCATTATGATGCCCACATCTCGTGCCGGCACCTCACAACAAATCCATAGACCTTCAGAGTCCCAAGAATTCCACGATGCTTCCAGCCTCGGGAATGGGACTCGTCCTTCAAATATAGGGCTTCCCCCTTTCGATGAGGAGGACCCAGACCTTTGGTTTGCAGTGGCAGACCGCATCTTCCAGGCCTCAGCCCTGCACGACGAACAACTTCGTGCAGTCGAGCTGTTGAAAGTGCTTGACCGCACTCAGCGACCGCACGTTGCACACATAATAAGGTCGGCCGGCCGCAACCCGTACAGCAACATGCGTGAAGCTCTGCTTGACGCTTTGGACGAACCTGGAAGTATGCGGCAACAACGTTTAGCCGCTGTAACCAACCTTTCTGGGATGAGACCATCTCTTTTCCTGACCCATTTACGCTCTATAGCGGGGACCAGGATTGGGGACGACCTAATAAAGCCTCACTTTTTGAGGTGTCTTCCCCAGCATGCCCGTTCGGCACTTATAGCCCAACCCAATCAGAGTTTGGGCTATTTATCCAAAATCGCGGACGCAATTATGGAAAGCTCAGATCAGTATTCTGAGCCTCCAGCGTACCAGGTAGCGGCGGTTTCTCAACACGCCGCCCAGCCTGCACGGCACCCTCGTCTGCCTTTCTCAGCCCATCAATTGGTCTCAACTCCCAATTCTCCTCAAGCTCAATTGCCTCATAGAAGGCCCGCCTCAACCAATTTCCCTCAGGGGAATCCAGAGGCAGGCCCCAACCTTAACCAAAGAAATTCGCCACCTCAATTAACCACTGCTGACCTTCGGGCGCTTCAAACCTCACTCCTCCGCGAGATAACGCAATTGCGCGCGGAGGTGAGGAACAATCCTCGAAGCGCCCAGAACCGAGCCATGCCGAGCCGTCCTCTCAATCGGCAAAATTCCTACCAAACTGCCCCTCAGAGGGCCTATATGCCTCAAAACGCCCCACAGAGGGCCAATTCCTCTCAAAATGGCCCTCACCGGGCCAACTCCCAGCGAGCTCCGGCTCGACCTCCCTGTAATGGCAATAGCAATACGCAGAATATCCCTGATAATGCCGTTACTCTGCCTTGGTGCGCCAATCACCAACGATATGGTGATCGCGCATTCAATTGCAAAGCGCCTTGTGGTTGGACGCAACCTTCCACCAACCAAAGGCGCTCTTTAAACTGATTTTGCCGACCGACACCCTCGCGCAATCGGCCGGCACCCATACAATAAGTCGCCTAACCATCCGGGATTCGAAACTGAATATCGCTTTTACTGTCGATACCGGCGCCGATATTTCAGTCCTCCCGCGATCGTTTGCTCCGCGTAACCGCGTGCCAGCCGCACTTAAATTGTCAGCCGCAAATAATACGCCGATACTTACGTACGGACGTAAAAAGTTGACACTTCACTTGGGTCTTTGTCGTCCGATCACTTGGCGTTTCGTCATTGCGGACGTGAATGAACCCCTGATAGGTTCCGACCTATTAGGTGCACATAATCTGTTGGTCGATTCGACCCATAACAGACTTGTGGCTCCAACCGCACCCCCCTTGCCCATGACGGCATCACCAGCGGCTACTTCAGGGGCCACAGAGTGCTTAGACCCATTCCAGGTTATGGTACAGGAATTTGTGAGTACAACAATTCCTCTACCTAACCAACGCCGACATAAAGCCACGGTGTTTCATCATATAGAAACACGTGGTCCCCCTGTGAGCCAGCGTCCACGTCGACTGGCTCCGGAAAAATCACGTGCGGCGCGCGCGGAGTTCGAGCATATGATCGAACTAGGTATCTGCCAACCGTCGGACAGTCCCTGGGCAAGCCCACTCCACTTAGTGAAGAAACGTTCTGGTGAGTGGCGCCCATGTGGCGATTATAGGCTGTTGAACGCAGCAACTGTCCCGGACAGATACCCAATTGCACACCTCTACGATTTTTCGTACAAGTTACGAGGGTGCAATGTCTTCACTACCCTGGATCTCACCAGGGCATACCACCAAATTCCGGTGGCACCTGAAGACATCCCCAAGACCGCAGTCATTACACCTTTCGGACTCTTCGAGTTCAAAGTGATGACTTTCGGCCTCAGGAATGCCGCACAGACATTCCAGCGGTATATCGACACGGCTTTACGAGGTCTTAATTGCTGCCATGCATACCTTGATGACATCCTCATCGCCTCCAAAGACCTCGCCGAACATAAACGCCACTTACGTCAGGTCCTAGAGCGCCTCCGCGAATTCGGTCTTGTCATCAACCCAGATAAGTGTCAATACGCCAAAGAGCAAATCACCTATCTGGGTTATGTCGTTGACAACCAGGGCATTCGCCCACTACCAGACCGTGTGGAGGCCCTCATGAAGTACCCCCGGCCTACTAACGTGAGTGAGCTGCGTCGATTTTTGGGCATGCTTAACTTTTACCGCCCAACCCTGAAGAATGCCGCTCAGGTTCAAGCTCCCTTAAATGAATTTTTGAAAGGAGCTAAGCGCAATGATAAGCGCCCCATTAATTGGACAGAAGTCTCAGATCGAGCATTCCAACTGTCCAAGGAACAATTGGCAAATGCCACCTTACTCCGATACCCTCTCGAGGGAGCGGCACTTTCTATCCAATGCGACGCATCGGATACCGCAATCGGAGCCGTCCTTGAACAGGACATTGAAGGCCGACCGGAACCACTTGGCTTCTTTTCAAGGAAGCTGAGTCCCACTGAGCGACGTTACAGCGCCTACGACCGTGAATTGCTCGCGATCTACAGCGCTGTTAAGTACTTCCGTCATATGATAGAAGGTCGCTCACTCTCCATCTTAACAGACCATAAGCCATTGGTCTATGCGTTCCGGAAGAAGTCGGGAAATGCCTCCCCCCGACAAGAGCGTCAATTAGACCTCATTGGGCAATATTCCACGGAGATAAGGCATATCTCCGGTAAACAGAATGTCACGGCGGACGCCCTTTCTCGAATCGATACGATTCATTTGCGTACCGCCTTGAATAACGCTGATCTTGCCCTAGCTCAAGAGGAGGATGAACAGCTCAAGTCCCTCCTAACTGCCGATACGGCACTAGAGCTTAAGAAAATTACCCTTCGCGACCCCTTGGGCGAAATCTGGTGTGATGTCTCCACTGGAACCGCTAGACCTTACATTCCCGAGAAACTTCGTAAGGGCGTGTTCCAGGTTTACCACAACCCTGCCCACCCCAGCGGCCGAGCAACAGCCGCTGCTGTCCGTCGCAAATTTATTTGGCCCCGGATGAACAAAGACCTCACCGGTTGGGCCCGTGCTTGTCTCCAGTGCCAGCGCTGCAAGGTAGCGCGACATAATGTACTGGAGCCAGCGCAATTCAAGCTTCCCACGGCACGCTTCGCCCATGTCCACATAGACATAGTGGGACCGCTTACTCCATCAAGAGGATTTTCTTATATCCTCACTATGATGGATCGCTGCACGCGATGGCCAGAAGCGACACCTCTCCGGGCAGTTACTGCCGAATCAGTCGCCAAGGCCTTTTATTCAACTTGGGTCACACGCTTCGGTGTACCAACCACCTTAACTTCGGACCGAGGTCCACAATTTGAGGCGACAATCTTTAGGCAGCTAACAAATCTTCTCGGCTGCCAAAGAAGTCGTACCACCGCCTACCACCCGCAATCAAATGGGATGATAGAGCGCTGGCACAGATCTCTAAAAGCCTCACTCATGTGTCATAATGACACACAATGGTTTGACGCCCTACCAACCGTCCTCCTCGGCCTGAGGACAAGTATTAAGGAGGACCTAGGTGCTTCGGCAGCAGAGCTTACCTATGGTACCAACCTCCTTCTTCCAGGAGAACTTTTCCTGAATGGCGAAACACCGCGTGACCAACTTCGCGAATTGGGACATCTCCGTGACCTGCTACGTAAGGTTAGGGCAACCCCTGTAACCAGGCACGGCTCCAAAAAACTTTTCGTCCACCCTGAACTGCACAGCTGCACGCACGTCTTTGTCAGGGTGGATAAGGTCAAAAAACCCCTCGACCCACCTTACGATGGCCCATTCAAAGTCTTCCGCCGCATCAGTGACCGCGTCTTCGAGATCGACATTAGAGGCAAGCGATCCACGGTCAGCGTCGAAAGGCTTAAGCCCTGTTTTCTGGAAGCTTCCGCTCCAGAATCACCTCCATCTACCGACACCGCTCCTACTCCACCAGCACAACCTCCCCGTACTCGCGCTCATACGCGCGCCCATAACCAACTAACCACCCCCTAACCTGCCTTACCTGTTTCGTGACTACGTCACTGGGGAGGGAGTGATGTGGGGCTTTTCAGGGCCCGAAGAGCCATACATCGCTCGATCCCCACCTTTCCAGGCGAACGACTTACCTCTCGGTCGAACTTCAGCAAGGTTGCGTAACCTTGCTACGGCATTTACCCTCAGCCAAATCGCCGGAATTAATACGGTTACCCAATCGGATAACCGTTTTGAATTTATGTTAGACAGCTTACCTATTCTGTAGGGGATTTCCTTCCAAACCCCTTTTTCTCCAGCATCACCACTGAAAACATTAAATCCACGGCAAAGCTTATCACCTTGCCGTGGCATCGAAAACTCACCCTCGGCCAGACCATATTCCCTAAAAAACATTAAGCCCACGGCAAAGCTTATCACCTTGCCGTGGCATCGAAAACTCACCCTCGGCCAGACCATATTCCCTAAAAAACATTAAGCCCACGGCAAAGCTTATCACCTTGCCGTGGCATCGAAAATTTACCCCCGAGGCGTACATCATTTCCTGAAAAGAACATAAGTCCATGGCAAAATCATCACATTGCCATGGCATCTGAAATCTTATCTTTAGGCATACATTCTGCCAGGGCATCTCGTTTCCATAGCCTTAAGCTATGGAAACAACAATCAACAAGAGTTCCTTGTGACTCGTTGTATTTGTTTACCCCCGGCATAACATGCATACGGCTATTGCCCCTATTGATTTACTACCGCCGACAAGGTTTCTGTTGACGCAAATCAAACATGTCCCTGTTTACCAGCAATCGCTGGCTTCCAATTATCGGTCCCCATGTTCAGAGACCGTAATCGCGCAACGACCAGGATGCAGCCAGAAAATGTTTACTTTCAACATCTGGCAACGGCTGCACCCTATGTTCGTTGCAATGTTTAATCATCGACATCCGAAATGATGATTTATGGCCTTCCATTAGGATGACCAAATTATCGGTTTCAGTTTTTCACACCCCACATGCTAGTGTTTGCATTCCTAGAAAATGCACTAGCGATGTTGCCCGCCATCCACGGTCGCTGAACGATCGTATGCATGGCATACGCACACATGCGTAATGTATGCCTATTCCGTCAGGTCCAATCACGATTAACTACATCAAGTTAATCGTGTAACTCCGCCTCCTTTCCAGTTTCTTTCAGGATTCTTTCACTTTAATGATTTCCAATGGGATTAGGCAGTCAGATTTCACCAGTCGAAGGAGTCACCCGCGCCGCCGTCGGAGTAATAAATGTGTCTGATTATATGACAGTGAATCCCTTCGTTACACATTCGTGTCCGAAGTGCCGAATGGTAGGGTACCAATTTTTATTCAATTGTTTTCCCCTGTCGTGTCGGGTGGTGTTGCGAGTGTTCCGTTTGCATCGATGTGAATTTAATAGACAAATAAGCTGATATAGTCGCAGACTAAAGGAATATTGTTGCAGCCATTGTATCACCAGTGCTTCCTTCCAAATAAAGAACATTCAACGAAACAACAACCAGTGTGTTTTTATTTCATTCTGTTCGCTCCGTTTGGGAAGTGTTTTATCCCGAGAACTTTGTTTCCTTTTCGCGGCGTGAAGTACGTGGTGCTGGATTGAATCCGCGTCCTTGTTGACGCACTAAAATAACACCACCACAAGCCCACGGCAAGATTACCCATCTTGCCGTGGCATCAAACTTTCACCTCGGAGAATGCTTGCATCCAAAGCATCATGCCCCTGAAATCTAATTCGGTTACCTTATTAGGCAACCAACATGAATCCCCGAACATGTCAATGCGCAAGGCTACGAAGCATTCTCTTATGCACGTGCATGACATGTTCATCCTCGCCTTATCTGCTGAACCATCGATCGATCGTTCAACGAATAATCTACAGCACAGCCCATTGCTGGCTGCCTACAGGGATTTCAAGTGTTGTTTTAACATAAACACACACCCGACACATCGACCGATGGGACGTTGGCAATCTGCGTACAAACATATTGATGCTGTAAGCAGTGGCCGATAAGTAAACATACAATATTCCTATGTCTATTAGCTTTCCAGCAGCTGCAATAAATTTCCCAAGATCGGCCACAAACCGACCATGGAATTGGGTACAATCATACCCATGATCGTGTCCCTCGTTGTCTTCCTCTAAAACAAACTTGCTCACATCTATTATAGTCCCTAGCCATCATGGGCAAAGTTATGTTGACTTAACGTCAATCAAAAATCTATTCTCTATCGTACGATGGCAATACACCCAGCCGTACACCGATCATCATATTCCACCCGTTGCATGTTTGTTTTTCCTTTCCTTCGCCCAACGCACATTTCGTTGTATTGCTTTCCAAGAAAAAGACATTCAAATTATCTGGACGATGTCCATTAGAACCTTCCAATGGGATGCAAACCGTTTTTCATTGCTCGTCGGGGCGAAGGAAAAATTGCTTTCCCCGCCGATGACAAGAGTGAAAGCTCATCTCAAGCACTAAGGCGGGGAGAGAATTCGAGTCTCTGCTGTCATATAAGTCATGTAATAAGAGTCAGATTTTATTTTTTGAAGGGTGCGCACTTTGGCGAATGGTTTCGGTTATTGGGTGTATTTAGGTTGACGCTTTTAGCGGATGTTGTTCGTCCTTGGGTTGAAGGTGCTGGTTGCAGCGTTCCGCCGAACACTGCTAGCACACAAAGAATCCACCGAGCGAACAGCACAAATAAAACACGAAGGTCGTTTATGGATTTAATCTTTTTTTATTTCATAACACTATTGTTTATAAATAACACAATATGACGGATTTGAACTAAGTAAATGTCTCAACAATGTTTCATAAAAACGAAGCAAACCACACGAACGAAACACACGTTACTCCCTTAGGTTACGTTAAATGAAATTAGGATACATTACGTTGACGATTGAAATCTGACTGTCCTATCCTACTGGAAAATACCCTGATACAGGTCGTATCTGTATCTGTACAGAAAAATTTTCTTATTAGTTCTTCTAACAGAATTTCCGAATCTCTGTTAGCAGCATGTTATTTAGTCTCAGGGGTAATTTTAGATTTCCGAAAAGGGGAATGTCGTTCGTCGCATACATCCTTATCACCATCCGTGGTGGTGACCGAAACGGCCTTCTGTTTGCACAGCACATCTGGCGCGCAGACCGGAGATATTCAATGTTTGTTTGGACGTACAGTGTGTGGGTCTTGTTTGACTTTGTAATTACAAACCGAAATCCATTAGATCTTTCTAATGGTGTGAAATTCGAAAAGAACCGTGGGATCGGAGAAGTTCCTTTTGTTGATTTTACCCTCATACATATCCCCGAATTATCTCGTTGAGATAATTACGGTTGCCTACAGCGGATAGGCGATATGCTTTATTGCATGAGGTTGCCGTTTCCTTTGTTTGCCGATGGATTTGGTGGTCTTTGTGGCAGACCACCCGCACGTGCATCCGTTGGTCGGGTAATTTGCTGGTGATAGCAATACATTGTATGGATACCCGGAATTGTCGGTTCGATGAGGTGTTCCTGGGCTCAGGCAGAATGTCTGGTATTTTCGTGAATTGCTTTTAGGAACAGGATGCATGGATGGTTTTACCTTTGTTTCAGGTATGAAGAACTATGATCGTTGAGCTTGACATTAAAAGCTTTGGGGACGTTCAGTTCCTCGCTTTTTGGTGTCGGGCTCAACATTGGCTGCGAGTTGCGGGCCTTATGGTGGGACTTTGGGATACGCGTCTGTGGGCGCGTGCAACGTTTTCAGGTAAGTAAGTTTCTTGAAGGTAGGAACCTTACCTGCGCGGAATTGTGCGTTCGTAGAACGCTACAGCACCTTCGTTAACGAATCCTCGCGGAGAGTCATCGAGAGTTCGTCCGAGAGTTCTTTCTTTACGCCTGAGTCTTTTTTTTTCGTGTGCGTTTCTAATTAAAGTGTCAAATTGGGATTGTGTAAAAGAAAACCGCTTTGCTGGCCGTTCTTCTTAGAAAATAGAACTTAATGTATCACAGTGCGGTGATGTTTGATAACTTTATAAATACATCATAAAGTGGAGATGTTGATAACACCAGTTAAATAAAAAGCTAAGAAACTAAAATCATCCAGTGTTTTAATTGGCATCGTCGTTGCAGAGAAGGAGAAACGTTTCGATACGTGGTGTGTCGGTGAATTGTCTTTGAGTGTTGGGTAAGTTAGTGAACGAGTGCCCGTGTCTTGGCACAATACGAAAATTACCCACAAATAAAGAAAGGAGATGTGATTTACATGTAGAATTCTTTTTTTTCAGCCCGAAGTTCAACGTGTGTGCCTATAGGGAAGTTTTTTATGGAACTGCCTTAATTTTTTACTTACCAAGTAAACTTAGATGACAAAAATAATCATAGTAAATTCAGGGTTTGTTCAAAAAATGTAACGCGGATATGAGTGAAGAAGGCCAATGGTAGCTTGAAGTGTGCCGCTTCCAACACGTGTAGTATTCCATTACATAAAATCCCATCACGTAATTATCGTATCGCACAAAATGTGCTCTTAATGTAGTAGCCCATTATATAACCTCATTTATCAGAATATTCAATTAACATAATACAAATAATATACTCCATCTACCATAAATAAACCCCATTAAACATTATATTCAATTGACTAATATCCATGCCCAAGACGCGATTCTTGATTAATTGTCCACCTATGACGCATAGTCATTAGGCTCCTTGATAATATAGTGGTTAGTATACCTGCCTGTCAGGCGGGAGACCGGGGTTCGATTCCCCGTCGGGGAGCCACTGGCTCAAGACTAATGACCTTGCCTGGAAAAAACAAATCATTATGGAATATTTAACAAGCCTCAGGACTTGCTAAATAAAGCCAAGACCGGTTCCCGGTTGTAGTGCCGATGATGATGCTGATGACGCATAGTCATTAGCCAAGCTACACCCTTTCAAATTGCAAGTACATCCAAAAACAAGTACCACACCTGGCATGGGACACTGCCGGCGTCTTCAAAGACAATTTTCGCACACCGGGTGTCATAATACCAATTAACGGAGTCTCCGTCAAAATTCTGAGGTCTACGAAAGGCACATATGTAACGACGAAATGATACGAATTGCTTGAGCCGAGCCAGTTGTACTTTAAGTGGGGCAATTAAGTGGCGACAGTAATTAAGCAATGCGAATGGCTCGTGCCGGGCAATTGGACTCAATAAGAGTCCAGGCCGACTGAGCAGAACTGGAGGGTAAATAACTTGCGTTTGGGGCCATGCCAAGAAGAGATGAGTAGAGTGCACCGTTTGCGATTGTCCCCAAATACGTTGGCTATAAAAGAAGCGGCTGTAAAGAAAATAACCCAGAGTTAAGTTGTAACCAAACCAAAAGGTACATACGGAAAATACTCTACTTTAAGAGTCAAATAAATTTATCAAAGGGTAAAACGACGCCTATTGCCGCAAGGCTAATGACTTTGCTCGAAAAAACCAATGATTATGGACAATTTCACAAGTCTCAGATATGGACCAGATATCGGTGGAGAGACTTGCTAAATAAGGCCGAACCGGACCCTGGTTGTAGTGCCGATGATGATGATGAAAAGGACGCCTATACACACATACACGAGGGTAGGCTGAAAGGTTTCCGACCCGACAAAGATGCAAGATATTTTTCCTTAAAATTTATTTTTATTATTCTACATAGTCTCCTTGTAACTCTACACACTTCTCCCAGCTATGCCCCCATTTCTTTAACCCGTCCAAATAGTACTCTGCGTTTTTCTCTGCCAAATAACATTTCACGAAGGTGATTGCCTCCTCATTTGACGAAAATCCCTGTCCTCCGAGCTCAATTTTTAGATTAGGGAACAAAAATAAGTCGCTTGGGGCTAGATCTGGTGAGTAAGGTGGATGGTCAAGTAGGTCAAACCGAAATTCGTGGATTTTCGCCATGGCAACCGCTGAGGTGTGAGACGGCGCGTTGTCTTGGTGAAACAGATTTTCGTTTTTCTGCAAATGTGCCGGTTTTTCCCCAATTTCTGCCTTCAGTTGGTCAAGTAATGATGCGTAGTATCCGCCTGTAATGGTTTTTTCTTTTTGAAGATAATCGATTAAGATAACTCCATGACAATCCCAAAAAACAGTCGCCATCACTTTCCAAGCCGAAAAAACAGTTTTTTTCTTGTTTTTTTTTTGTTTTTGAGCCGATTCCCCTTTGCAGTCCACTGTTTTGATTGTATTTTGGTTTCGGGCTTATAATGGTGTATCCAAGTTTCATCGACAATAATTAATCGGTGCCAAAACTTGAATTTATTTCGCCTAAACTGCGCCAACGGAGTGTTGGAAATGTTTATTCGAACACGTTTTTGGTCTAACGCGAGCAAACGCGGCACCCAACGCGCGGACAGCTTTCTCATGTCTAAAGCTTAATTTAATATGTGACAAACACTTTCTTTGGATATTTTCCTAGCCCCTGCTATCTCTCTCATTTAATTCGCCGGTCGTCTAGCACCATTTGGTGAACTTTAGCGATGTTATCCTCAGTTGTTGCAGTTTTTAGACGTACCGAACATTCGAGCTCTCACGGCCACGTTTAAATTCAGCTGCCCAAGACTTCACTGTGGCAAATGATGGCGCAGAGTCCCGATACACAGAGTCCAACTCCGACTTGCGTAGGCGTATTGCCTTTCAAAAACAAACATAAAATGGCATTTTGATACTCATTTTACCCATTTTCACAAAAACACACATCGGCTCACTCAAAGAACTGTCAAATAGAACCTACGCGTCCAAAATGGCTGAAATTTTGGTGAGTAACTGTCAAAAGATGCAACTACATTTTATTGACGAGTGCTGCTATCTTCCTGTTTTCAGACCACCCGTGTATGGATGCCCGCATAAATTTAATTAGAAATGGCCGAGGGAGAGCCAAAATAATCCGAGACGCAAACGGCTGTCTGCTCACAGAAACAAACAATATCGTCGCAACATGGAAGCAGTACTTTGAAAACCTGCTCAACGTGCGCACCCATCAGCCACAAATAAATGCACCAGACATACATACAGCCGAGCCTTAGATCCCAGAGCTTTTTTTCGACGAAGTTTTAGATGAAGTAAATAGTTCGAAAAACAACAAAGGTCCCGGAGTCGACTGCATACCGGCAGAGCTTATGAAGTATGGAGGAGGGGCAACCAGTCGAAAGATTCGCCAAGTGATTAAAACAATATGGGATAAGGAAGCCACTCTGGAAGAATGGAAAACCTCAAGAGTCGTCCCATCTTCAAAAAACGTGACAGATCGAACCGCTACAAACTACAGAGGAATATCATTGTTCCTAACCACATACAAAATACTAACAAATGTCATACTGGCGAGAATCACACCATACACGGAAACTGGTCAACAATCGACCAAATGTTCACAGTAAGGCAAATGCTGTGAAAAAAATGGGAATAGGGAGAGACGGTTCACCAAATGTTCGTAGGCTTCAAAAATGCCTACGACCCAGTCGCAAAGCAAAGACTCTACCATATTGTAGTTGAGCTCGGAGTCCCAAAAAAATATGCCGCCCTCATTCAAATTTGCATGAAATAAAGAGTTAGAATAGAAAACCACCTCTCAGAACCATTTAAAATCCGGGACGGACTAAAACAGGAGGGTGGCCCCTCACCAAATCTTTTTAACCTTGTCCTCGAGTATGTCATCAGAAAGGTACAAGACGACAACATGGCCGGATCATATTTGAATGGGGTCACACAAGTGCTCGCATATGCGGATGACATCGCCGTTTTGGGCGATAATCTAGACACTGTAAGTAAAAACAGTGAAATCATCAAGCAAGCGGCAGAAGAGGTGGGTCTAGAAATAAATGAAGACAAAACAAAATACATCATTAGGGCCAGAGCAGGTAGACCTCAAAGAACACACATAAACAGCAGGGGCAAGATATTTCAAAAAGTACAAGAATTTAAATATCTGGGAACGATACTGACGGCCAGTAACGAAATGTTGAAGGAAATTAATAAAAGACATGCTCCGGCAACGCTAGTTGGCATGCAGTCAGTAAACTGCTCAATCCAAACTGCTATCACGTAATATAAAGCTCCGTGTCTATAGAACCATAATCATGCCGATTGTTCTGTGGTAAATTTCATAGATTTACTTCTTCACTGTCGTTCGTCATGTACCTTCCAAGGTACTGTTTCACGAAACTGTCCTCGCATACCAGTTTACAATCAAATAACTGCGCAACTATGCCACTAGCGGTGAACAACACAAAGGAAGTGAAACGCACGGTCCAAATTAAATAAATTCTCTTTATTGTCATTAACTGCATTAACTTAAAAAAACATATATACAATTAAACACCAAACGACTAATTGTTATTCTGCTGTACAATTCACGTAAACTAGGAATAAAATGTGGTGACACTTCTTGTCTTTTAATTTAAATCAGAGCACGGAACATTTACACTATTATCTTAGAACGAATTATTTGCTCTTCTGTAAAATTAACGTAAGCTAGTAACAAATGGTGGTGACACTTCCTGTCTTTAGTTTAAATCAGAGCACCGAACATTTACTTTATCTATTTCAACTTGATGGAACGACCGCACCTTGTGGCTACTAAAACTCGACTCCTGCACCAAACATCGCCCCGCAATCCTTGGGCCAATACCACGGACACCGGAAATACACACACTATGATTACCGCGGCTGTATATGCTGAGTATCCCTCAGCATGCGAACCATGGATACAACAATTTCCCAAGGGGAACATAAGCTGACATAGTTGCAGCTAGTGCAAATATCTCTACATAGGGATTCAAGTGTTTGCACGATCAGCGACTGCGTAAAGTATTTATGCTGATGGTGCACATGTTGGTGGCATCTCCTTGTAATCGAATTCTCGATGGTAATTTTCGATTTTGAGAACTCGACTTGGTTGGGTGATCAGCCATATGCCTTCATGTATTTGTCGGTCGAATGACCGATCGATGTAGGCATGTATGCAAAAGGGAAAGATAAAACATTTCCTGCATGTGTGCGGCTGGCGCGTAAGGGTATATCTCCTGGGTATTGTTCTGACAATGTTGGTTGCTAGATGGTGCAACCAAATTGCTCTTACGTGTGGAGGATGCCTGTTATATGATGGAAATCGATTCGAGACATGTTCGATGGATTGGTTCTGTTCATGTTGGTTGCATGGTGATGCAACCAAATTGCCCATAAGGAACATGCCTGTTTGGTGCTGATGGATTTTGCATCAGCAACTATTGTGATTTTACAGCGTTTTAAGGCTTTATGGTACGACTATTACAGATAAGTACTTGCTTTTCAGGTTTTTGCATGCCCTAGGTGGGAGTTTTTAACTGGTTAATGGAAAGATGATTAGTGGGGTTCAAGGGAACCGCCACAGTTCTATACGGATGCGAAACGTGGGCTTTCACAAAACATGAGGAAAACAAATGCCGCGTATTCGAGAAAAAAGTTCTAAGGGGTATTGTGGTGGTTCTCTACACCACATGGAGAACTAACCCACAATTCTAGCCAACCTAGACCGCTAACAACGCGTCACTTTAACCCAAGTCCCCATGCAAAATCCGCAATAGCATACATTCCAAACTTTGCAATAAACACACTCCAAAACCCACAACAGAATATAATTCAACAGAATATATATTAAATCATCCTCGCATACATTTTCCCAAAATTGCTTCAGTCAATTCTTTATGTAAACCATGTTCCTTCCTGGCGACCAAGCAATCTTAATTCCCCCGAAATTCATATGCTGTAATAAAACGCATATTCAAACCTACAACGAACATTAACCGTCGCCACCAACTATACCGAGCCGCATACGTTTCCCCGTTACTCCGGTTAATATCTTATCTAAATGGTATTCCTTGCTTGCACCCAAGCAATTCCAATTTCCCCCGAAAACCATTTCGGTTCATTTCCTCCTTAAATCATACTTCTCGTCCGCAACCAAGCGACAGCTAATTTTCCACGAATCAATCACAACGATGAAGAGCCTTGATCATACTTGGCTACGCCAATTTCCCGGTATACACAACCAACGAATCCAACTCAGCTTATACGGCGAGGATTCGCGGGAACTGAATTCCTATGCAAGCATAGCAATTCTTCTCGAAATTCCTCGTAAGTGGCAGTGAGTTTATTTTAGCTATGACTCCACTGCCACGACGCGATGAGCCTTTTCCTTCCAATAATTAGTCAGGTGAGTTTTAACCGCCACCAGGGCCGGTCAGTATAGTCAATAACCATCCTCCGAAGTGCGCGTACACACGGTCGAGTCGTTTAAAGTCTCTGCGCTAGTGCCAGATTTTCCCCTTCCGCACTAAATCGTTAACTTCTCATCAATCATTATCAAGCGTGCACCAAGTAGAACATTTAAATATCAAAGTGTAGTCAAAAAAGGTGTCGATGTGGGGGTACTAAATTAAGTAAACTAACCGACATATGTAAACATTTAACGACAGTAATTACCGACAACTTGATAAGTTCAAAGTGTAAATTATGCCGACCGAAAATAAAATAAGTTAACATTGAATGAATCTAGTTCCAACAATAAAAACGGTTTAGAAGAGGAACAGAGTGGTTTATTTTGCTCGGTGATTGCCTCTTCAGCTGAACAAGAGTTGGGAAGGAAGTGAACTAGTGCCCATGTATTGGCACAATACTTCGAATACCCCACAGTATCTTTGGCGGCAAATATGACGAGGAGGCAGGACAATGCAGGAAACTCCACAACCACGAATTGGAAGAGCTATACCGCAAACCTACAATATTCAGAGTAATCAAGTTGCGAAGACTAAGATGGGCCGGACACGTGGCGCGAATTGGCAACGATAGGACCGTGCATAGAATTCTTGACGGCAAGCCAACGGGAAAGAGACCGACAGGACGGCCGCGACGGAGATGGGAGGAGAATGTTAGGTTGGACCTCGAGGAGATCGGATCGGATGGTCGAACGTGGAAGGAGAGTGCACGGGACAGGGTACAATGGCGGAGTCGGTTCGGTGAGGTCATGAACTTTCGGGTTCCAATCTTAAACTCATCTTAAAATTATTTATACGTTTTGCTTTAAAAGTTTTGTATGTCAACTCACCCAATTTTATCAGATCTTTTGTCTCCATGTAACTAATGTAGATAGGAGGCACTTTCTCCTTTTTTTCGACTGGCACCTGCTAAGATGGTTCCTGCCTCTGATATGGTTCCTGTTGTTGATGTGGTTTCAGCTGTTTATATATGTACTTTACGATATGTTAAAGGACAGGAGGTTCGTGGTCAAAAGTGGTAATTTGACCTCTAATAATACGTATAATATCAAGAATGGCTTGCAACAGGGCGCGGTACTCTCTCCGATTCTTTTTAACATTTACATTAGCGACTTATTAGATGCACTTCCGCAGGCTATTGCGTACGCAGACGATCTCATAATTTACAGAACAGCTCCGAAAGTTGAGATCATAAATAGTTTAATACAGCGAGACTTCAACAACGTGCAGCGCTATTGCGACGACTGGAAACTTAAGATCAACCACCAGAAATGTGAAGCCATCCTAGTTAGAACTCCATTATATAAAGCCACGAACGACACAAGGAAAAACTGACGAAAGCTAGTTACCGCATGGAGATAAACTGGAAACCAAGAGTTTAGTTAAATACCTGGGCATCTGGCTAGACCAATATCTGCATTTCAACAGGCATGTAGAGACTGCTCTGGTCAAGGCTAGAAAAACGTTTGCTATGACAAGGAGGCTATTTCACAGTAGCCAACTTGACAGCAGGGTAAAAGTCATATGCTACATGACGCTAGTAAGGCCAATGCTCATTCATGGTTGTCCAGTATGGTTTACCATAGGTCCAAATTTGATGGAAAAGATTCGGGTGTTCGAAAGGAAGTCTCTGAGAATCTGTCTCAGATTATATCGAACATCGGAATCGGAATACAAAAAGTACTACTCAAATGAGACTTTATATAATGAAGCCTGCATAAATAGGGTGGATAATTGTATGATTAAATTAATCAGAGGACATATTGCGAGAGCAATAAGCTCGTCCAATGACCTAATTTTCGGAGCCTATTATCCAAACACCTTGTACTATGAGAGCGTGCGTCGCAACGGTTTTGTTCCACCAGAGGCGTTCCTTGACTTGGATATGAAAGGGCTTATACAGGGTAGATCCGGAATTCCGCTGATCTATAATGTAAGTAGATCATATGTAGACGGGCGATTGTGCTACGACCGGGAAGTAACGCGCACCGAAGAAGAGCTCCTGCGCTTCAGTAGGGCTATCTCCCACAGAGACCGGGACGATAGTATTAGACAGCGTCAACAGTTCTGGTGGTTGAATGGCATATAAAGACCTGGATACCAAAGTCGGTATAGAATCACAGTATCATCAGCCAGCTTACATAGACTTAGCTTTGTGGGGGTTGTAGTATAATGCCAACGTATGGCACGGCTTCACTTAGAATCCCCCGACACTTGTTACTCCGAAGGAAATGAAAAACACGTTTTTATTTATTTAAATTTATTTCTATCCGCATTTATTGGTGAAAACACGAGCAATTTGTGGTGAATGGTACAATATCGATTGAACTTAATTACACAGCTAAAAATTGGGTCTTAATTGTATTTGCCAACATGAATCACAGCCTCACTGGATTAATCAGAATATTTATGATTTACTATTTCACTTCTGTCAAGCGGGGAATGCAGTACGCAACGGGAACGCCAGACTGTTCAGCTGGTCGGTCGTACGCAAATCGCGAATATAGGTGAACCGTCAAAACAGGCTTCGGGAACTAAAGAACTTTACCTGTGCACCAACTCTATCGAACGACTCCTTGGGCTTTTTCCTCTTTTCGTGGATTCAACGAACTATCTCATCCGCAGATACAACCAGGTTCAGATACAAATAGCGACTAACTCTATTTAGGGTGGAAATCGTAATATCTGCTTTTTACACATTGATCTGCCAATGGTAATCATGCTCTCTTGTGTGTTCCCCAGTTCACCACACTCATCCAGGTCGAAACGTACTTGTGTATACGTTCGACGTCGATGGGCGTAACCAGAATGGAGAAATCAAAAGGGAAAGTACAATAACCCAGGGTTGATCTGGCTAGGTGTGTGTGCGTCAATGCCGTGTATACGGCTGGTCTACTGACCTAGTGAATATCTCTTAGGTCAACGCACTATAGCAAGACAGAAATACGAGAGAGAGGGAAAACATAGCTAAGGTTATTCACCAGCAAAAAGAGATCATTGATCCCAAGCGAATGGGTGATCTGGGAAAAGTCAATAGGACGCCGCATCGGCTGGGGATATAATACCATTCTGTGGAATGTTCAATAAATACCCAAGCCTATGGACTATGACGCAACCGCGTCGCTTGGTTTGACTTGGTTGTTGCTAACCAATACGAATGGAATTTCCGGTGGAAATCCCATGGTTAGCGCAATAGTGTTGCCGTATGTCGTTGATTGTAGCTAAACTCAATTATGCATTATCTGCATAGAATAATGAGTTTAGCTATGCGTTCCTTTGACATGTCTTACAGGCAAATACCTATCAAGGAAATGGGTAGGTATTGTGGTTGGAATTGTGGGCTGTTTCTCCTATAGGATAGAGAAACCCCTACAGCTTTTCTAGAATTAGAGTAGTATAAGATTTAAGTTAAGTTAAGTTAAGTGGTTTTACATAAAATTAAAAATTAAAAAAAAAAAAAAAATTGGTAATTTAAGTAGTTAAATTTTAAGAAAAAAAAAAAACTAAAAAAAAATTGACAACGTTTTTCAAATTTTTCTTTGTCTTTCAAATAATTATAAGTACTGCCACAAAGTTCTGTCGCCCAAAGGCAAATTATACAAATATTAAGTAATGTTTAGCTTAGAGCGTCTGCAAAGGACCAGTAAGTTATTATATAAGATAATTAAGCTAGAATTTAAGCATTTTTTGTCTAGCCTTTAATTTAGAAACTAAGAAGATAAAAAGAAAATAAAAAAAAGTAACAAAAAAAAAAAACAAGGGTAAGTATACGATTCCTATTTGCATTTGGCTATGCTGTAGGATTTAATTGATGCCTAAGACGCAAGATGCGTATATTTGTGTATGTAGAGGAATTTATTATGCACATGGTGAAACTGAATAGGCGACGCAATGTTTATGATCCCTGTTATGATGGTTACATTGTATGTAAACCAAATTGATTCGTTTTCAGAAATTTGACTAGGGAAAATGCGTGTGTAAGGTTGAGATTTGCCTGGCAACCGAAGGTGCCGAATTTGGCTTGGGATTAATGAAGTTTGGAACAGAATTCTTATAAGGAATTTTGAATTCGAATAAATGAATGAAAGGTAAGAATTCTCTTCCAGGAGCTTTTATTTAAATACGTTTGTTAAACTTAATGCATGAAGCATTCACAGGTGCTAATGCGATTGCATTAGCAGAAACTAATGAAAGGTGGGTTGTAGTTATTGGGA
Source organism: Microdon myrmicae (assembly GCA_963931805.1). NCBI lineage: Eukaryota > Metazoa > Arthropoda > Insecta > Diptera > Syrphidae > Microdon > Microdon myrmicae. The sequence goes on along the minus strand of OZ007497.1, from coordinate 39,059,797 downwards.
GTTCCTCGGGAAGTAAACAGTGGGGTTTGGTGGAACCGCCACACATTTGTGGGCCACCCTATATTTGATTCACCCTCGTAGTTTGATCAATCAAACTATTTTTGTTCTATATTTAATGTATTATTCTGTATTCAATATATGCAAATTATATATATTTTAATTAGTAAAATATTATGATCTAACGTGAGCCTTGATATCATAACTATTAGCAACGAAACCAGAAGTCAAAAATCTTCTGTACAAATATTTTATGGCTTGTTTTTGAAAGTGTACTTTTTCCTTTATTCCTTTTTCTTCGTGCATGTTGAGAAGGGACTAACAACCTTCTCCGGAAAAACAAATTATTATGGAAAATTTAACAAGGATCCCGGTTGTATTGCTGTTAATGATGATGATGTTGAGAAGTTGTTTCGAATATACAGCTGAACCTTTTCATCACATTCAATTGTCGCGTACTATTGCGTGGCAAAATTCTCCTAGGACTGATATTTTAAATCCGTGCTATATGATAACTTTCAGAAAAAAAGTCTAAGTTATTGTGTCATTCGATATGTTCGTCCAAGTTGGGCCATCCTGTATTTATTTACTTTTTTTTTTTTTTAAATAACACTTCTACACCAATTTTAATGAGCTGGTTCACTGACAAAACATTACATCGTCAAAAAGACTTCTCCCTCGGCACCATTTGATGGGTTGGAGCCGATTCGATGATCTACGCATCATTAACATTGTTGTTGTTATATTGCTTATATTTTAGTATGGCGACCAGTGAACGAGATAACTTAATAGGAGACCGATTCCTAACTGACAGTAGATTAGCAACGAAGGAAGGGCTTTACATCTCAAAGTATAGTACGACTCCAAGGCGCAACACCCTTTCCCCCCTTCCCCTTTAATCAGATTTCATTCCATTTTATTGCTTGTTTTATTTCTTATTTGTACTCTTTATTTATTTTTCGTTATTCATTTTGTTTTAAAATTGTTGTTTGTTTTAAAAACGGCAAATGTCACATTTAAATAATAGCGGCACCATCAGGTACCTGTCATACTGCCTTCATACAGTCGAAACTAATTGACCATTCTGTGCTGCATTCGTATAGGGTTTACCTATAGGGGCTTGACAACTTTCTTTCGGTAGTAAATTTTTATAATTTGCAGACGTTGTTCGTTCGTGTACTTAACCACGATGAAAATGTTGAGTTTACTGAATAAATTGACAGTGACAGTTCAATGATTAGTGAAAGAGTGCGTTCACAAATTAAATTCAAAGTTTTCAAGTCCCTATTGGAAACCCGTTAGTTGACTAGTTAGTGCACTTTATAATGTTGGAGCGGAGCATTTCAGCAAGTTACGAAATGTAAAACGAGCTTTAGAAGGTTTTTTCCCCACACAGCCTGTAAAGCATTTGTTGTTTTTTTAGTGTGTATACCTTTAATAATATTTATTACATGACAACAAAATTAGCATATAATTCTGTTTGCAGAAATGCTGCAGATATGTTGTAGTTACAGACGAGAGCTTTTAAGACAAACGTTTTTTTTTTAAATCTACAAGTCTCCTTTATACCAAAAACAAACAAAAGAACATGTTATGGACGTGTTTGTGGCCCTGGTTAGAGGTGACGTTTTCCAAACGGACGCGAAATATTTTAGTAAATGAATCAGTATATCAAACTGGATAGTTCGATATGAAAACCGAACCGTCATCGAAAGCATTCATGATGTATTGGTGTTTGGGAGTCCGAAACAGATCATCATCCCCGCTTCATACACTTTACAGACGATACGGGTATTTATATTCTTAATTCTAAAATGCTGTCGCCCACTTCATTTCATGTCATCTCACCACGTAACGTTTATTAATTGTCTCGTGAAAACCGATTATAATCATCCTCAAAGTGGGCGTGAACATAAAAACGGAATCATTTCGTTTGATCAAATCTCTCAAATGAGACCTACATATTATACAATCCCAAAACTGTTGATCGTTCATTAACTTTGCGGCGAATTATGCTATTAAGGAGCATGGCCGATGGCTTGTTTTATTCGTGGCCCGCTTTATACTTGAGCTGAAGAATAAAGGTAGTATCGATATAACAAATGAATTCACATATACCTATTCCCGGTCATTTGAAAGGACCACTAACTCATTGGCCACTGTCAACACATAACCAGATGTGCAATTTATTGTGCCAAACTCAATTATTTAAGATCCGCCCGAAACGAACTAAAGAAAAAAAGAAAAGAGAAGGCAGAACACACAACAACAGTGAAACATACAACAATATTCGTCACTTCCAAAACCTAAGTTGGAACCGAAAGTCAAAGGGCCAACGAGGGAGCACGGCCGCATGGTAGGCTACAAAGTTTCTGGCCCCGTTGGGTCCAGGGCAACCAGGAAGACATCAAGACCCAAAATGATTACCTGCTGTTGGCCAGACCAAAAGAGACAGAAGTGTTAGTTGGATGAGAAGAAAAACGATCCTTACACTGGAAACAATGTAGAACGACACATTCAATGGCACCTCTCCTCTTTCGACATGGTAGACGACACATTCGGCGACGAGAAATGGCGACGATGATGATCATCATCGCTTGGCTTTTGGTCACTGGAATCTTTCAACAAAATTTCGGTCGATGTTTGCCTGCCTGACGATATGATGGAGTACCAAATATATTTTCCCTTACCCACATAGGGGCCGGGCCGTACAACGGCCCAGACTCTCCTGCAGATGACTTTCACATTTGCAAGCAGTTGCTGCTATTGCTACGATTGCTGTGATCTCTGCGGTTACTGCTCCTACTCTTGCCACATCGCCAAAAAGTCAATTTATATTTCAACAACAAATTATGTTGCGTTGCTGTACATCATACTCCCCCCGCAGCAAGGTTGGGCTTCGCAGAAATGGACTGCACTGCAAGTCACACGTACCATACATGGGTAATCCTTTCTGAAGGCGGCCCCAAGTTAAAAAGAACGAACAAAGCAAAGAGCCTCCGGACTCCTTAAGAAGTGTTTTTCGAATTCTCGGCTTCACTGCTGTTGTTCTTTTGTTTTCGTCTCTCCCTAGCGGGCCATTTCCCAATTGATCAGAAGACAGTACAACGACCGTTGAAAGGTGAATTTGGATGTTTATGCACACCTCGCCCCCCGGTTTGTCACACTTGTGTAATTCGTAGCGACAGACCGCGGACAACTTAACATCACACCACATCCCAGCTTCGAAATATTTACCCTAACTGACCGTAAAACTAGACCTGTCATCAGCATCGCCTCCTCCATTGGTCGCCAAACCATTCTTCCTTTTCCATTTCATTTGACACTTTGATGAATGAAGATTTCTTGAGCTGCGGTTTGTCACTGTGAACGTTAAATATCTGCCACCGCGATGAGACGGCCGAAAGGTCAACACACAGTGCAGACGCTAAACCGTTGCGGTCAAGTAACTTCGAAAATCAATAACCTCAATATCTGGGTGTCGAGCGTAGAGAAGAGCTAAAAATGTATATCCCTCGCGAATGCGGGACCACTAATCTGTTGTGTCATCTTGGTACTTGTACACATTCGATTTGGGTCGTTACCTTCATAACTTACGGCGGGGAAATTAAAAAATCGCAACAACAAAAATTATTAACAAAAATGATCAACGATTCGATTTTCAGCGGTTTCAACGAGTTGTACATCTCTAACAGGAGCTTCTCCAGATGCAGTCGAGGACACAGACGAAGAGGTGTTAAACCTTTGGGTATAAATAATCGAAAATGTTCATATTTTATACGGTGAATAAGGTCCGTGAACATTTGACTTTGCCGGTTTTTTTTGTTTTTGGCCAGATGATTGTGCGGCGCGGAAGTTTTGGCCTACAGGATGGGAGGCGTAGTGCAGTTGAGAAAAACGGTGCCCTGCAAGGGTGGAGGTGGATCACGCAATTGATTGCTATTGTCACACCTCCTCCTTCTCTTCCGAAATGTTGCCGCTGGGGGTTATGATAGTCATTGATCCGCAGTACCATTTATGTGGATGTCAGAACGCGGGAAGTTTCACAGGATTATTGTAAAACAGCCGATATATGTCCTTGGTTTGGGTCAGAAAATGGGAAACCTAGTAAGTGATTGAAGATACAGCAGACAGGTGATGATCATGATTAAGGAAATATAACATTTATGGAAATGATTGGTAGACATGTAGTAGCGAAGGCAAGTTACTTGACGAATTCTAATTTTATCCTTAACAAAACATTCTGATCTTGCCTAAAATTGATGATCTTCTCAATGTAGTACAATAATTTATAAGACACCATCAAGAGGTACTATGTTGTGAAGTCCTAGTCAATAAGTTCGCGGTGATTTGCTTTTAAGAGCTCTCTGGCTTCAACCTGTATGACTTCAGCCGTGCTTGTTCTATCGTGAGTGGTCTTGACTGCAGTCTTCTTAACAATCCCCAGCGCCTACCTTTATTTTATTGTATATTGTAATGTTTTTAACAGGTAAGAACGTTCACCGGAAAACAGAGAAACAATCATAACTCTAGATGTCCTTCACGGGACAAGACCGGAATGAATTTATTATTATCACTCACTCGCATGGCAGTAAAAATGATCTAGATACAAAGATCGGCCAAATTCTATATTTTGAAAAATATGTAGCAACCTTGTAGCATCTCTAACAGATACACACACAAGCAAATAGTGAAGAACACCGAACGTATATCGAATAAGAAAATGCATCAGAGCCGTATACCATAGCGATAACATAACAATTCTCATCAGTGGAATATACTTGAGTTTAAAAAAAATCGAATTCACATACGCGACAGTGGTCTAATGGGTTGAGCTTTGGTTCTATATTTTAGTGATTCTAACCCTGATAGCGACGGTTTGAACCACTCGCTCTTCACTATTGTAGCGATCCTAAATCGCTACTCCCATCCAAATCCCCAATATTACCAATAATCCCATCCAAATCCCCAATACTTCCTATAATCCAAATCGCTATAACCGGTGACCGACGACGTGATCTGTACGACATAACACACACACCCATACACACAGAACTTTACGACTTACAATCACACGGCTTCTATCCAGAGCATCAGCTCACTCACCTGCTCTGACATTCTCTCGATCGCTCTCTCGCTCGCTCTTCGCTCAGTCGTTCACATCACAAAGTTGATCGTAACGAAAGTTACTGGGAAGGGAGTGAAGTGGCGTTTCTAGCAGATACACACACGACTAGTGAAGAACTGTGGGGTTCTCTATATCACACGGAGAACCAACCCACAATCCTAACCTGTAAACATGCAAAAACAATCCACAATGGCATACATCTCCCAACCTGCAATAAAAAAAAAACATTTTCCAATCTCCCAACAGAATATAATTCATAGGAATATATTCTAATCGTCCCCGCATTCATTTTCCCAAAATTGCTTCGGTCAATCCTTTACTGAATTCTCATTCCCCCTTTGCAACCAAGCAATCATAATTTCCCCGAAATTGATACGCCGTAATAAAACATATATCCAAATCTACAACAAACATTAACCATCTCCCTCAATTACATCACCCCACATATAATTTTTCCCAAAATTGCTTCGGTCAATTCTCCACTTAATTCATATTTCCTCTTTGTGACCAAGCAATCTTAATTTCCACGAAATTCATATGCCGTAACCAAACGCATATTCAAATCCACAACGGAACATTAACAACTATACCAAGCCGCATACATTTCCCCGAAATGACTTCGGTTAATATTCTATCTAAACGATATTCCTTGCTTGCACCCAAGCAATTTCAATTTCCCGGTCCACACAACCAACGAATCCAACTTAGCTTATACGGCAAGGATTCGCTGGAACTAAATTCCTATGCAGGCATAGCAACTCTTCCACCAATTCTTAGTAAGTGGCAGCGAGCTCACTTTAGCTATAACCCCACTGCCACAACGCGATGAGATTTTGATTTCATTAGCCAGTCGTTGTTCAACCGGCGCCGGGTCCGGGCATAAAAAAATTAAATTTAATCTGCAAAAGGGGTCAGTGGTTGTCGCCCGGAGAATTTGCGTTAAGTTAAATGAACAAACCGTTAAGAACTACATGTGTAAGCAAAATAAAAGAAAACCTACATCTGATTACCCGGCATGTTTTATTCTTTCTTCCCTTCGTCGGTGGTGTATCGTCGTAGTCTATTGTTCGTGGACGACGCATCTGCGCTCATTGTTCCTTTTCACTCGTATTAACATTGTCAGCAGAAGGTGGGGAGACAAGGAAAAGCGTTATTTGTAGGAACGCACTTTTCTACGATTCTAGAAACAGTTAATCTTATTCGGTTCCGAAGAACGCGGTGACGCAGACGATTCCAGAGGCGCGGAAAATAAGAAGTGGGAAGGAAGTGAACTAGGCGCCCGTGTCTTGGCGCACATACCTCCTCACCCCCCACAGAACAACACCACCAAAAGCACATCCGTTAAAGCCGTATACCATAGCAATAATATACCATTTCCACATTAGTCGAATGTATTTGAGTTTAGAAATCAAATTCACATACGCGGCAGTGGCCTGATGGGTTGAGCTTTGGTTCTATATTTTAGTGATTCTAACCGTGATAGCGTCGGTTCGAATCACTCGCTCTTCACTATCGTCGCAAACGCTATAACCTCATTGTTCCCCAAGCTAAAATCGTATACGTTATGAATAGAAACCCACTTTACGGCAACACTTTCGCCTCTACAGTCAACATTATGCCATATATCTCATTGATGCGCGGTATGTTACTAAATATTCCCTTACTAATATATATACGAAAACGCGTCGGATCTTCAAACAGCAGTGCTTGCGACCGAACGTACAAAACATCTGAGTCATATTACAAGAAATATTCATCATCATCATCGGCACTACAACCTGACAAGAAATATTACCCTAAATAAAATATATAGACTAGAGGTCTTCGCCCCTTGTGAAGCTGTCATTCGCCAACCCTCTGGCCATGCTGTCGGTATACTCTACCTTTTTTTTTTTTGGTCTAATGTTGTTTTTCAAATATATAATTTCAACTTTATTTTTAAACATAAATGACATAAAATTCATGTTCTGTCAAGAGATCAAACAATTTTCTCCTGGCAACAAAGAGAACGCCCTTGTAATGCTTTTGTGCCATTTTTGACTCCCCATACATGACATTATGTATAGATCAGGCTCAGTCCTCGGAAGGTTAAATGAAACTCCTGCCATATTTAAATTATTTGGATAAGATATATTTGATATTTCGTATTACCCACATCATCATCATCGACACTACAACCAGGATCCGGTCTTGGCCTTATTTGGTAAGTCCCGAGGCTTGTTAAATTTTCCATAATAATTTGTTTTTCCGGGCAAGGTTATTAGCCTTGCTCCAACATCATAGCACATAGTAAATCTTAATTAAACTTTTTAGGCGGAAATATTATGATATCAAAGCATTTTGTATATTATAATAATTTTTGATTGACTTTTCATCTTAAAACCTGCTTAAATGGATAATTTATTGTTTTTGTCACAGTTGCAGTATTACATCGGTACAAATTATTGCCCCATATTCCTCCTGGATACAATGGGGAAAATCCTGGAAAATAGTGAAAACAATGGCGCGCTATCGGATCATCAATATGGCAGAAGGAAGTTGCGATTGAAGCAATAAAAGGTAAAAGATGGAAAGGAGGAACAAAGAAATACTGTACCGTGGTAACGCTGGACGTAAAAAACGCATTTAACTCGGCCAACTGGTTGTCCATCAGAAGAGCCCTTAGTGGGATGAGAACTCGGTCCTATCCCCCAAAAATCGTCATAAGCTACTTCACCAATAAAAAGCCGATGTGTGATACGGCCGAAGAAAGAAAAATGTATGACGTCCCGTTAGGTGTTCCTCAAGGATCACCACTTGGTCAGCTTCTGTGAAATATTATGTAAAATAGCATTTTACAACTAAATCAAGGAATGGAAACTATTGGCTCCACAGACGACACTGCTGTTGTAACAATGACTAAATATATAAAAGAGGTAGAAGCGGTTATTACCGAGGCAAGGCGACTAATTAAAGACCGGCTATAATCCGCCGAACAAGAACTAGCCGACTACAAATTAGGCAGAACTGAAAACTAGTAGAAAGTGAGTGGAATACTACATAGGCTGAAAAGTCCGGGGATGTTTAATGAAACAAGCGTTTTTTGTTTCCCTGGGGCCACCGCTTGCGGTTTGGGAACAGATAATTATCGTTGGAGTCCAAGTCCGGAGAATAAGGTGAGTGAGCAACCAACTAAAATCGTAATTGGACCAATTTGGCCATCACTTTCAAGGACATATGTGACGGTGTGTTGTCGTGATGATAAAGTTCTTTCTTTACTTGGTCGTTCATTTTGTCCAATATCGCTGCAAAATACTCTCCTGTCACCTTCCTTGCCTTCAGCAGGTAATAGATGTAGATTATGCCACGCGCATCGCAAAAAACGGACGCCATAACCTTCCCGGCCGATCGTTGGGCTTTTGGCTATTTTGTGATAAGTCAGATTATGTTTTTATAAAACGCGATACAAGCGAATAAAAAATGGTCGTCAGCAAAATTAAGTTAAATTAATTATTAATCGACTGCAATAAAATTGGATCAATAAAAATTTTATAACATTTAAGAAAACAACCGTATTTAATTTACTTTTTAATATAGTGTGTTCAAGGAGCACTTCCGATAAACTCCCAAACCATATTTCAGATTTCTTAAATGACGCTCTGGAGGTCGATATCGAATGCTGGCAAATCAAAACAAGTGTACCAGGCCATTCTCTCTGCTGGAAGCATTCAGTTCCCAGGTTATGTACCATAGCGCATAACAGTACATGTTTTTCTTTTCAGTAGGATGAGAACATATTTGGTTGTGTACTCCACAAGAAAGACAGGTACATCAATCCCATCTCTTTAGTACTTTGAGAACATTTTAATTTTTCACACCTGTTCAAAAGAAGTCATTGCACCTGTGACCCCAACAATGTTGCAAGATAGATGAGTTAACAACATAAGTAAAACATTATAAGAGAGACAAAACGCAATATATATAACTATAACATTGTAATTTTAATACATTCACGTTTGCCAACTGACAACAGCCAACTATCACCGGTCAATTACCAAAAAGGGTAGTTATCTTTACTTTGATAAAGGACGATTGGTAGAAACCCGACTAAAAGAAGACACCTGACTTTTCTTTGGATAACAATAACTAAATCAATTCCAAGTTGTGTGTTTCTATCTACTCAATCAATATTTTTGTGTAATTAAATCTAAGTCTAGAATGATAGAAGGATCTCGTTTGTTTTGTTTCGGAATCAGAATTTGCTTCAGTTAAAAAGAATTAATATAATGTAACATTAAGCAGTTTTATTACATACCATTACTACCCAGATGGAGAAGAAGAGCGCTCTACAAGAGTGCCATCTAGCTGTTGTAGTCCGGACGCCGTGCTTCCTCGGTTGAGGGAAGAGCGTGGACCTTTTATTTTTAATCTATTAATATTAATTAAAACTCTGGATTCTTCTTTTGGGGGGATGGGTGCGAACATACAGGGCAAAGTCTCTGATTGCCTTCAACCCGGCGAAGGCCAGGACGATCCTTGTCCCTGTTCAATCCAAGTTGACATGCAGTCTCCACGTGACACCCCTGGATAGCTACTTTGACACCCGCCAAGTAGTGAACCAATGCATGCAGCGATATCCTGAGAAAGGTTGGCGCAAGGCTAATAACCAGGCCCGTAAAAATGAATTATTATGGCAAATTTAACAAGCCTCGGATATGGACCGGATACACGACGACGACCACGGAAACGAAAACGGCTAAACGAGTTAAAGATTTTTTCATGGAACATACGCTCACTATACAGAGCTCGGGCTGCACAGCAACTAGCCGATGCCCTGTCCGAATATAAGGCTGACATAACAGCATTACAAGAAATAAGATGGACGGGGAGTGGTGTTTTTCAGAGAAAAGGGTATGACATTTATTACAGCTGTCACGCAAAACACCATGTGCTCGGGGCAGGCTTTCTAGTCAGCCAAAAACTGAAGCCTACCATCATCGGCTTTAATGCAATAAATGAAAGGCTATGCACTCTTCGCGTGCGAGGCAAATTTAAAAACATAAGCCTCATAAACGTTCACGCACCTACAGAGGAGTCCCCTGACGACGAAAAAGAAGAATACTATGAGAACGTCGAACGGGCCCTCAATGCCTGCCCAAGATACGATGTGAAAATCGTTCTTGGGGATTTGAATGCGAAAATAGGTCGGGAGCCGGTTTTCAGGCACTACGCAGGTTCCCATAGTTTGCATGAGAATACTAATGACAATGGACTACGAGTCATCGAACTGGCAGCATCAAAGAACTTGGTCGTTGCGAGTACCAGGTTTCCGCGTAAAGATATCCACAAAGCCACCTGGGTATCACCTGATGGAGCCACTCGCAACCAAATTGACCACGTGTTGATAGATCGTCGCCACTCTTCGAGCCTGATGACGGTACGAACGTACCGAGGTGCCAACGTCGACTCGGATCACTATCTTGTTGGTACAGTTTTCCGAGCGCGGATTGCCTTACGGAGACGTATTGCATCCACGGATCAGGTTCGAATCAACACGGCTGCCTTACGCAATGAGAACACCAGCAACACCTTTGGTCACGCGTTAAGACTCGCCCTCGAAGAGCTCGACGGAGGGAGAGTAAGTCCTGGGGCCAGAATGCCGGGCATAGAAGAGAAATGGACACGCCTTAAGAATACTGTCATTAGTACTGCCAACTCCATCTTAGGCAGCAGTCGTAGAGATCGGAGCGACTGGTTTGATGATGAGTGCAAACTAGCGACTGAACGTAAGAATGCTGCATACCGGGCAATGCAGCAGTCTCATAGGACGCGGGTACGCGAGGAGAAATACAAAGAGCTCAGAAGAACTGAAAAAAGACTTCACAGACAAAAGAAAAGTGCCTGGGAAAAAAATCTTGTCTGTGAAATAGAGAAAAGTAGAGAGCGAGGTCCGCACCAGGCGCGGAAGTTCTACCAAATAATCCGCAGTATGACGCGGTACACACCACGCTGCACTTACTGCAAGGATAAAGAGGGTAATCTGATCACCGATCCTGAAGGCATTCTGGAGCGATGGGAAGTGCACTTTAATGAATTGCTAAATGGTCAGCTCACAGAAGAATTGGAGGCTCCACCAATGCAAGACCAAGACCAAATGCTGCCGCCACCAAGCATTGAGGAAACGTTAAAAGCCATTAGACAGCTAAAATCAAATAAAGCCCCCTGGAGCTGATGGCATACCAGCTGAGCTGATCAAACAAGGAGGGACAGCGTTACATCACGCAATTCATGAGATCGTGGTGCACGTATGGGAGCAAGAGGAGATGCCGGAAGATTGGCGTCGTGGTATAATTTGCCCCATACATAAGAAGGGAGATATCACACTGTGCAGCAACTATAGGGGTATAACATTGCTGAGTACCGCCTATAAGATACTCTCCACTATCCTACAAGACCGGATATCCCCATACGCTAAAGCCATCATTGGTCAATATCAGTGTGGCTTCATCCCAGGCAAATCAGCAATTGATCAGATATTCACCCTTAGGCAGGCGATGGAAAAATGTCAGGAATTTAAGATTCCACTATATCATCTATTTATAGACTTCAAGGCCGCCTACGACAGCATAGCCAGGGTAGAACTATATAATGCCATGAGAGAATTCGGCATTCCAAATAAATTGATACGACTTTGTAGGTTGACCATGACCAACGTAACTAGTCAAGTAAAAGTAGCGGGATTGCTGTCCAAACCAATAAACATCTATAATGGACTCCGACAAGGGGACGGTCTGGCCTGCCTCCTCTTCAACCTGGCGTTGGAGAAAGCAATCCGTGACTCTGGCGTTACAACTAGAGGGACTATTGGCACCAAGTCCAGCCAGATACTTGCCTACGCAGATGACATCGACATCATCGGTAGAACCGAATCGGCGGTACAGGAATCCTTCACCCAGATCGAGCAGGCGGCACAAAAACTGGGACTGCGCATTAATGAGGGAAAAACCAAGTACATGGTGGCAACTTCTGCGAAGAGAAGACCTAACGTTGGTCAAACTATCAGGGTAGTGGAGCACGAATTTGAAGTAGTGCAATCCTTTAACTACCTTGGGTCAATAGTATCAGCCGATAACAATATGGAAGAAGAAATACGCGAACGGCTGATTATATCCAACAAAGCCTACTATGGTCTATCAAGGCTCTTTAAATCCCGAAATTTATCCAGAACATCCAAGCTACTACTGTACAAGACCATGGTCTTACCAGTACTCATGTATGGATCCGAGACCTGGGTGCTTAATAAAAGGCACTCTGAACTCTCGGCCGCGTTCGCGAGAAAGGTCTTAAGGAGAATTGTTGGCACCGTATGTGAGGGAGGACGATTCCGGAGACGGTACAACCATGAGTTGTACGCAATCTACCTTGAAGCTCATATTGTAAGAAAAATCAAGCTCGGTAGACTCCGGTGGGCGGGACACCTAGCTCGAATGAGCGAAGAGGAGCCTGCCCGGAAAGTCCTTTGTGGCAGGATGTATGGAAGGAGACAGCGCGGCAGACCTTGTCTGCGATGGAGGGATGGCGTAGACCAGGACGCCCAGAGCCTGGGAGTGCTAAACTGGATGACATCGGCTCGAAATCGGGACCGGTGGAGAGATTTGTAAAATAAGGACAAGACCGGATCCCGGTTGTAGTGCCGATGATGATGATGATTCTTCTTTTACTCTTCTGTGAGTTTTCTTTGTTGTTTTTCTTTTTTTTATTTAATCTTGGTTTGTAATTCTACAATTGGCAAAGAATACAAAAATTCGATTGCTTACCAGAATGTTCTGATTCTTATTTTCTCCAAATTACGAATTTAATAATTTTAATTCTTTATTTCTATTCTAATAACTGCTTCTCTATTAATCTATTCTTTTTCTCTCTGTATCTTTTTCTATGAACTGTATATTCTTTTCTGAACTTCTTTTTTGTCTGAACTGAACTGTCCGAACTGAATTTTTTCTATTTCTATTTTTTCTCTGTGACTTTTCACATGAATCAATTTGGACGAAAATCCAAGTTACTATGTTTTGAATAAATAAAAAGGAGCAGGTTATTAAGTGTGCTGTAACTGGTAATATTGTGAATGTGTTAAGTGAAGTTTTTAAGGATGTGTTAGGAGATTCAGTGTTAAATTTAATAAGGGTAGTATTCTGGAATACAACATCCCACCCTTCTTCGAGAAAGAAAATTATCCTTGAAGAGAATAATTTTCTAGTAACTATAGGTTAGATTAAGATTAATTAAAGGCTTGGATTTTCGTTCAATTACATTACAATGGTTTTCAAAATTAATCTTTCATCAAAGGTTACAATAATTAAAAAGTTCTTAATACTAGAAAATTAATCTATTTACATTATATATTAACTAAATTTTTCCAATAATCAAAAAGTTCTTAACACTAGAAAAATAGTCCAAAATAGTCTATTTACATTATATATTAACTAAATTTAAATATTTCTCCTTGGAACCTTTTCTTTTCTTATCCAAAAATCATTATTACTTATTATATTAATTATATAATATTAATATTATTGTTTCAAAATTCTCATTTCCGTATATATATTAATTCCAAAATTTCTAATATATATATTACCAATAAAATTTTCTTTCTTTCCTTTTCCGTTCGAATATATATTAATTCCAAAATTTCCAATACATATTACCTCTAAAATTTTTTTCTTTCGTCCCCCTCATTAACTTTTTTTTTCGTCATTTCCTACAATTGCTAGATTATTTCATATATATTGAATAATAAAACAAAGGCCATTTGTTATGTGTTTATCTTTTCCTTAAATTTATGGAAAATTTTCAAAAACCTTTCTGGGCCTATTATTATGATGATTCTATAGAATTGCATAATACCAAAAATCTTCTTAAGAAATGATTTCAAATGTCCTAAATGACTGTGTAACTTTTTATTTTTTTGTATTTTGTGTTTGAATAAATGTTTATCGTTGAAAAAGAAAATTTGTAATGTACTTATATGGTTTTCCTTTTCCGTACCTATTTTAGATAAATTATTATTTTCATTATTTATTATATCGTGTTTGAGTAAGTGTTTGTGTTTGTTTTCGTTGTTTAAAATATTTATTGTTTTCGGCTTAGTGTTGTCATTGTCCATAGCTTTAACTGCTGTCGGAACGTCTACCTTTTCAGTCTTACTCACTGCTGATGGATCGTTTAGTTTCTCAGTCTCATTTACTGATTCGTATAGTTCTTCAGGCTTATTAGCTGTCAGAACATCTTGGTTCCCAGTCCTATTTGCTGTTTGAACTATTTCTTCAGTTATATCTGCTGTAGAAACATTTAATCCGTCAGTCTTTGCTGCTGAAAAGATTCGTTCATCAGTATTAGCTGCTGAACTGACTTGGGTTTCGAATTTTATTGCAACTATTGGGTCTTCAGTCTTTAACACTGCTGAATTTTCAGTCTTTGTTGCTAAAGTGTCGGGGTTGTCTATTGGGATAGCCGAAATATAAGGGATTTTTGGTTGTATATTTTCTGAAATTTCCGAATTTTCAGTCTTTATTACTGCTGAGTTCTCAGTCTTGGTTGCTGAAGTGTCTGGGTAATCAATTGGGATAGCTGAAATATTAAGGATATCAGTCTTTAATACTGCTGAAAATTTCGAATTTTCAGTCTTAGTTGCTGAATTATTTTCCAGAATTGCAGTCTGAATCGGAGTCATTATACTAGGGTTTGGTTTAACTTCTTTTATATTTGTATTCATATGGTTAGGATAATCATAAGCTGGCTCAAGGTAAATTTGGGTAGGAGTTTCATTAAATTTGTCGTTATCTATTTCCAAAGATCTAATGCTGTAAATAGAAAAATTTTGTTTGTCTTCCATAAATTTTGGTTGGCGTCAGGCCTCGTTTTCCGACTCTTGCACCCGAGAAAAGTGAACATTTTGCCGATCGTTTTGTCTATTGGTGGTCCTAGAATTTTCACCAAAACGATTTTCAGAGTTTGTAGGATTGTTTCGGAATGGGTTACGCGTTGTGGTACCTTGTTGGTAATTTGTTGAAGACGCTCCATTCCTAGATATCTTGTATCTACACTCATTCTCTGTGTGATTATTCCGACCACAGAAATTGTATAAAATGTTATATTCCCTTTTTATGGGTTGTCTATTCGGAAAATAGTTGGATTGCATGTTCCGATAACATGTGTCCTGAGAATGCCCTGGCTTACCACATGTTTGGCAGACTATACGATTGAATGTAGGTTTTTCGTTATATTGATATGACCCGGGAGAGTTGTCCATGCGAGCCGCATGTGACACTACATGTGCAATCGACTGTTTTAAATTGTTTCCCCCATGGACTTTAGCTAGTATCTTTAGCTGTTCGTTCTTTAGTCCATCTTCAAATGTTTGTACGGCCAATTTTATGTTTTCTTCTATTAAATATTCCCTAACCACAGCGTCTGCTGTTATTTCACACGTGGCAGAGTTTAGAGTCCTTAGAGCATTCGCGACTCTATCGCCATATTCCCGGACGGTTTCTCTGTAGCGTTGTTTCAGAGAAATTAACTCATTGTGTGCCGTCGACCGAGATTGCTCCTCTTTATATTCCGATTCTAATTTTTCTTTTAAATCCTCCCACTTAGCGATTTTGCTATACCTAATCAGATCGTAAGCATGACCCTCTAGTCTATTTTTGACTAGCTCTAAAAATGTCTCGTATATATCCGGGTCTGCCTTCTTTATGGATCTAAATAAAACGTCTCCCCCGGAAATAAATTTACCTAAGTCGCAGGGTTTCCCGTCAAAGGTAGGGACGATTCTGAAAACATCAGAAATTCCGACAGAAAGAGCCATTTCAGGGGGTTTAATGTGTATCGGTTGATAGTGGATTTGTTCTTCCCCCTGCCTAGCCGCCTGTCTCGTGTAATATGGACTCGTAATAGTGAAAGTTTAAAATAAAAGGCGAAAATTCGTTATCAATTCTTAAAAATATGGTTAACTTAAAAATATGGTTATGGAAAAATTGGCCTTTCTTTTTGTTATTCAATATATATATATATATATATATATATATATATATATATATATATATATATATATATATATATATATAGGAAAGAAAAATAAATTGGTCCCAAAGAAAAAAAAAAAAAAAAACGGAAATGTTTTCGAAATACTGAAATGAGAATTTTCAAAGAATATAGATAGAAATTTCTATCCAAAAAATATTCTATTGGGATTAGGAGAGCTTCCAAGTAGAAAATATTCAAATATTCCTAAAAAGTAGAGAGAAAAAGTCGCTAGTAAAAAAAATTCTTACTCTAGTAATTGTTGTCGTTGTACTGTCTTTGTCTTGAGTGTTGCTGTTTTTTTTTTTTTTTTTTTGTTAGTTGTTTCCTTTGTGTTTTTTTTTTCTTTTTAGATTTTTTTTTTTCTTTTCCGCCAGGCAGACTTCACGTCCTAAAGTTGATTTGCTTATCCTGGTCTTGGCTGCTTTCCTTTTTTTTTCTTTTTTTTTTCTCTTTTTTTTCGTTGTTTTATGTTTACTTTTTTTTCTTCTTCTTATTTGGTTATTTCTCTTGTGTTCACTTTTCTTCTTATAAACATTTTTTTTTGTTGTTTTAGATTTTGTTTTCTGTTTTAATTTTTTTTTCTTCTCTTGTTTCTACGTCATCATTATTATCGAGATCATCATCGGGATCCCGTTATCTGGGCATCCCACCGCTGCCACCAGTGTTGTAGTCCGGACGCCGTGCTTCCTCGGTTGAGGGAAGAGCGTGGACCTTTTATTTTTAATCTATTAATATTAATTAAAACTCAGGATTCTTCTTTTACTCTTCTGTGAGTTTTCTTTGTTGTTTTTCTTGTTTTTATTTAATCTTGGTTTGTAATTCTACAATTGGCAAAGAATACAAAAATTCGATTGCTTACCAGAATGTTCTGATTCTTATTTTCTCCAAATTACGAATTTAATAATTTTAATTCTTTATTTCTATTCTAATAACTGCTTCTCTATTAATCTATTCTTTTTCACTCTGTATCTTTTTCTATGAACTGTATATTCTTTTCTGAACTTCTTTTTTGTCTGAACTGAACTGTCCGAACTGAATTTTTTCTATTTCTATTTTTTCTCTGTGACTTTTCACATGAATCAATTTGGACGAAAATCCAAGTTACTACGTTTTGAAAAAATAAAAAGGTGCAGGTTATTAAGTGTGCTGTAACTGGTAATATTGTGAATGTGTTAAGTGAAGTTTTTAAGGAAGTGTTAGGAGATTCAGTGTTAAATTTAATAAGGGTAGTATTCTGGAATACAACATAGCTATATCCAGGTTAACAGTTTTAATTGCCATATAATTTAATTCATCATCAATCATCGCACATATTTTCGTCCTTTATCTAACAAAATTCTTGTGTAACCAACAACTATTACTATTACAATTTATTGGCCTGTAGGAGCTCGATTCCACCATCGTCCCCTGTCCTGTGCACTCTCCTTCCACGCTTGACCATCCAATCCGATCTCCCCAAGTTCAAACCTAACATTGTCCTCCCATCTCCGTCGTGGCCATCCTGTCGGTCTTCTTCCCGTTGGTCTACCGTCAAGAATTCTACGCGCGATCCTATCGTTACCCATTCGCGCCACATTTGCAGCCCATCTTAATCTTCGCGACCTGATTACTCTCAGTATTGCAGGTTTACGGCATAGCTCTTCCAATTCGTAGTTGTGGAGTTTCCGCAATTGTCCTGCCTCCTCGTCATATTTACCACTAAAGATATCCCTTAAAAACGTATTCTCGAATACGCGGAATTTGTTTTCTTCTCGATTTGTGCGAGCCCATGTTTCGCATCCGTATATAGCAGTCGGCATGATTAGGGTTCTATAGACATGGAGTCACTTCATTATCTCATATTATTTTATTCCACGATCCGCACAAATCACCATAGGCTGAAAAGGTTAGAGTCGAAGCACCCCTCAGCAGAATTAATGCTACATAAGTTATGTCTGCTGCATTAATGCTTTGGTGCTGACAATTTTGTCGATTTTATTTTTTTGTGCTGTGTTCTTCACTATTTTTGCATGTGTGTAACTTTTCAGGATCACTACAGTGAAATATTTGACACACGGTCTTTGTTCTGTGGTGGTTCTGTGGGGGTTCTCTACATCACACGGAGAACCAACCCACAACCCTAACCTGCAAACATGCAAAAATCAAATCCTCAACGGAACATTACCCAATAGCATATATTCCCAAACCCGCAATAAAATATTTTCCAAACCACCAGAGAATATAATTCAACCAAATATATTCTAATCACCACCACATGCATTTCCCCAAACTGCGTCAGTCAATTATCTATATTTCCTCAACGCAACCAAGCAATCCACATTTCCCCGAAATTCGTATGCCATAGCAAACGCATATTCAATCCTCAACGGAACATTAGCAAGTATACCAAGCCGCACACATTTCGCCGAAGTTCATATGCCTTAACAAAGCGTATATCCAAATCCTCAACGGAACATTACCAACCAACTAAACCGCGCACATTTCCCCCGAAATTATTTCGGTTAACATTTCTATCTAAACGATATCCTTTGCTTGCACCCAAGCCATTCCAATTTCCTCCGAAAATGCATGCCCATACTCGCTCGCGTCGCCAAAGCCAATTTCCCGGTACACCCAACCAACGAAGTCAACCCAGCCCGTACGGCCAGAATTCGTTGGAACTGAGTTCTTATGCGAGCATAGCAACTCGTCCACAATTCCTCGTAATTCGCAGCGAGCCTAACTTTGCTATGACGCACCGCCACGACGCAATGAATGAATTATTTTCATTCATAACCAGTCCAATTTGTCCGCCGTGGCGTCCAAAGCCAAAAATCGTTGTCCAACCACCACAGAGTGCGCTTCGTTCCCTCTTACTTGCCCCGTAGTGTGCGGTTTTCAGAGTCAAGTCTCCATCGGAGTTCGAAGCCCCAAGAATTGAGTCGAGCGGGAAGTCCGCGCCGGTATATTGACCAAAGAAAGGGAGTTCAATAAACAATATAACGCTAGTTGTAAAACCAGTGATCGCGGCCGCGGAGGATTTAGTAAACGGTGCAATACTAGTTGTAAAACAAATGATCGTGGATGCAGGGCAAACCCAAAGTGCGGATATCACCAGGGAATAAAGACCAATTATAACTAAGCGACTCCAAGTGTTTTATTTGTAGTGTTTACACCTCGCGGAGGATAGTTTCGCATCGAATTTTTAAGTGCTCGTGACGTGCCCGAAGTGCGACCTTCCAGCGGATGGCTCCCAGTGAATAATTTCACGGCCCGACCCGGCCAGTCAAACCCTTGGAATAGTTGCGAACGATCCAGACTGACTCAGCGGTGACTGTCCCCTGGTTGTGGGTTCTAAACAAACGGGAAGGTAAGAGTAGAGGACCGACAAGACATTAACATTTATACTACGCCGCTGTGTTTTCTTTCGTGGCTTGTCCCCTTGGTGACAACCCCTCGTGTAAAAATTGTTGGTGGGTGGAAGTCAACCCTGCGTCGTGCGCCGGCACCCCCACAGTTCTTTTTCGTGTAGTGTTTTGGGCAATTTTGCCTTGCTTTATTTGAAATAGAGTATGTAGCTGATAGTTCTTCTTCACCTTCTGGAATTCTTTGGTAGGTGTGAATTACCACTTATATTAACTCTTATCACCATAGTCTTTGAGGAGTTCGAATCCTAGTTGTTCTGTGGGGGGCGGTGTCCTGGCGCCGGCATGGACGCAGGGTTCTACTCCGTCCCCACAACTAGCACGTTCACTGTCTTTAATTGAAGATCGTTCCGCCGCAGCACGAGAAATCAGTTCGCCAAGAGGAATTAGGAAACGATGATTGGACTTCGTTTCCCATCGGACACAGCACAGAATAACACACCGAGTTAGTTTACTAATTAAATTGTTACTTTTATTCACGACATATTTTTCGGTATTTATTTAGATTACAGGAAACTGATTTTTAATTACACTGATGATGAAACGTATGCACAAAAGAATATAAGACAATGTACTCTTGGTGAAAGGCATTATACTGGCGGCACAAGAAAAAATACTTTTCACTCGGTAACGCGCTTACTCTACTCGACTTTATGATGATCGCGTCCCCGCGCGCACCGGGGAGCGGCAGTGACACGACCGGCTCGGTCGGTGGATGAAAAAGGACTCAGCGATATCAATTCGCTGGCAAAGGAAATTCGGCCAGTGGTACTGGCTCTCATAATTTAGGAATGAATTTTCTATCCCAAGAGAAACGTAAAGTTTCTCTTTGGGGGTAGATAACCAGATCTCATAGAGAAGATCGAGGTGGTGCACATGTATGTGTGAACATTGGTTCTTTCATGGGACAAGGCCATGAGAACGAATCTGAAAACAAAGAAAGGGAATAATGTGCATCAATGAGATGTGCGTTCGGCTAAGTAAACAGGCCGTATCTCATTGGTTAGTAATGGATTTCTGTTTGCTCATGCCGCGGGATCATGAGGAGCAGATCCAGAAATATTCTAGGACAAAGGGATCGTATAGATCATTGTCTATTGATAGACCGCAATGCTGGTGGATATGGTGCTAATTGGTCCTAGCGTATTCACAGGAAATTGGTGTTTATGGCATCGCTGCCAAGGGTAAGTATACAATTCCTATTTGCATTTGCCTATGCTGTAGGATTTAATGTATGCCTTAAGACGCAAGATGCGTATATTTCCTTTTGTCCTTTGGGTATAGGTCGCTAGCCAAGGTGTACGTAAAGGAATTTATTATACACATGGTGAGGCTGGGAATATTTGCCTGGCAACCGAAGGTGCCGAATTGGGCTTGGGATTTATGATGTTTGGAACAAAATTCTTATAGGGAAGTTTGAATTCGAATAAATGAATGAAGGTAAGAATTCTCTTCCAGGAGCTTTTAGCTAAATACATTTAGTAAATTTGTTGCGTGAAGCATTTACAGGTGCTAATGCGATTGCATTAGCAGAAACTTATGAAAGCTGGGTTGTAGTTATGGGGGTTCTTCGGGTAAGTAGACAGTGGGGATTGGCGGAACCGCCACAGTTCTTCATCGCGACAACTGGGATGGTACATGAATTACCTCTACCTCATGTATAATAGCACCTTGTACATCATTGCCTTCACCGTTTTCTGAGATGTTGCGTTTTCCCGAGTGTGTAAAGTATGTTGGCTGAGTTCGTAAGGTATCCGGCGAACATGCCTCGATTGGGGCTCCTGGGACTTAGTGCATGGTTGAGCTTTGTTAAGGCCCTTGATCATAAAGCTTGTTGTCTTTTACTACTTCATTTTCGTTCTCGAACGTGTACAGGAGAATTCCTTTATATTACCTTTTTTCTCCGCGATTGAAAGCGGAGACTGTTTTCTCAAATGACTTGAAAGACAAACTGTTATGGTGGACGGTGTTCTGCAGATGCTATTGTGTCTCGAAATTTTTCCTTCCAGGTGTAGTGTGAAAGTTACTCGTACCTTTATATATTGATTCAAACCCTAAAGATATATGTTCCCATTGATAATTATATTAAATTCTTTTTTTTTTTATTTCAATATGTCTTTTTTTCTTGTCCTTCTCAAGATCTCCTCTGAGTTTATGTGTGGAAGTGTGCCACTTTAAAAACTGAGTGGTAGGAAGATCGGTTTTGAGATGGACAACAATGTGCTCTTTATCGTTGGCTTCATCTTCTGTGTATCTTGCGACGACCGGAGTCATCCGCAATAAATGGAAGGGTCTTAGGTAGGTCAAAGGGAAAAATATTGTTTTCATACATATGTTCTCCTGGAAATGAGGTCTTAAATGTGTACTTGTTTTAAATTGCACTTTTCGTGTATATTGTTACGTCAATTGTAGTTGCTATGACATGGCTTCAAGAATCGTCAGGGAATAATGTTGAAAAAGAGTGTTTGTTAGATTTTGTCTTGTGATGAAGAGATTTGAGGGGATTGAAGGAGGGAAGGGCCCAGGTACCAAGGGTCTTTCGTTCTGGTAAATTCGAAGCACTTGCACATCAACTGTATCAAATACCCATTGTGTTACGTAGCACAGGGACAGAGCTGGTACGGTGACTTGGCCAAGGAATGGTTAAACCGGAAAACGCCGAACTGCTGCCAAGCCGATGAATACAACTGGAACCGAGAGTGGAAGAAAGCTGCCGGACTGTGGTATGTAAAACGACGGTGAGAAGCAGGACTGCTGCGGACTTGTTGTTTCGAAAAAAAAAACGTTGAGTGTCTTTAATACAAATTCAAAATCGTCATTTAAGTAATCAGTTTAGTTTTTTAAGACCAAATTGCCTAGTTATCACACGAAGACCCAGTGTGGAATTAATCTTACTGAACGACCGTTGGAGTTATAATTTTTAATTGCGACGCTTAAGAGGCGTCCCCTTTTTTACTGGCGCATAGTCAGCTGACTGGTGGCAGTTGCCACATGGCAAGCAGATGTGAACGTATTCGATTTCACCAGTACATTTATTTGTGAATCCGCAACAATCATTGCCGAATACTACCCTATGTTTTTTTTTTCTTTTTTTTTTTGGTTTCGGTAGGAAGGTGGAAATCTTCAAAAGATACCCTATGTGAGGAGAGGGCTTTGGTGTCGAGGTCGTGCTTGATGCCGGTGAGGTGATCCTTTGGTGGTCGGTGACCGCGTAGGCGTTGTTGGCTTGTGTGGGATGGGGACGTTTCCATGAGGTGGATGGGAGGTTACGGGAGGAGGCCCCCTGCTACGGGGCGCATGCGTAGCTACTGATGGATGCCGCCGGAGCGATGAAGGCTTTGGTGTGGATGAGGTGGCAGGTGGCAGGTGGCTCGAGGTGGGTTGGTTGTTGGCCAGATAATGATTTGTTACTGGGGGGGGGGGGGGGGGGGGGGGGGCAAGTGGCACGTGCGCGCTCCTACCCTTTTTGCTGTGGCTACCTGTGATAGCGGTTGGTCTTGATGATGCTGGTCTTGGCCAGGAGCTCGGCCACCTCGTGCCTTGATTGAGATAGGGTGCATTGAAGTGGCTGGCTTCAGACGCGACTTATTGCTTGGATGCACGAGTTGTGGTTTCTCTGCGTGGTTGAGATGGAATTTCCTTGTGCTTCTATGATCTGCCCAAATGCCTTTGAGTGGGTTAGCTCCTTCATACCCCTTGATCGTCTCTCGCCCTTACGGTGATCCTGCGGACGTGAAGTACGTTCGTCGTGTCGTCGGGTCGATGATGTGTTGCTTCATGAATGTCTTGTATGGCCTTTGGAATAGATGCCGATGAAACTTTCCTTTCACCCGCTTAGAAGAGTTGCACCCTGCGGCCGCAGAGTAGACCAATTTATGTGGGTTGGAGTTGTAAGTTTGAAGTCCACGATCAATGGTGACAGGCCTAGTTAGACCGGAGCTGGATGACGTGGTGGGTGCTGCACCTGTTAGCACCCATCCCAAGTGAGTAGTCTGCTCGATGAGGTCGGGGCGTTCGCTTTTCCTTAACCCTTTGAGGATGAGGGAGGGATATATGCCTGCTCCAATAACGAGGAACGCCTTGTCGCCGAAGGCGATGTTCGGATCTGCAAGGTCCAGATCCGCCACAAACGAGAGACCCCGTGTCACTGTTTGTGATGGTGGCACGTACCCTAACAGATGCGGCAAGTCGAAGGGTTTCAATGACTAACGTTAGGAGCTGTGGAGGCGAGAGGCGATGGTGATTGTCGCTTGCGCCTTCGCAGCAAGGCAGTGCTCCGACACGTGGGGAGAACGGATGGTACTTGGCACCGGAGGCGCAACCTTCGAGCAAGTGATTCCGATACGAAGGTGGCGCTATAACACGGGTCCACCACAGCACGAACTTCAACCTTGCGTTGGAGTTCCGATGTGACGATGACTCGAGTGGCTGCGAGCAGCGCAGTTTGCTGAGGAGCAGATCGCATCTGAGCAGATCCCTTAATTGAATTCGATTTGAGGGGCGGGACCTGTGCTCACTCTTGGAGATGATGAGGTAGTTCTGTTGATTGTGGTTGTCCCGACATTCGGCAAGGTGTGATGTCTTCGCTGGCATTGTCGGCTCATCTTGCTGGAGTGACCGTCGCGCAGCCGGTGTCGATCCAAACAGTTGTAGCACAGGCTCCTTTTATCTGGAAAGGACTTCCGTTGGGTAGTTGTGAACGATCGAAGGCCTTCACAGGCAGAGATGTAGTGTGATGCCCGGCAGAACATGCATGAAGCCTGTTGTCTCAGCGATTCCGGCGACTACACGCAACTTGAAGTTATATATAAGACCGGTAGCATTCTGGAGGGCTCCTTGTTGGTGATT
Organism: Microdon myrmicae; assembly: GCA_963931805.1. Lineage (NCBI taxonomy): Eukaryota > Metazoa > Arthropoda > Insecta > Diptera > Syrphidae > Microdon > Microdon myrmicae. Next base: position 39,035,359 of record OZ007497.1, on the reverse strand, counting down.
GACTGCAGGGGTGGGCAGTTTCTTTCCCACCTGTTTGATTGAGAGCGTCGGTAGCTACACTGCAGGCAGCTTACTAGCGGGGATGCGATTGGCAATGACGTTGGTCGGGGCTTTTGTGGGAGCTTTGGATATTGCCGGGAAGCCAGAGACAAGCTCAGGCCCTGCCATGTGCACGATTTCTTCGTGCCGTCTAAGAATACCTCCCCACTCCAGGTGAAGATCACCTTTGAGCGCCTCGATTGTGGTAAGCGTTGGCTGTGCTTTGTCCCCGAGGTTGAGGAAAGCGCGAGACATTCTGTCTTAAGCCGAGAACTGAGCGGCGATATACTCCTCGATCTTTGCCATGTGCACACTTGAAGGCGAGTGAACCATCACCCAAAGCCCCGAGTATTTGCCAATGATATATTCGGACTTTCACTACTCGATCGCGGTTCAGTTTATCACGCGATGTAAGCGATAATAATCCGGCTCGAAGGACCAAAATAATGTTACGTAACACAGTGAAAGAACTGTTCCGGTGACTTGGCCACTGAATGGTGAAACGGGAAGACGCCTAACTGTGCCGAGCCGATGACTACAACCGGAACCGAGAGTGGAAGAAAGCTGCTGAATTGTGATATGTAAACCGAAGGTGAGGAGCAGGACTGCTGCGGCCTTGTTGTTTCGAAAAAACGTTGAATGTCTTTAATACATATTCAAAGTCGTCATTTAAGTAATCAGTTTAATTTCATTAATACCAAATTGCCTAGTTATCGCACAAAGACCACACTGGAAGAATTAGCGTTATAATTTTTAATTGTGACCCTTAAGTGGCGTCCCTTTTTTCCTTGACGTGTAGTCAGCTGGCTGGTGGCAGTTGGCACATGGCAAGCAGACGTGAACGTATTAGATTTCTTCAGTACATATGTGGGGGTACGGGATCGCGACGCCTCACGGGCGTGCGTTCTACCTCGTCCTCACAAACTGTTCACTGGACACACCTCTGAGCAACACCGCCAAAAATGCTCCAGTTTCAAAATACGGAGCGAACGATCTCCACAAGAAGAATAGAAACACTAAATGATTTTTATTTTTATTAATTTTATTTTATTGCTAAAAGAAACGTGTTTATTTATTTTGTTCTCTACCGGATTATTTGAGAAGGATGTACATGTGTTAATACGCGAATAACTCACAACACAATGCCTCGGGAAACGGAATAACGACACCCTACAAGAAACCGTTTGTTTGGGGGTACACTTTATCGAACTAAGTTGTAAACGGTAAATTAAAAAGACAAATGATTAGGATACGACTGGGAGTTATTACTCGACTCGGGATTACGCATCCCCGTGGCGCGAAACGGGGTGCGGAAGAAGAACCATCTAGATCGGCGGTTAAAATACGACTTAGCGATTCAATCCTAGTTTGCGGTGAGTTTGGTGGTGTGGCGAAAAGGAAATGAAATTTCCTTTGACCAGTGACCAATGGAAAGCGATCTCAGGTACGCGGTGGTGTATGTGTGTGTTCGTACACATCACCGTGTTCATCGATGCGTTTTGCCTGAAACGAGGAAAAAAAGAACAATGGTGAAACGACCTACAACATCTTTCGGTAATGAGAGTCGGCTGTCTAAATAGCAGCCACTCATTAGACGCTAAAAGGATCGTATATATGATAACCTGCGACTGGGAGAATCGGATTCTTTTGTTTTGCATATGTTTATGCTATTGAATCCGATCTGACGGCGGAACTTGACGTCGGTGATTGTTTGAAAATTCAAACAAAGCAATATTTCCTGATGAAGTGCTTGCAATTGAATCCATAGTTGCAAGTCTTCGGAAAGCAATTTAGATGGGTACACAATGACGGTTGTGTATACCATCTGCGTCAATTATGCATGGCATTTATGGCGACGGCTACACTAATTGGAAATTCGGTTTTTGGGTCGCTAATGCAGAGATGCTTGGTAATGTATGAATGCCCTTGTAGACGCAATTCTTTTTGGGAATTCTTTGTAATGCTTGTATGCATTAATGTCCTTGGAGAAGGAAATATTTTCAGGTGCCAATGCTATCGCATTGGCGGGAGTTAATGGGAGTTGAGTTGCGGATATGGGGAGTTTTTCAGATAAGTGGGCCGTGGGGTTTGGGGGGTTTGGTGGAACTCCCACACATATATTTGTGAATCCGCATCGATTGAGGTATAGTGTTCTGCAAAGCATCGAAGAGCATGATTCTAACTGACGATATGAACGAGTAAGAACCAAATTACAGACGCATTTAATCATGGCTCAGTGCACACGAGGATGTTTCAACTTTCTATTTCAGCTGCGGAACCTTAACGTTCTGGTAAACGCACACATTTTTCGATTCTCTTTCGTGCTGTGTTCTTTACTACGGCTGCGTGCGCTTTACTGTTATATAGGTCTGTAGCAAGTCTCCGTTCCGTTTTTCGTAATGTGTATATGCATTTTTCTTTTATTTGAAGTAGTGTGTTATTTTACGGTGCATCGTTAACCAATCCTGAATATGTTTGGTGATTTCAGTTTTAAGTATTTCAAAATAGAAGAAGCTCTAACATGAAATGAAATTCGTGATCCTTTCCGTTTCCAATCACTCATGCATGCCCTTTGCAAGGTGATGGTGCATCTCTTTCCAATTTAATGTGTAATGCCAACTCCAAACTTTACTACCTTGGCTTCACTCTCAGTCGCGTGAACATTTTTATGTTTGAAGAAGCCTTTTCGTCTTGAACTTCTCCCTAATTTAGACAGTTTAGTTTTTAACACCGCTGACACTTTTAACGGCAAATTGTTACATTTTTGTCTTTCGGGGTTATATTCAGATTTATATTTATTATTATATAATATGTATTAAAAGTTTCTTAGTGTTACCATTAACATACTAGTTCCTTTCAACATCTTAGTAACAACATTTCTGTCGACATAGATTTTTGCGAACATTTGTTTTTCAAAATTGCTAAATACTAAAAGCTACTGCATATGTGTTTCATTAAGTACTTGCTTCTGTGCTTTTGTCTGTTGTTGGGTAAATCTGCACGTCCATGTCGTTGGATAATTGTGAACGTCCGGGACTAATTTTAGGTTCACTGCAGGAAAAAAGAAAGTCAAAAACAACTAAAAGGAGGAAAACGTCCATATCCGACTCTATAAAAGCACGTAGTTCGCCGCTTAGACGTCTTCCGTTCATGTGTACCATCACGTTTTATTCTAGAGTGGTAATTCAAGCTTACACATTTACTTAACGTGTAGAATGCCAATCAAGTGGAATCTGTGGGATAGTTCTGTTCCACGATTTTCACTCTGCGACTCCCGATTTGGTCTAACACATGAACCAACACTACAATTTCGCATGCAACACTTCGATAGGCAGCTGTACTAGATTTCTACAACCTTTTCAATCCCGTCATTTATCCTTATTATAGAAAACAAATTGCTTAAACGGCTGTCAGTGTGAACTCAACACTCCTGCAACGAGGTCCTAGTCGGAGATCACTATGTCTGACAGGATAATTGTTTCATCTTAGCATTCGATTAAATCTTCGCATTGAACTAGAGAATCATTATCCCATACTGATTTGGGCCACTGCCCGGTATTCACTGTTATATTGTACATCCCTTTTATCATGCTCCCATCTTAGCTCTAGTTAAGAACTGTCTTGACAGTGACGTCTCGTCAAATGTTATTACAGATAAAATCGCTAACATATCCTGACGAATTCTGTTCGCTTTGACTAGCCGCGTTTCACCTCTTCACCCCAGCAAATCCCATCGTCGAATCGCCAGCATCTCATAATCATCCATAAATTTGCAGTTATAATACTTACGATGAGGATTCCAGACATAAGGCTCATTGGTGGACAGTGTGGTCGATCAATCAATTGGTTAATCAACAGAGGTGAGAAAAGCGAAAAGAGAAACAAGAAACCAAATCGCGTTGCCACCGACACTGGTTGCAACACCGATGCGCGTTGTACCTTGTCCTCCTCATTTTCTATCAAAATCTCATCTTAGCCGGACCAAACGGCAGTCTGTTCGAAACCAGACTACCTAGGTCTTGTTTGGTTCCCAGTTCCATTGCCGTCATAATCATCATCACCATCATATCACCGACGGTGTCCGAGGATACGCGCGATACAGCTGCGGCGACCTTCATCGATACGAGCGGTAGATGACGACAAGGTGTACATGCCTGACCATATGGTAATTGTAATCATATAAACGCACCCTGCGGCCAATGGCTACTGTTCGCGGGGCTGCTGGCCAGGATACCGAGGACCCGTTCTATCTACTTCGGTGATGAATCCCGACGATTACTCAGCCAGATTTGTCCTCATTATTCAGTGTGTGGCTTCGCTTATTGATTTATCACGGCTCATCGATGCACGGCAACACAAGTTTTGCAAGCGAAGGGTAGAGTGTGATGCAAACTCACACCAATTCGCCTCAGGTGCGTTTCATTTGGGTAAGGTAGAAATGAACGCGCCTTCACCTACATTCTGGCTTAGGTGTCTATTGAGCTTTCCTGTACGAGCAAGATCGCCGACGTTGAGCTAAGCTCAGGATTATTAATTCTCGAATCAATTTTGATCGTTACCATCACCATGGATTGTGGTCTAGAGTGGGACCCGGGGGCTGCAGCTATTACAGCCGAACCTTAAATAAATACAATACTTCCTTCGGCAATATGGCGGCGCGCATATGGCGGCCTCTCTATCGTGTTTCGCGATCAAACAAATATCCAAGCATATGGTAATTATTTATCTAGATGCCATTTGGAGATTAGTCGTTCGTTTGGTCTTCTAATTCGGCGTCCGACATGGAGGCAGCTGTTCAACTTTGGGAGAGGACTGTTGTAATTTCGGCGGTAGGAGGCTGCCTGTCGAAGAACTGTTCAAGACCCACAACGAAGCCGGCTACTAGTTTGCATGCGAACTGGAGTGTACTGTTTTCCCTATGCTCTTTGGGACTATGTCTCTGTCAGCGAAGAGCACCAACGCCATAACAAATGATCGAATGTTGCGAAAACATTAGGCATGGTGCAGATTTCGCAGGTGATTACCTGTGGAAGATGGCATTTGGGGGTTTTTACCTGTCAGGGTAATTGAAATTTCATTTTCGAGTACGACGTTTTTTGTTTTTTGACTGGATTATTGTATTTGTGGTGATTAAGTAGTGGCTTCGGGTGAGATAGGCAACATTTCGTGCACTTGGGTGGGATTTTTAGATGGGCCAAACTGAGACTCATTCATTCCGAGTGGAAGACTTTTCAAAGTTCTTTGGTATTTCATTCAGATTTAAATTTACGGAAGCGTTTTGATCTTAAAAGTCAAAAACGACAGTTTAAATAACTTAAGTAATCGATTTAAAAAAAGGACACGTAATTGAGATTAGTGTTAATAGTCATTAAGTTGGTACTGTGTGGTAATTACTATAGATTATACGCAAAAGAGAATCTGAAAAATAATCAGCGTTGTATACCTGAGCATCACTGTAGTAGTTACATCTTATTTATCACCTAAACGTAATCTTCTCATAGGATGTGTTCGAATTCTATCAAATGCAATAAATTATTTATTTGTTTGAACCGTGAGATAAAACATTGCCATTTCTTGCATGAACCTAATGGTTCTCGAGACGCTGCTTTGGTCACTCTGGTGGCAAGGCGTTGGCGTTCCTTGGTTATCATGTACGATTTCAGGCGCTGACGAGACAGCTAATGCGCTGCTTACTTGAAATTGCTACCATCGGATGTCACTGTGTAATGCGTTTTGGGTGTCTTAAGTAAACACCGATACCCAATCGTATACACGACCAATATTCTGTCGAATTCAAAGCAACCAAACGGATCTCCGTACACGCCTGCGAGTACACGTGAAACGGGCGCAAGTGCACCCATGGAAAGATCCACTCTTGATTTTTTAGTGTCTGATTTTTTCTTTTTCGGTCCTGTGTTGTGTTCTCCAGGTATCAATATGATAACAATACCTGGTCTGTGATAATGTTAATATTGGTACTCAAAATTCTAGTACAGAGAAAAACACCAATACTTGGTATGTCGTCATGTCGATCTCATGATATCTTAAGGACAAAACCAGTTGTTACAAAGCCACAATACCTACCTATTCTAGAGAAACTCTGTGTTAATTATGGTACGAACGATAGACGGTGGTTCGTTAAATTAATTATAATGTAGTGATCATAAATCACTACTTCTATCCAATCCGTATTATTATCCATAATCCCAATCCTAATCCCATAGTCAATCATACGAGCGACAAATTAAACCAAAAGCTAATTTGTCGCACATTGACTCAATTCCCAATTACCCTACCATTTACCCATAATCCCAATCATATTTCTCAATTATGTGCATGACAAAATAAACCAAGAAAACTATTTGTCGCACATTGATTCAATTCCTATTAACCCTAATACTATGAAATGCCCAAATCCACACGCATTTCATAATTTCCTTCCGGGAATTTGTTCAACCAAATTCCCATCAACTTCCTAGAACCCCATTCCAATTGAAGCATACACAAAATCTTGCTTGTGCTTCTTGGAATTTTTAAATAAAATTGTTAACAAATCTTTATGGCCACAGACTATAAAAGGGCGGCGCATTTGTTTTCATGATCAGTCACCCCTCAAGCTTTCGTCCTATTTCGCTTCTCACTTGCATCAGCAAAATATATGAAAAATTCATATACGAGAAGCTAAATAACTTTATCAGTGCCAGGAATCTAATACCTGATTTCCAGTTTGGATTCAGAAGAGTGCACAGCACCATTATGACTCTCAACGTATTTCAAAACCACGTCTGCGTGCGTTTCTTTAATAAGGAACCCATCATAGCGGTGAGCTTGGGCATCGGAAAAGCTTTTGACACGACATGGATCGAAGGTCTCATTTTTAAATTACTGAATACTGTCCTCAGTAGAACGCTGTGCAGTATCATCTACTAGTTCGTTCCTTTTTCTTTTTTTATTCTCCTTCTCACCCTAGTTTTAAGATAGTCTTTAAGGTTCTTTTTTTATATTAATTAATTTTAGGTTTAATCTTTGAGTTTGCATTAAGCAAAATAATTGAGGGTTCTGCCCTCACTAAACTAAAAAAAAAAAACCTAAAAAAAAAAAAACTAAACAGAACCTTCCAAGTTCGAGTAAATGGAAAGCTTTCCCGAATTTTCAACGCCGCTGCAGGCGTACCACAGGGCTCCATTCTAGGCCCCATCTTATTTAATATCTACACCTCAGATATTCCTCGCCCTGTGGACGTGAGAGTAAACATCCTATGCGGATGATGTCCTAGTATACACGTCATCCAAAAGCCCTAAACTCACAACAAATCGACTCAACCGTCACCTAGACGAACTGTATCAGTAGTACAGCCGATGGAAAATCCGACTTAACCCATCCAAAGCAGTAGATATCATTCTGAGTAGTAAACACTCACAACCTGCTTTTCGATATTCACAGAATATTCGAATACAAATAATACGTACTATGATTAGACCACAGGACAGGATGAAATATCTTATATCTTACCCCAAAAATAAATTTCACCAAACATGTGACCCACATTCTTCAAAGGGGCCTCGGTCGGACTAAGCAACTGCACAACATCTTGAAGTGGAGCAAGAAAGTTGACACCAAAGTTAAGCTTCTCTGCTATAAGCAGCTAATTCGATCTGGAATATCGTACGCCTTTCCCATATGGTGCTCTGTATCTTCGGCTCAAATGGAAAGACTTCGAGTTTTCGAAAGAAACGTCCTCAGAAGATGCACCAACCAAAGAAGGCCTGACGGTCGCCATTAACCCAACTCTAACCTATACGAAGGTGCCTCCATTACCCCTATCGACGAGTACTTGCTACAATTAGCAAGCATTCATAACAGGAAGATCCTACTTGTACGGGAGTCTTGTGTTCTTGACTCTTCTTTCTCCCGAACTCTTCGGATCAGACTGTGGAGGTTTATCGGGTAATTGTGCCAGTACGGGCACGGGTTCACCAATATTCCACCGGACTTTCATACGATTTTACTACGAGAGACGATTTCTATAGTAGGTGCACCAAATGGCATCACAGACGGCGACGATGAACAAAAGGTGTCAATTTGAATCAATAAAAATCTTCGATGAATACTTTAGTTAATTATTAGCACTGTATTGGAAATCTTTCTTCGGTTTGGGTCAGTATAAATCTTCAATGAACAGTTTAGTTAATTATTATCCGTTTATTGAAAATCTTGCTTCAGTTTGAGTCGATACAAATCTTTAACGAAGAGTTTAGTTAATTACTACCACTTTATTGGAGATCTTTTTCAGTGCGAGTCAATATAAATCTTCGATGAACAGTTTAGTTAATTATTAACACTTTATCGGGAATCTTTCTTCGCTAGCGCTTTTCATTATTTTCGACGGGAATCTTTCGAGTTGCCATTAAGTTGAAAAGGCAATGCAAATTATTACCACACCGACTCACGACTTTACTTTCGGCCTGCTTCACATCGACTTCCTGGAGCTCGACTCGGGGTAATAAAAAGGGGGATGCGCGTTCGAGGGTGGTTGTGACTCGACTGACTAAAAGGGGGCAAGAATCCATTCATGGTGTTGTGGCAGTGGAGTCATCGCTAAGTAAAACTCACTGCCACTTACTAGGAACTTGAAAAGAGTTGCTATGCGAATTGTTTCGGCGAATTTTCTGCCGTACCGGCTGAATTAGATTCCTCTGTTGCTATGTATACGGAGAAATCGGTTTCGGGGACACAACCAAGTATGGGTATGAGTTGTCGGTTAGACAAAGGAACATGGGTCTTGGTGGTTGCGATGGTTGTTTCGCGGAACTGCAACGCATCGTCTTGGTGACCTACCAGTAAGGAGAATTGGTATTACTGGTGGTTTAGGTAGTATGGGAGCCAAAATGGTTTGGTTACAAGCGAGGGAAATGGTTTAAGCAGGAAGTGAGCCGGAATGATTTTCGGGGGAAATTAATGCCGCTTGGTTGCAAGCGAGAAATATAGTTTAAGTAGGAAATTAACGGAAGTGGTTTTTGGGAAAAATGTATGCGGTTTGATGTAGATGAGGGAGATGGTTTATATTCTGTTTTGAGATGCGTTTTATTACAGATTGGGAAATGGATTCTTTGCAAGTTTGGGGGTGTATGCGATTGCGGATTTAAGAATGTGTGCTGTGGGAAGTGTGTTTTTTGCGTGTTTGCGAAAGTGTGCTATTACAGATTTGGATTATGGTGGCGCGCGGTTAGCGGTCAAAATTCGTTGGAATTGTGGCTTGGTTCCCCATGTGATACAGATTTCTTTTCCACCATGCCTCCAGCCAAGTAGTTAGAGAACACCTGAACTGTCCACACTATCCATAACCCACCCCCCCCCCCCCTCTTCCTTTTTCAGATTTCTCGAGACCGACCCCAACATCCTCACGGATGTGGGTGATTCTGGTTATCGCAAGATGACCAGAATCCAGAGACAAGATGACGTTTTTTTTTCAATCAATCACAAGGGACGAACCTACGGCCTACTATTTGATCAGTCTAGTTCCGAAAACCAAATATATATGACAAAGTAAACACTCACAATAAAATAGTCTACGATAGTTATAGATTTATTACGTATACAACTCCGTTGGAAAAGGCCTCTGGGATCTGAAGCTCGGTTGCATATACGTCTGGTGCGTTTATTTGTGGTTGATGGGTGCGCACATTGAGCAGGTTTTCAAAGTACTGCTTCATCTTGTGACGATATTGTTTGTTTCTGTGACCAGACAGCCGTTTGCGTCTCGAATTATTTTGGCTCTCCCTCAGTAGTCATTTCTGATTGAATTTATGCTGGCATGCACACCTCTGATGTTCTTTGCTCTGGCATTTTCTGGGATTTTTTCGACCCCAGTCTTCTCCCATTCGCGTTTTTTGCATTTGCAAAGTCTCATTGCCTCTTTCCGAATTGTCGCGTATCTTTCTGCGTTGACTTCATCATATTTTTGTAAGTGGATCACTCTGAGGCGTTTACGTTGTCCAATCTTCGCCCGGCTCTCATAGTCAATCCAAGGTTTGGACTTAATTGTTTTCTATCATAATACGTTTTAGGCTGTCTTCAGGAGATAGCTTGTTAAGTGCATTCTTTACGTCCAGCGTAATCACTGCGTAATACTGCTTCGTGACATTTCATCGACATTTCTGTACAATCGAGCGATATCGTCCACTGTGCTTGTGGGGGGCGAGGTCGTGGTGCCGGCATACGACACGGGTTTCTACCTCGTCCCCACAAGTTCTACTAAATGTTCCACAGTACATTGTCCACCGAAAGAAACAGAACAAGGAACGACGGTCACGCACCGAACAGCACAGCAAAATGTTCGCCAAGAGAAAAACGCCACACACAGGAGAAGTTAATTGAAACACACTGGTGTAATTTCTAATGGTAATGTTTTTTTATTAATTTCAACTCAGACTAAAACAATTGTTAAAATACGAATTCAAGTTGTTTAAAGTACTTAAACTAATGGTAAATTTTGTTTGTAATATAAATTCGCGCTTCTTAATATTCCTCATTGAATTGTTCGAACGTATACACTACCCGAACTAACTAAACACTCCGCCGTGCGCACCGGGGAGCGAAGGAATAAACGACTCCTAGAGACCCCACCGTGCCGGCGCCGGTACGGTGGATGGCGGGCGACCCGCCCGCTTCGAAGATTGAAATACGACTCCGCGCTGCTCTGCTCGATGCAGAGCCACTTCGCAGCCGGGGGTGAGTTTCCTCGAGAGAGAAAGTGTTTCTCTCGTGGTGAAAACAAGGAAGGAGGACTTGGTAATGTATGTGTGTGTTTGAGTGAAGATCACATTGGTTTTTTCATACACAAGGCCATGGTAACGAATCTGAAAACAAGAAAAGGAATGATGTGCATCAATGAGATGTGAGTTCGGCTAAGTAAACAAGCCGAATCCCATTGGGTGCTAATTGGGTTTCTGTTTGTTCATGCCGCTAGTCATGAGAAGCAGATCCAGAAATATGTAGGATAAAGGGATCGTATAAATTATTGTCTATGAATGTGTATTGTGGCTGTATTGATAGACCGCAATGCGTCCTGCACACGGTGCTAATTGGTTTTAGCTTATTTACAGGGAATTCGTGTTCATAGCATCGCTGCCAACGGTAAGTATACGATTCCTATTTACATTTGCCTATGCTGTAGGATTTAATTTATGCTTAAGACGCAAGACGCATGTATTTGCTTTTGTGCCTTGTGTTTAGGTCGCCAGCCAATGTGTACGTAAAGGAACTTATTATACACATGGTGAGGCTGGGAATAGGCGATGCGATGTTTATGATCCCTGTTATGATGGTTACATTATATGTAAACCAAATTTTTTTGTTTTCAGAAATTCGACTAGGGAAACTGCGTATGTAAAATTGGGATTTGCCTGGCAACCGAAGGTGCCGAATTGGGCTTGAGATTTATGATGTTTGGAACAGAATTCTTATGGGGAATTTTGAATTCGAATAAATGAACGAAGGTAAGAATTCTCTTCCAGGAGCTTTTAGCTAAATACATTTGATGAACTTAATGCGTGAAGCATTTACAGGTGGTAATGCGATTGCATTAGCAGAAAACTATGGCGGTTGGGTTACAGTTATGGGGGTTCTTCGGGTAAGTAGACAGTGGGGTTTGGCGGAACCGCCACATACTCCTATTCCGTACTGCATATGGGAGAGTCATCCATTTCGCTTTGTATATTGCTGTGGTCTCGAGAGGCTGACGATATCTAATACTTTCCCAGTTGTGGTCAGCGATCAGATGGACGGTATGATGATGGTTCTTGGGGTGGTTTGGTGGTTTTATCGTAGAAAATGTGATTAAGACGATTTGTGACCGCTGTACATTTGAAGTAAATTGGTCGAATAATGTCTGACATGTTCGTTCCGACAGTTTGGAAAATGTTTCGAGAAATGCACCAAATTACATTTTAATGTCTAATTCCCGGTCTCTTAATAGTTCGATTTTTAAGTTTAATCGTTGCATAGTTTTCCCAATTTTTCAGATATATCTGTCGCAGATGTCAATTTTCCAGATATTTCAGGGCTCTAAAAAATTAATCAAATCATTTTTTATAGTCTTAAAGCGGTTTTACTTCTCAAGTAAATCAGCTCTCCACGACATAGAGCCAGATGAACAGTAGAAACATTGTAAAATTTGCTTCTACGTAGGGCAATACCGAAACAGCCTCTTCTCGTTGGAAAGGGATATGTATTACAAAATCCAAATCCCTGTCATAATTTAATGACACTACAGGCAACGTAAGAGTCTACGATCGAACTTTAAACATTTTTAGGCATGCAGTTGGCTCACTATGACCGAACGTATTTTTCGTCACCCTCGACATTGCTTACACAACTTCTTGGATTTGCGAGTTTGTTGTTCATATGATTCCCATTTCAAATTAAGGACCCAAAAAGACCATATTTTAACTATAAGCAGTATCCTAGCGTTTGGCTATAATTAAATTAATAACTTCGTTCCGCTTACTTTTACGCCTTGCTTATAATTTGAATTGGGTATCATAATGGTCAATATACAAACTCTCATAAGGAAGGGCACAATTAGTCTTACGTGATGGCGAGAGATAAGTTTTAGGTGTGCAAATCATTGCTGTTTCGCCAAGTTATGCTCACGCATATCTTTGTAACTAACGACTGCGGTCGTTCGCCAGATATATTCTTTAGTGTTTATTTTTGTTTCATTTTGCATTTATTTTATTTTAATTTCTTCATCTTTATTTCACGGCAGAGAAGTTCAAGATTTACTCTGATGCGTGTAGATGCAAGCGACAAGGAGTACCTTTGAAACACGTGACAGGAGGCAGGCGGACTTTGTCCTGGAATCAGTTGCAGCGTGCCTTCTTGGCTGGGGCGTCATTGGTTGCAGTTGCAGTGGATCATCATTTGTTTCAGCAATTATTTTCGCATTTGGAGAGTTAATTTGTGCTCATGTGTGAGCGGTTTAGTTCCAGAAAAGACAATCAAAAATTTCCATCCGGAGGTGTCAGAGACTCCACTCATCCAGACCGCCATTAACTGACAGATCCAATGAAGACATTAGTGTTAATGGAATTGTTATTAAGGTGTTGCAGGCGATTGCGGTTACCTCATTATTGTTCTCCATCTTAATTTAGACGAATCTCAAGACGTCAGTCATTTCTTTAAAGGTGTCATTCCCACCGTGCTGTGGTTTCCATTCTTGGTTCGATTATCTTTATCCATCACACACTGGAAATGGAACTTCTGATTCTTTGAACGTGTGCGTTTTCCACGTACCACGATCTATAATAGATCCTCGCATCGGAGATTTTCTCTTTGTTCATTGGAAAAACCAGCGGCAACAATTTGCATAGGAATCAACTTGATTGCTGGCAGTTTTGTCAACCAAACTACGATGGGATTTTTCTCAGCCAACCGCAAATCACAAAGTCAACAATGGCCATTAATTTCCGTCGATTAGCAACTGATCGGACAGGAGAATGAGGCATATGAATCCCTGGTTACTGGCTAATCCTGTTGCAACGTTCAGTCTGCTTTATGTGACAAGTCATGAATTTTTATGCTCAGGTACAAATCGTGTAGTGGAAAGTTTCGCCATAATCTAGTAGCAGTATTAGAGAGACCAATTTCAGATGTAAATAAATCACTGTTATGCAAGGCTAACTGGGAGACCGATAGAGATGAGTTCAAGAGGGCGGCGATACCACTTAAAGGGTTGACTACATGTGAAAGGGCAAAAGGCAGAAGTTGTTGTGCTTCACGAGATGGGGCAAAACATACCAGTAAATGGAATCAGAAACAAAGGTTTAAAAAAGATCGCTATTTTTGTGTGCTGATACGCAAAAGACTTTCTGTCCTTTAATTATACTTATGAACTGACTAAATCATCATCATCATAACCGGCACTACAATCGGGATCCGGTCTTGGCCTTATTTAGCAAGTCCCGAAGCCTGTTAAATTTTCCATAATAGTTTGTTTTTTCGGGCAAGGTTATTAGTCTTGCGCCAGAACCGACAACATGGAGAGGGAATAATGTAACCGATAGTTGGGGAGACAGTTAATAATAATATGAAGAGGTCAATCATAACTTGAGATGGTAAAGAGAATGAGAGAGAAGTGTATACCATAACAGGACGCGAAGTAAACTTAAAGAATTGTATAACAAGTTAGTTGGCGTTTATAATAATCTGTGTGGGAATAGAAGGTGTTCATAAACACAACTTTTGCGCCAACATTAATTGTATAGTAACAAGAGATTCCACGCAAAACCAGGAAATGACATTCCGTAGGAACTTGTAAGGTACTATAGTTATGAATGAACATTAAATTGTGTAGACTACTAAAAAGACCACAGAAAAAAAAACCGAATATGCAAATATTTTTACGGAACTGAAATTAGTTACAGGTTCGACTGGTTTAGCGAGAAATCATCATCATCATCATCATCATCGGCACTACAACCGGGATCCGGTCTTGGCCTTATTTAGCAAGTGTCGAGGCTTGTTAAATTTTCCATAATAATTTATTTTTACGGGCAAGGTTATTAGCCTTGCGCCGATTTAGCGAGAAATACAGTTTGCAAATAACACGCTAACCATTGATGATGTCTATCAAAACCACTTCAGATTGATGTAATATCTTTTCTTTGGGGCAAAAGAAAATGAAATTTAGTGTTTTATTTTATTTAATTTTTTTTTTAATTTTTTATTTTATTTTTTATTTTTTTTTCTAACCTGAAAAGAAGATTTGATATACATTGGTCTCAAGTGTCCGTAGACTTAAAATGGGAAAGACTTCTATAACAGGCCGAAAATCTCCCATTGTGTGGTTCAGCTAAAGAACGATAAAAAAAGATCTATCCATATCCATCTGAATTTAGTGTCCCGTCCTGTTTCATATATTTTTGGTAAGTGTCAACTTTCCAAGGTGAAATTCATTTCAATTGTCACCGTAGGATTACGTTTAAAAAACGTCGCCAGCTTAGAAAGATTTCACATCAAGTGAACTTGCCGAGCAAGCCTGTCAAGTTCAAGACAAAAGAAACGACGTTTGCCCAGAATTGGTGTCCACCCAACTCAATGGATTCACAAAGTGCTCTACCTGCAAAAACTTCAACCTGACACTATTTGCATACATCTTAAATCTCGGACACATCTTCTGCAGCCATCGCAGTGGTCATGTCAGATCCATGAATCGTTGGCCGTTTCTCATGTTGCTCCTTTTCATACGCGGACCCTTTAGGATGAAACGTCATTCGTTCGTTTTACATAAATGAGCACAGCTATCCAAGGATGCAGCGGTCGAGAAATCAGTTATCTTGATCTCATCGTCATCGTCATCGGCAGTACTATTGTTGTGTTTGTCC
The DNA here is from genome assembly GCA_963931805.1 of Microdon myrmicae. Classification (NCBI taxonomy): domain Eukaryota; kingdom Metazoa; phylum Arthropoda; class Insecta; order Diptera; family Syrphidae; genus Microdon; species Microdon myrmicae. The sequence goes on along the minus strand of OZ007497.1, from coordinate 39,019,934 downwards.
TCGTCGTCATCATCGATTTGTGCCTGCGTTCTCCTAGATTCGAAGAAGAAAACCAATCGTTCGGATTGAATCGATGCGACATAAATTCTCTTTCATCAAGTTGTCAAGCTGACAATCTCGTATACAGTAATACACACATGTATGTAAACGCACACACACACTAAATGAAGTAGATTCGAAGATGCGAAGATGCATTAAGCTCCAAAGCAGACCCCATGATGAGATGTTTCGCTATCAATCCAATACAATCGTTGTTGACCAACCACAGCCATCTGAGGTAGACAATTCCATGATTCAGAGACATTGACTACGTTAGTCTTTTCGAGATACAAATGTCGCAAATTTCAAATGATCGCCTAATGTGCTATTAAGATTTAATCATATCTAGTTAATAGATTTCTTGAAATCATTTTTGAAACATTGTTCATGCGTAATGGCTCATCTAGCAAGGCAGATAAGAATATACTGTAACAATTTAGCAATGTACCAGGGACACTCAATAGGTGCCAGTTGAATTCTGGCTGACCTTTCAGACTGCTGTCCTTTCTGATCATATTTATGTCCCCGAAATGGATGTTATGCCAAATTGCGATCTATTGACTGCTGAGGTACTAGAGAATGGGAGAGGAATAGCACCCTAGCTTCCTTAGAAACATTAGGTCGTGAAAATGAGTTTTTAGGTCGGTTGTCATCGTGCTGTTATTTATTGCAGAGTGACTATATGAAGTAAGTGAAATCAATCCTGCAGAGCGTGGAATTATTTCACATAAAGGGGATTTTAATGGAACATTAGTGGTGAAATTGCACAATTCAATACTATAAGTGCACTTCTTTTTTTATTAATATCTGCCATATAGTTCGGTATTAACAAGATATGAACGATATCAAGCGAGTGTTGCGTTCAATTTATTAAGAGTACAAGTAAGTTTTAAAAGATAAGACTTCAGTGATGAACGTAAAAACAAACTGTTTTTTAGGAATTAATTGCTGTAGTGCTCTAAAAAGCCCTACCACCTTTTTCCCCCATTCCTACATCCAAATCCCAGCAATAATACTCCAAAACCCAAAATCCTATCAAAACCCGAATTTACCCAAACATGATCCAAAATTCGCAATAAACGAATCAAACATTCGTTTATCGCTTAACATTTGCCCCCACGGCATAATTCAATCCAAAATCTAAAGTAAAATTAAAATTCACAATAAACGAATCTAATATTCGTTTATCGTTTCACATTTGCCCCACGGCATCATCGAAAACCAAAATTCAGAGATCGTTATCTCTATTTGAAAAAAATTCCACTAAGAAAAACAAATAGAAAACCAAAATCCAGACACATTCCTACAGCTGCGAAATAGTTTCGTAAGAATTCAAGAAATTGAATTCTTATCTTAAATAAACACTGAGCATCTCACTCAGGATACAAAAATCGGGGTTTTTGTATGAAATTGTGTATTTTCGAGATACAAATCTCGATTTGTTTTCCTTTATAAAGGAATAGTAAAGTGATCTCCGGGCCGCCCCTTTATTAAAAGTCAGATCCAACTCCTGACCACCGTAATAAATGAACATTTAAAAAAGTTCGCGGATCAGACTTATACGTCAACACTTAACAATATTAAACCCAATCGTGATCTCTTCAAAAACATCAACCGACTAACTGGTCGGAAGTTTCAACCGCGAATCGATCATCTCATCAACCCATTCAACAATAATCTTATCCAATCCGACACGGACATAGCCAATTGCCTGCCTGATCACTTCTCAAAAATCCATCAACAAAATGATTCCCTCTCAGTCCCTAATTTTCGAAATACTGTCAACGAATATATTTCACACAGGTTACCCGCATCTTATACTCCTTTCATCGGAAAATTTAACGACACAAACAAGGCGTCATATCCTTCAGACACCAGCACATTTCTAACCACAGATGAACTCATCAAGTTCATAAAATCACGACCCAACAAAAAATCTACCGGTATAGATGGAATACCACACCTTCTATTTAAAAGACTTCACCCGCCAAATCTACTTCCCATTCTAGTCCTTCTCAACCATATCATAAATGCTTCACATTTCCCAGAGAACTGGAAAATTGCGGTAGTAATTCCCGTTAAAAAGTCCGACAGTTCCAATAACACCTCCAATATCGTCCGATATCTTTATTGAACACCCTAAGCAAAATATTGGAATGTAAGATCTACCAAAACCTTCTCTCGTTTGCCAGTGATAACGCTCTTATCCCTAATTCTCAGTTTGGCTTTCGTGAGCGACACTCTACTTGCCATGCGGTACTAAAACTTACACACGATGTCACAACTGGTCTAGAAAACCAATGCCCTACCGTATGCATATCTCTCGATATCTCCAAAGCATTTGATTGTGTCTGGATCTCAGGACTTCTTTATAAGCTGCACTGCTTATTTGGTCTGAATTCCAATATCACAAAGCTCCTAGCATCTTATCTTTTTGGCAGGAAATTTATGGTCAGAATAAATTCTTCCCTCTCACAAACTCACAACATAATCGCAGGAGTTCCCCAAGGACCCGTTCTTGGACCACTTTTATATCTTTTATACACATCCAATATCCCCCAACCCCCACCTAGTGTTGTAATGCTAAATTATGCTGACGATACTTTATTCTACTCTAGCAGTAGATTTGTCAAAGCGGCAAGAAACCGCGTTAACAACTTCCTCCCGCTCATCTCAGCATACTTTAACAAATGGAAAATTCGCCTCAACCCAACCAAAACCCAGCTAACAGTGTTTAAGGGCAAAAACGCTCACTGCACAAACAACACTAAACGTAGCCACAACAAAATTAAACTAAATCTTAATAACACCCTCATAAAACCTTCCTAAACTCTAAAATATTTGGGAGTAACCCTTTCCAACAACTGGTCATTCTCAACCCACATCAAAAATTCTCTTCAAAAAGCCTCAATACAGCTTAACCTGTGCAGACGAGTGTTATGGAAACCTAAGGGCCTCTCTCTTAAGGTCAAACAGCTCATCTACAAACAGATAATCAGACCTACTCTTACATACGCCTGCCCATTATGGTACCACATCTCACCCTCTCAAATGGAGAAATTACGAGTGTTTGAACGAAAATGTTTCCGGTTTATCACTGGCTTACACCGCAAAACCAACTCATATAGATACCATTGTAACAACGACCTTTACAATACCGCAGGCATCGGACGACTGGATAGACGGATCCTAGAACTGTCGATAAATTTCATAGAAAACCTTCCTAACAATCCCAACCCGATAATAACGGACCTACCATCACCCTCCTCCAATACGGGAGCGCCCACTATCGTAATTGTCTCCAAATCAGGACCCTCTTAACGATCTAAACGAGATCGTGTACCACAACACCGAAATGGCACCCAATCATTTCAAATACAGCAACATCCAACCATTCTCCAAGATCCTTACCTTTAACACAGAACCGAATGGCTCTGTGGGGGGTTTCTCTATTCTACATGAGAAACAACCCACAATTCCAACGAACATTTCCTACCTAATTTCGACCGCCTTTCAGCGCGTCAAATCAACCCCATTCCCCCCTAGTTACCTGTTCACCTGCAAAGCATGTTTCCACCAAGGACACATAGCTAAACTCATTGTACCACGCAGACAATGCACAAATGAGTTTAGCTTACCTTTTTTGCCATACGGCAACTCGTGTCCATGTAGATTAGCGACAACCAAATCCAGCCGGACGAAGTTGTCGTATCATTGCAGATCCGCTTGGGAAATTTATCACCACATTCGATTGAATCACGTGATAATATTTCCCTAGCGTTACTTCGGCTTTCCTCCAGACACTTCATTCGCTGGGGATCAATGTTCTCTTTTTGCAGGTGAATATCATCAGCTCAATTCCCCTCTCTTTCTCAGTTCTGTCTTCGTATGGATCAATGTACACTGAACTCACCATACTACCGAATCAGGTCAACGGGTTCCGCTCAGAACTACATTGATTCATGCATATACAACCAAATCCACCCCTAGGATAATCGTACATCGTGTTTCTGTTCTCTTATTGTCCCGCTCTCTTCGATCATCAGATTACCTATGTAACCTACCACACATCGAAGAACGTGGCAATGAGAGAGCAGAAGTATGTTCTCTTTTGGTTGTATCCAATTTCTTCCCTTTTCAAGTGAGTCGATTAACGTGTTTTATCAAGGGAGGTGGTGTCGCGAATTGCCACCGCGTGTGCATGCTTATGCACACGCTCGTCCGCGGACATCCTACACTGTGTAATAAGTAGTTTCAACCAGTACGTTGTAATAGTAATTATTAGAAATATTATCTGAGTTATGTGTTGTGTGACCGCATCGGAATGTTGTCTCTAGTGAATATTTACAATAAATTAAAACGCTTGCTGGCAGTGCTATCTGTTATCTTTTTTATTGATTACTTTGGTGTCTTAACTCACTTATTCGAATTAGATTTCAATCGTTTATTTATCTATCCACTCGAAGGAGATGTCGTCCAATATGCGCATCGAATTCGGTACAACCAGGAAGTGGACGTGCGTCCCATAAATGTTTACAATTACACATTCTTCAATAAAGATAAACATTACCCACGGATCGATGGGAGGTATAAGGAATACGTGCCGTACGTCGGCACATCTCACCCTTATACCCCCACAGCTCTCCCTTCCTTCAACAACTTACCTGATCCTATCCCTTACTATCCTCAATCCCAACGAGAAATCCCACATCCATAACTAAAAATTGTAAATATTATTTTTAAGTCAAATTCGAACTGTCACTATCATTGCAATATCAAATATTGTAAATTGTATATAAGATTAGGACTTGCTAAATAAGGCCAAGACCGACTCCCGGTTGTAGTGCCGATGATGATGATGATGATATAAGATTAGATTAAGTTAGATTAAGTTATGTTAAGTAATTTAAAGTTAAAATAAACAGAGTTCCTGGTTTTTTCTGACCTTTTCCAGGAAAAACAAAATTATCAATATATATAAATCACATTAAATCTTAAGCACATCTAAAAAGAATTGTTTGAAAAATGTTAACAAACAGCATGTAAACACTTAATATGTAACAAATCTATTATAAGTTAGCTGTATTACTTATTGTAACTATTCATTTTTGGTCAAATAAATACAGTTTTGAAAAAAAAAAAAAAAAAAAAATTATCTCCGGGCCGCAGTATAATACCATTCATTGTCCCTGGAGGAAGTACCCTAGGAGCCCCCACAGTAGGATATCGAGCAGTGTCCCTGAAGGAAGTGCCCAGGAGAACCATTTTATTGAAATAAACACTTGTATATGCCAAAGAAAAAAAAGCGAGCCTTTCATTTTTTATCCAACAACTGGTGAGTAAAGCTGTGGTACCTCCACAAAAGACACTCTTTAAGATAGCGAAGTATCACCTGGCCCTCCACGGAAAATCAGCGGAGACAAGGACTGAGGCCAAATCAAGGACGTTGCTCTTCCCTCTGGACCAGAGGAAGCACGGCGGCGACCCCTTTGTAGGACGGTTTTTTCAGGAGCGGTTTATTTTAAGAGATCCCACATCCTTTTCAGGATAAAGAGATTCGCTTCCTGAAACTGAACCCCTACAGAACATAACATTGCTGACAAAATGTCAAACATTTATATTTTTTTTCATTAAGTTTTATACACTGTAAAAATCGCTTCGAAAAATATTAGCCCAAAAAATATCTAAAAACCGCGGCGAAATCCCTCTTTGCGTTACCATGATTTTCAGTGGAGATCGGATGGTGTACACAGTATCGTATTAAAAGGCCATTCATTATATTGTATAATCCTCTTTGGAAACGGATTCAAAATAAAAAAAAAATTCCCGAATTTTTCTCTATATATTCGTTGATATGGGCAGTTGAGCATTGGGACGCATTCTACCCCTCATCAAGGCAACTCAGGTTTTCATAGACGTAGGCGCCTATTATAGTTAGTTGTGTCATTTTCATTTTTACAACATTTTTTATTTTTCTTTTTATATTCTTAATTTCTAAATTAAAGGCTAGACAAAAAATGTTTAAATTCTAGCTTAATTATCTTATATAATAACTTACTGGTCCTTCGCAGACGGTCTAAGCTAAACATTACTTAACATTTGTATAATTTGCCTTTCGGCGACAGAACTTTGTGGCAGTACTGATAATTAGTTGAAATACAAAGAAAAATTTGAAAAACTTTGTCAATTTTTTTTTTTGTTTTTTTTTTTCTTAAAATTTAACTTACTTAACTTACCCACTTCTTTTTTTTTTTTTTTTTTTAATGTAAAAGCACAACCTAACTTAACTTAAATCTTATACTACCCTAATTCTAGAAAAGCTAAGTCTATGTAAGCTGGCTGATGATAGTATGATTTTTTACCGACTTTGGTATCCAGGTCTTTATATGCCATTCAACCACCAGAACTGTTGACGCTGTCTAATACTATCGTCCCGGTCTCTGTGGGAGATAGCCCCACTGAAGCGCAGGAGCTCTTCTTCGGTGGGCGCTACTTCCCGGTCGTAGCACAATCGCCCGTCTGCAGATGATCTACTTACATGATAGATCAGCGGAATTCCGGATCTATCCTGTATAAGCCCTTTCATATCCAAGTCAAGGAACGCCTCTGGTGGAACAAAGCCGTTGTGACGCACGCTCTCATAGTACAAGGTGTTTGGATAATAGGCCCCGAAAATTAGGTCATTGGATGAGCTTATTGCTCTCGCAATATGTCCTCTGATTAATTTAATCATTAAATTATCCACCCTATTTATGTACGCTTCATTATATAAAGTCTCATTTGAATAATAGTTTTTATAGTCCGATTCCGGTGTTCGATATAATCTGAGACAACTTCTGAGACACTTTCTTTCGAACACCCGAATCTTTTCCATCAAATTTGGACCTATGTTGAACCATACTGGGCAACCATATATGAGCATTGGCCTGATTAGCGTCATGTAGCATATGACTTTTACCCTGCTGTCAAGTTGGCTACTGTGAAATAGCCTCCTTGTGATAGCAAAAGTTTTCCTCGCTTTGAGCAAAGCAGCCTCTACATGTCTATTGAAATACAGATATTGGTCTAGCCAGATGCCCAGGTATTTAACTAAACTCTTGGTTTCCAGTTTATCTCCATGCGGTCCCACGATAACTAGCTTTCGCCAGTTTTTCCTTGTGTCGTTCGTGGCTTTATATAATGGAGTTCTAAATAGGATGGCTTCACATTTCTGGAAGTTGATCTTAAGTTTCCAGTCATCGCAATAGAGCTGCACTTTGTTGAAGTCTCGCTGTATTAACCTATTTATGATCGCAACTTTCGGAGCTGTTCTGTAAATTATGAGATCGTCTGCGTACGCAATAGCCTGCGGAAGTGCATCTAATAAGTCGCTAATGTAAATGTTAAAAAGAATCGGAGAGAGTACCGCACCCTGTTGCAAGCCATTCTTGATATTATACGTTTTATTAGAGGTCACCCTACCACTTTTGACCACGAACCTCCTGTCCTTTAACATATCGTAAAGTACATATAGTAAAGGCTTATGTATGCCATGTCTGACCAGTTTGTAATACAACCCTTCGATTCAGACGGTATCAAAGGCTTTCTCCAAGTCGATCAGACAGGCACCTGTGCATTGGTTCCTACATTTATTCCATTGTATGTCGGAGACCAGTTTAGCTGCGGCATGTGTGGTTTCATGACCCGCCCTAAAGCCAAACTGGTTATTTGGAATAATGCTGTTGTCGTCTACCCATTTTAGCAGAGCTTTGTTAATGATTTTTTCAAATACTTTACTGATACTTGGGAGTAAACTTATCGAACGCATGTTCCTTGGGTTTGTACAGTCTTTGCCCTTTTTTGGGATGGGCTGAATGATAGCCGTTTTCCAACGCGTGGGATAATATGCATTATTCAACGCGTTGTTAAACAGGACCGTGTATATATCTATTGCCATTGGGGGCAGGTTCTTGAGTACGATGTTAGGTACTCCATCTATTCCCACTGACTTTTTGCTTCTTAATGAGTCGAAGATACTCTGGATTCCTTCCCTTGTTATTAGAAGGCTATTAGCCACTACACCATTGGCATTAATGTCAATTGACAGATTATCTTCACTGAATTCGGTAAAACCCGGATTCTCCGATTGCCAAAGTGAAATTTCATTCCGGAGGTGCAGGTGATTGAGTAGAACTCTGTCCTCCAGGTCGTGATTTCGGTGAATGCTTTCATTCACTTTGTACATTTCCTGAAAGACAGTTCCCACAGCGTTCACCATTTCCAAAGGATCTTCGATCACGAAGAGCTCACTATTGAGGATAGCGTTCTCCGTATCTATGCCAATGTTGGTTAGCAGCTGCTTGTTTACATCAGTACGTGGAATTTGGAGACACTGAATCCCGTTTTGATTATTTATCCTGAATATTTTATTTATTTGTGGGAACATATTCGGGTTATTAGTTTTTATAGCTCGAATTCTGTTGTTCCAATACAAATTTGTTGCTAATCTATAATTAGCTTTAAGTAATTGTTGGGGGTTTTTTAATTGAGATTTCAGTGATATTATCTCCTGGTCTTGTCTGTCTGTAAACTGTCTGTGTAATTGTTTTAGTTTCGATAGCAGTCTGCTCTTTTTCTTGTGGAGTGCGTTTATTGTTGCGTTTCTGTACATGTTTATGTGATCTGTAACTGTTGTTTTGGGAATTGTTTTGTCCATTATTCGTTTTACGGTTTCGTCCATTTGTTGAATGTATTTGTCGTTTCGACATTAGTCAGGTTTCTGTTTACTGGCAGATTAAAGTCATTCGAACGCAGTTCTCTTGTTAATGATCTGGCGAACCGCGGCCATCGCATTGCCCCGTAGTTATAGGGTTGCGGGATCACGAATTCCTCCAGATCTGCGAGCTCGTTCCGGAGCTCTATTACTGCCGTGAATGCACAGTGGTCACTGTCGTATTCAATTGTCCGTAAACAGTTTGTGTTTCGTCTGTTGGTGCTAAGTAATCTCAATCGTGAATCGATTAGCAAGATATCTAAGAACGATCTACCTCTGGGGAACGATGGATATTCCGTAGCTAGCAGGTCAGTTCTATATTCAGTATGAAACTGATCTAACCAGCCAGCCAACTGATTTCCTCTGGCATTAGATATATGATTTCCTCAATTTCTATGCTTGGCGTTCATATCTCCCCCTAGAATAAAGTAATTTTTGCCCAGGTGCAATTGTAAGCATCGGAAGAGAGTCTCGAGCTCTGCTATAAATAGATTATGTTGGTGCTCCTCAGGTGCGTAGACCGCAATCGCATACAAACCCCTTCCTTGCTGAAGGGGTATGCGTACGATACAGGCTTCCAGCACCCGGAACCTGCGCACTTCTCCACTATATATTACTTTATGATTGATCCCTTTTCTAATAAAGATTGCGACACCCCCCCTTGAGAGGAGTTAGGTCGGTCTCTTCGTATAATATCGTAGTTTTTATGCCATATCTTGTGTCTCTGGTTTAACTTTGTTTCCCCCGCCAGAAGTACATCAGGCTGTTCAACTTGCAACAGGTTGAAAAGATTGGCTCTTCTCTCAGTTCTTATTAGTGAATTTACATTCGCGACAAGAGCTTTTATTGATGTTGTGGTTAGAGGGTTTATATTGACTTTTTGTTTAGATTGGGCAAGTAAGAGTAGATCTCGTTTATTTGATTTTGCAGCTGTGTCATCTGTCTCTGCAGATTAAGCAGAACCGTGACCACGTCTGCTTGCGATGTTGTTTCAGTCTGTGTGGGAGTATTTGTGGCTACCAATGTTGTAGCCTGGTTTGATGGTCTGCCACCCGAAGCAACTTGTGCGTACGACCGCTGCGATGTTACGGGCATTGTTGTAGTACGAGCTGGCTCTGTGTTTTTTTGCCGGGTCACACTTCTTGCCATTATTTCACGGAATTTAGGACATCCTCGATAATTAGCGGGGTGTCCCTCATTCCGGCACACTGCGCACTTTAGAAGGGCTTTGTCTTCTACCCTTTCTTTTCCCAGAGGGCATTCTTCTGCCTTATGGTCTTTTCCGCATTTTACGCAACGGTGCTGCATTTCACAGTTCGCCGCCGCGTGACCAAACCTTTGGCAGCGGACACATTGCAGGATGTCTCTGCCTTTTTTTAACTTGTCCCATGTGACACTTTGATGGTCCAAGACTGTAATCTTCCTTAGACCACCAATTCTGCTGCTGGGCGTTAGTTGAACCAAAAGAAGGGTATCTTGCGGTTTTCCCTTCTTGCTTTGGTTGTGGTGAACGGTTTTACGGAGATAAACTCGAGATCGTCGTGCCTCAACTTTTGAAGCATCTCTAGCAGAGCCTCCGGTTCCACCTCAGGGTCGACACCCTTTAATAGAACCGTTACCCTCTTTGTTTGCTTCGGCGTGAACGAGTAGAATTCCGCGGTGGCCCTTTTTAAGACCTCTTTAATTTTTTCGTGGTCTGCCACCGCATAGGTTTGAATGGCATGCCTGGTACCAGCCAATCTTTTAATTACAAAATTGTTTCCTATGGCTAGCTTACAAAGACTTACCAATTCCTTACACTCAATATCTATAGTGTTGATTGGTGGCATCTTTATTTTTTGGTTGTTATTGTTGCTTTGCCGCTGTTGTGTTGCTTGCTGTGGTCGATTTTGTGTTGATTGTTGCTGTTGATGTTGATGTTGCTGTTGCTGTTGGCCGACTTTTGGCTTCGGCTTTTGTTGTTGTTCGGTGTCTTTTTCTTTTTCGAGTGCCGCTATTTTTTTCTTTCGGCGTCTCTCTTCTAGTCGGGCTCTTGCCATCGCAAGTTTCGCCTCCAATTCAGTAATTTCCTCTTCTTCATCCTCAGAATCTGAGGATGCAAGAGAAGCGAACGAATTGTTTGCCCCATACATATTAAAATTGTAGGGGGAGGGGCGTTCTCTATCCTCCTCCATTTGCTGACCTTTTTTCTCCATTGTTAATTTCGCGGTTTAAATAGACTTTATTAGTAGCCATGGATACACGATCGCGTCTCACTTAATACTCATAGTTAGTTGTTTCTCATTACTTAAATACTGAGCCATAATGCATGGATAATTTTGTGGGTGATAAACACGGTTCCTATTTATCAATAATTCGTTGATGATGATGATGTATAACGCATTTATTGTACAATAATTTAACAAATCTTGACTTAGGACTAAATGCTAAATCCTATTTTACACACTTTTCTTATTCTTAAAATAATTAACTGGCTCTACACGAGCACTCTAAGTTACACGATACAAGTTTGTGTAATGCCTTTCGGTGTATTTTTTTTTTTTTTTTTTTTTTTTTTTTTTTGTTAAATAAATACGTGTTGGAGTCGGAGCAGCACACGACGGCCGACTGGCGGACTGAGCATCGCACATTTTATACTCTGGATCTCTTTGTTCATGTGTTTTGGCAGATTTGTCGTTGGCCTATAATCGGGGATGCAGTGTTCCGCCGAACACTGTTCGCAGAAAAACAAAACGAAACCACAGCGAATGATAGCGACGATTAAAACACTGGGATCCTTGTTCTTATTCTGTGGTTTTTATTTTTTGTTGGAATGTTTCGTCTTTTAGTTGCACAATTATTTTCTGTTACTTTTATTTAATTAAGTACCGATCACTGCACGTCTAAATACACAAACTGGGATACTGTTCCGATATTGTTTTGTCCTTTGAGTCAAGTAACTATACTTAATTCTCGTTTTAATTTAATTTAATTTACTTCCGTTGTTACCGAATGTCACCGAGGACGAATACCTTTCAATTTTGACTCGCGCTGTTTTTTTTTTTTGTACCGAAAACGAATATCCTTAAATCTTGTTCGTAAGTATACGCGCGTGACGTTCCGAAATGCTGATAGCATTTCATTTCAAAGGTCTTCTGTTTTCGCAGCACATCTGGCGCGCAGAACGGAGATGATTGTTAGGACGTACAGCCCGTGGGTTTGTTTGCCTTTTGTAAACACACACTGAAATCCATTAGATCTTTCTAATGGGCGTGAAAGGAACCGTGGGATCGGAGTAGTTCCCGTGTAGACTTTAAACCTCATACATTTTTCGAATTATCTCGTTGAGATAATTACGGTTGCCGTTTCTTTTGTTTGCCGATGGATTTGGTGGTCTTTGTGGCAGACCACCCGCACGTGCATCCGTTGGTCGGCTAATTTGCTGACGATAACAAATCCTTGTAACATCGTGTAGATGTTCAGGATTTACGATTGTGCAGAGCTGGGATGGGATGCATTTCGATCTTTTGGAATGTCTCTTGGGGGCCCGATGAATGTATGGTTTTTACCTTTGTTTCAGGTATGCTACAATCGACACGTTGAGCTTGACATTGAAAGCTTTGGGACGTTCAGTTCCTTGCTTTTTCGTGTCGGGTTCAACGTTGGTCAAATGTTTCAAGGCCCTAGCGGACTTAATGGCACGCGTCTGTGGGCGCGTGTAACGTCTTCAGGGTAGGTATGTTCCTTGAAGGGTAGGAACCCTACCCGGGTGGAACTGTGCGTTCCTAGAACGCTACAACAACATACGGACGAGGGAAAGGGGACAAAAAAGCGAATATAAGCAGCGGCAGTTGGAGAGTTGTAGTAGGGCACCCAAGACCTACCGGTCTTGTACGATTTCTTTCCCACCATCCCTCTATACAAGTAGTTAGAGAACACCTGGACTAACACTGTCCACACTATCCTTGGATACCCCCCCTTTTTCTTTTCTTTTCAGATATCGCGAGACCGATCCCAACATCCTCACGGATGTGGGCGATTCTGGTTATCGCAAGATGACCAGAAGTCAGAGACAAGATGAAGGACACATCTGTCCTTGTCTCGCCAAAGTCGGCCCTCTCGCCACCCATGTTTTTTGAGTTGCAGTAGTACAAGTCAAGCAGTCAAACGCTGCACATCCAAAGCAAGGAGATCTAATTCAGATGTTGTATTATATTTAAAGTAAAATAAACGTTTCAAACTTTCAAACGAGTAAACGAGTTGACAATAAGATGAAATAAAAAGTTAACAAACAAACAAAATAAAAATTAACAAACATATTAACGAAATGTTAACATAAAGAGATTTTAAAACGAAAAGGGATCTAAATGAAAAATTGAAACGAAAAGGAAGAATAAATAAATATGAAAAGGGAAATGAGGAATGGTAAGGGAGGCGTAGCGTCTGAAGATCTTACTATATTTGGGGATATTAAATCCTTTCTTCATTGTCAATCCACCACCAGTTGGGATGGGATCGGTCATTTATAGATTTATCTCGATCGACTCTTGCCATGCTAAAGCGCAAGTGAACTGCAGCATTTGATATATTACTGTTATAAAGAATCCGTTTGTCCCTGACACCACGAAAAGCGTGGTAAATAATAGGGACTCCGTGCTTGTTGTGGATAATACCTTTTCTATCCAAGAGAGGGAACACTTCAGGTGGGATAAACCCATTTTGGAGTGTATTCTCCAGGTACATGTCATTGGGGAAGTATGCTCCCGAGATAAGATTATTTTCGCTGCACATTGCCCTTGCCGTGTGACCACGAATAATTTGGTAATGAAATTGTCTAACCTATTTTTCATACAGTGTATTATTAGGATAAAATTTCCTGTATTGAGACTCAGGTGTTCTATGTAATCCGAGGCAGGAACGCAAGCACTGCCTTTAGAACTTTTCCATATTATTTCCATACACTAATATTGGAGGGATAAATGCTGAGTACGAAATTATTTTAACTTTGTGATCTAGGAGACTATTTCGAAACAGACTTCTTGTCATTGCATATGCACTTTTAGCTGCGGAGAGGGCAGCTGATATGTGCTTATCAAAGTATAGGTATTGATCCATCCAAATACCAAGGTACCTGACAACAGTTTTCATCTGCAGCGGAAGATTATTGCTTCCTACAATGGAAAAGTGTTTCCAATTATTCCTTGTATCTCTTGAAGCTGTAGAAAGAGGTGTTCTGAAAAGGATAGTTTCTGTTTTTTGGAAGTTGATTTTCAATTTCCAATCGTCACAAAAGCGTTCGATTTTATTGAAGTCGTCTTGAAGAAGTCTGTTAATGGCATCGATATTTTTTTCTGATCTGTACACCACAATATTGTCGGCATATGCAATAGCATGATTAAGAGATCCAACTAGATCACTAGTATAAATATTGAAGAGAATGGGAGAATTCACGGCTCCCTGCTGTAAGCCATTTTTAATATGGAAAGTTTTATTGGAGATTTTGTCCCCACATTTTACCACAAATTGCTTATCCATTATCATGTCGTAAATGATGTATAACAGATATTCAGGCAAACCTATATTTGATAACTTATATACAAGTCCTTCTAACCATACGGTATCGAAGGCCTTTTCAAAGTCAACCAAACATACGCCTGTGCATTGTCGTTGCCTTGTTCCACTGTATATCGGAAACAAGTTTTGTAGCTGCATGAACTGTGTCGTGCCCCGCTCTAAAGCCAAACTGGTTGTTCGGAATGATGTCGTTTTCATCACGCCAGTTTATCAATGCCTTATTTATGATTTTCTCGAATATTTTGCTAATGTTTGGAAGCAGACTAATCGAGCGAAGGTTGGCGGGATTGCTCCTGTCCTTGCCCTTTTTGGGGATGGGATGGACTACAGCTATTTTCCAACGTCTTGGAAAGTATGCATTATTTAGAGCGTTATTGAACAAGGTAGTGTAAATTTTCACCGCATCCGGAGGCAGATGTTTAAGAACTGTATTCGGAATACCATCTGTTCCAGACGATTTCTTGTTTTTAATGGATCTAAGGATTTCCATGAGTTCATTCTTATTCACAAATATATTTGTGAGCAAATTTCTAAGCGGCGCATCGGCTCTATTGTTTTCACTGAAGATGGTGAAACTTTTGTTTTCGGAATGCCAATTTTGCCGTTCATTGTGCAGCGATATATGGTTTTGGACAGCTGTGTTTTCGATGTCGAGGTTAGTATGATGGGATTCATTCACTCTGTGTACTGCCTCAAAACAGGCGCCAATTGAGTTCGCTTTCTCTTGCGGATCCTCGACTACTATCAGTTCTTCGTTGGAGTTAATGTGTTTCGGAGTGAGTCCTGCTTTCAGCAATATTTGACAATTCTCGGGAGTCCTCGAGACTCGAAGGCAGGGAATGTCATTATGATCTTTTCTTCTAAACACTTTATTTATTTGCGGAAACATATTCCCACCACTGGTTTTAATGGAGAGAATTTTACGTTTCCATTCTTCATTAATTACTGATCTGTAGTTGTCATGGATCAGCTTTTGAACGTTTTTAATCAATGACTTAACTGTCTTTATTTCTTAGCTGTAAGGATCGCTGAACTGTCTGTAGAGCAGTTTGAGCTGGGAGAACAGAGCGTTTTTTTTTCTACACAGGACATCAATAGTTGAGTTTCCGTATCTATTAAAATTCTCCTCCATTTAAGCCGCTTTTGGAATGGAACGGTGCATTGTTTTGATGACAATGTTGTCCATCGTTGAGAGATGATGGTCTAATTTCTCATTTCGAGGGTTTCTATTAGTTGGAAGGTCTACGTCATTGGAGCATAGTTCACTTTGTATTATGCGATCAAAGCGCGACCAATGTGCTTTTCAGAAAACGAACGAATGTATCTGGTCGTACTGCTCAAGTATTGCATGTTCGTTTGCAACATGTAAAACGGCGCCGAGGACGTAATGGTCACTATCATACCCGATTGTGCGAAGGCAATTTTGAGAATTAAGTCCGTGCCTAATAATTGTAGTATCTCGTCCATCATAAGTAAGTCCAGAAAGGAGTTTCCTCTTGGATAAGATGGTGTGCTTGTAGCGTACAATTCTAGTTTATATTCTGTTGCATTTGCTTCCCACCAGTTGAATAGTGATATCACCCCAAGCACTGTCTTTGGAGTTGAAATCTCCCGCCAGAACAAAATACTTGTTTTCCGAGTCTAACTTGAGATTACGAAATAGGGTATCCAGTTCGGTGATAAATTACGAATACTGAGGAGCTTCAGGGGCATACACGGATAACACGTATAGATGTCTTTGACTTTTCAAAGGCATATCTATAATGCAAGCTTCCAGCAGCTGAAATTTGTGTACAGTTGTGCTGTAAACGACCTTGTGTTAAAGGGCTTTCTTAATTAAGATAGCAACTTCACCTCCTTGTGTGACGTGTGGACGATCTCGTCTAATGACTTTATCGTTTTTGTAGCCCAATTTGTGCCTCTGGTTTAACTTGGTTTCGCTAGCTAGAAGCACATCGGTGCATTCGGCTTCCTGCAGGTTACCGAGATTATCCCTCCTTTCCACGTGGATTAGTGAATTCACATTCACAGCAATAATTTTTAGTGTTAAATTAGTTGGATAGTTTATTGTGGTATGTTGCGTTGCCTGAGAACAAGGACTAATAAATAATATCTATTCGGGCCGCTCGTTCAGTCAGTTTTTTTTTCAAATCCAGCAATCGGTCCTTGTACGGCTAACAGGATTGCTCTTATATTTGAATTTGCCCCTGGAGCGGGCGTTTTTATGACGTTGCGTGAAAGTTCCGCCGCCGTTGTATTAATTGGATTACTAGCCATTTGAGAAACCGATATGCTAGGTGCGGAAGGTTTTGTGATATTACTTCCCTGTGCCGCGAAGTTTGAGTTTAATGGACTACCGGCAATTTGAGCGAATGATACACTAGGTGCAACGAAGTTATTATAAGAACGAACTTTCATTCGTTTCTCTTCTTCAAGTTGTTTTTTTTTTTAAATTCCAACTTGACTTTTAGTTGTTGGAATTTCGGATACCCTCTAAAGTTGGCCGGGTGACCTGTATTTTTGCACAGGACGCAAAATAGTTTGCTCCTATCCTGAACCTGTTCTTTACCTAAGGGGCATTCTCCTACTGTATGATTGTTTTGGCACTTTACACATCTAAATTCCATACAGCAGTTAGATGCAACGTGGCCGAATCGCATGCACTGCAACACACGGTTGACTTTCCGTATTTTTTCCCAAATTATTGTTTGGTGGAAAATAACTAGGTGCATCGACTTTGCTGTTTGGTCTTAGGGAGAGAGAAGTGGAGAATGGCATCACATCAGTAAATTTTAAACTGTCAGTTTCGACAGTTTGTAGTTCCGAGAGGAGTTCTGCGGAAGAAAAAGAAGGATCAACTCCTTTAAGTAACATGGAGATAGTTTTCTCCGATTTAGGTGTGTACGTGGAGTACTCACTACTTGCTTCTCTTAGAGCAGATTTAATTTTATGATAGTAATCTAAAGTGTCACATAGGAAACTTATTTTATTATTATTTAAATTTTCCGTTTTAAAATGTCTGCATGTTAACTTACCCAATTTAATGAGGTCTGTCGCATCCATAAAGCTAACTATGATGGGAGGCACTTTCTCCTTCTTATTGGCTGCTGCTTGTTGTTTTTCCAGCAGTTGTTGCTGCTGCTGTTGCTTCTGCTGCTGTTGTTGTTTCTGCTCTTGCTGTTGAGTGTTGCTTTCCGCTTCTTTAATTTGTCGCTCCAAATCGTTCTTCTTTTTGGAGAGCTCCTCTTTCTTTTTATATATCATCATCATCGGCACTACAACCGGGAACCGGTCTTGGCCTTATTTAGCAAGTCCTGAGGCTTTTTAAATTTTCCATAATGATTTATTTTTTCTGGGCAAGGTCATTAGTCTTGCGCCAGAGGCTCCCCGACGGGGAAACGAACCCCGGTCTCCTGGGTGACAGGCGGGTATACTAACCACTATACTATCGAGGAGCCCTTCTTTTTATATAGCTCCGCAATAAATTGAGCACGTTCGACATCTATGTCACTCATTTCTGTATTGGTGGTTTTGCGGTCTTCTGTTCTTTGAATTTATTCCCTTCTCCGGAATAATGTGGCTTATCAGGAATAGTCATTCCTTCTCTGCGAGGTTTTTGCTTGTTGGTTGGGTTGGCTTTATGCCGTTTGGCAAGGAGGTTTGGCTGAGCTTTGGGGCTTCTCTTTGAAATCACTTTTAACCATGCTTTTCTTTTTTCCATTATTTATTGGCACCGTTAGTTCTATTGTTTTATTTGTGAAGCAACATGCAGAGAACATCTGCTTTCACACGCATACACATTAACACGCACACCGTTTTTTATTGGTCGTTCGGTATATACACAGCGGTAGACACGTCAGCACAAACGTGTAGGCGACAATACTGTAAATTTGTTGTGGACGAGCGGCGAACGATGTGTTTTCAACGAGATAAGCACATGGCACATTGCCGTTTCATTCAAAGTTGCACCCTCTTTTTGTGTTTAATTAATATTAATTATGTGTTTTACGCGCACCTTGCACAACACTTTGGCTACGAGTTCAATGACTATACAGCCGTTCTCAGTGACGGCCTCACTGTTTGCACAATTCAACTTTCAAATACAGGTGCACATGTGGGGTTTTTCAGGGCCCGAAGAACCACGCATCGCTTTAGCCCCATATCCCACTGCAAATATCTGCAAATCTCTGTAATCAACTTACCATCATAAGAGCATCCCTCACCTGAAAACATAAGCCCACGGCAAAGATTACCACCTTGCCGTGGCAACAAAACTTTCGCCCCGAGGCATGCTTGCACCCACTGCATCATGTCCCTAAAATCTTACGGTTACCTCTTCAGGTAACCGACATTGAGTTCGTACATGCAAATGCGTATCGCTGAGAAGCATTCGCACATACACATCCACGACATGTTCATCCTTATCATGGTTAAACCAACAGTTGATCGTTCCGTTGGTACAGAGGTCTCGTCGACCAAGTGATGGTTAACACCATCTGCAAGCCAGATTTCCAATAATACGGCAACACTTACCATACGATCAATCCCCTAATTTAAAGAACAAATAAAACTTTGTTCTAGCCTTACGATGGAGAGCGATCTTTGTTGATTTGACGTCACTAAGAACCCAATTCCGCCGCCTGCTATACTCACCATCGAATTTTTCTGTTTACCCAATGTGAACAGGAGCAGATATTTTCGCCTTGACGGCAACATTTTCCATATCATGTTGTTTAAAATCAACATGGTCCCATGCAGCCAAATTTCATATTAACGGCTGCCAACCGTTCGCGGACCTAGAGATGAACATGTCCTTCATCTAAATGTTGATTTACGACCTTCTCATAGGCGAGCAAATCTTCGGTGTCTTTTCACACAAGAAAGGTCTATCGCCGGCAACTCATTACTCTGCACAATTGTGTAAACAGCCGGCGACCCCATGCAACGTTGGCGAACTCGAACTATGAGTATCCCATCGTTTGATCATTGAAATAGCGTTTCTATTTACATAAGAAGCAGAGACCTATTTTTTCCTCTAATGATCATTACGGTGGGTTACAACAACAACGCCTGCATGCCCTTATGCGCGTTCGTTGCTGGTATCCAGTAACAGATATGATACATGAAAATTCTCCCCATGTAATCTTTCCCTGTTCACGATTGGCTGCCGCCGAGTTGATCGCTTTGCTGCCCCCCTTACGATGCTATTCGCTACCATGAGGATCTGATGGTTGTGAATGGCGCAGTCAGATATTATCCTTCAGAGTGTACACACGCACCTCGAACACCGGAGTCAGGTTTTATCCAGTCGAGTGGTAACACCAGGAGTGTGGACGTATCATCAATAGTAACTATTATTAATTGTGTAACTACTTCAAATTAAGTTAATTCGGTTCGGTGTCACAAATACCTCAAATAAATTTAGCCCTCTCCCTATAAGTGAGTTGACATTCATAAGTTTTCAATCGTTATGTTCCACAGCGAACCATAAATAAATTTAATCCTCATACTGTACATGAATTGACAATAAGTACGTGCATAAGTGTCCGATTGCGAAAGGTAGCTAACAATAAATAAAATAATATAATATAATAAATTAATAATAATAAATAAATTTTGAATCGCAACCACGGTGTTTTAATTCATTCTCCGTGGGTGGAAGATCCCTGGAGCTATTGGTGTTCTTGTTCTAAACTGTGGTGTTGTGCTCTATTCGACCTTAGGATTACCATTTCCGTTCGTGGGGTGTTTGGTGATTCTTCCCTTCCGCAATGGTATCTTTGCTCAATCCGCGCCCATGCTTGGTGCACTAGCAAACCTACCTACACACACACTAGAAAGACGCGGGATAGGACGATAGGACGATCCGTATCCTTCGAACGTTAGCTGAGTTATGCCATTGGCTTTTGTCACGCGACACGAAGGGTGAAGCAGTGTGCGTGGTGGACTACTGTTGGGATTGAGCATTCTGAGTTTTTGGAAAAAGGAAAACCATTATCCAAGAAGTTTACTTAGCACATTGGCACAGAGTAGCCGAAGAACTCACTAAAAAACAGTCAGTTCTCATGAATAAGAAGGGTGTTTATAGCGTTTGGGATTGATAGTGAAGAACGTGTGATTCGAACTGACGCTATGACAGTTAGAATTACAAAAAATGGAACCAAAGAGCAACCCATAAGGCTACTGGCCGTGTTTTAAATTCGATTTTAAAACTCAAGTATATTCCATTGTTATGTTATCGCTATGGTATACGACTCTGATGCATTTTCCTATTCGATATTCGTTCGGTGTTCTTCACTATTTGCTTGTGTATTGTGTGTGTATCTGTTAGAGACGCTACATGTTGATTTCCACCAAACGCTTCGAAAGTTTAGGCGATGGCGAGCAATCTACGATCTATAATTTTCTCCAGTGTTACTCCTATTGTATCCAGGAGGCATATGGGGATATCTGGCGGTTTATTCTTTCCCCTTGACTAGAAGTACTAGGTATTGAACTTCCTATGCTTCGGGAAATATTCCTTCTCTTACACATTTCTGCATTGGACTGTCTCTGATCTTGTTCTAAGTGCAGATTTTTTAGTTTTGTATGTAGTCTTGTATGCCAAGGAGCCTTTTTGTTGCTTATTCTTTAGCATGGGCTTTGCATATTTTCTAGAAACAGTACTGGGATAACCTCGGTGGCAGAACTTATGATAATGTTCTACTCCGTGTCCGTTTACCGCAGAAAAAGACTCTAATATTGAGCGCAGCGTAATGGTGCAAGTTAGGTGTGGGGGTTTATGTGTCTTCAGTTCTGGAATAATCATTTTGCAAGTGGTAGGGCTTATGTCTACCTCCAATTACATATTTGAAGCATTTCGCCTTACTGTTTTTAATGATTATCTTTGGGTGGTACATTAGCCTCTTTAGGTTGTCAAGGCTTTCTTAAAAGTCAGCTCTTCCTTTTGACTTATACATTTTGCTACAAGATTGTAAGCACTGTGTCCGTCCACCGGCAGCAGCGTTTTCTTCAATTCGTGGATATCTTGCGTCGCACGCTGGGTTCACCACCTCTATTAACAGATGGGCTATTTGCTCACCCACTCACTTCGAATGTTGGGTTGCAGGACCTTATTCGTAATGAGTGAGCATTAGTTTGAAGAAACCTTCCATTTAGTACTTGTTGGTGCGTTTTAGTGGTTATCATTTCTTCTGCCTAATTCCATTATTTTGGATTGGTGATTTCTGTCACTTAGCTGACCTCATGAGACTGTGGTTCGTAGAACCGCCACAGGCCAATAGTGGATTGTGTGGTTCGTAGAACCACCACAAGACGGCTACAGATAAGGATGATATCTATTACCGACCTCCTTCCTGCTTGCGGTATGTTCACATCTTGTACGTATTTGCTATGCTGACTTCTAATGGGGCAAATGTTGCCAATAACCTGCTGTCCCTTATATTGGTATGTTTACTGCCCCATTGGCACTGGCGATGACAACGGACTTGCTACTTGCATCTACCATAAGGTTGGCTAGTATGGTTTAATATTAATTTATTGTTCAGCTAGATGTAATAGCTATAAAAGTTGACGACGCCATTCATTCTAGCTATTGTGAAGCGTCTCTGTAGGTCACCGATGCACTGAGGGCGTATATTTCGCACCCATTAGGCAGTTTATCTGGTCTCGTCACTAATTGATATCAAGCTGTGAAGATCTTTATATTAATCACTGATCAGTACTACGCCAGTCTTCCATTTGTATAATCTTCATTGTGATTTTTTATCTATTCCTTAATATCGCAAACCATCCAGCTCTTAGTGACAGGTGGATGGTTTGCTCGGTCAGGATCTATTTCTTTGCAAAACATGCATGCGGTCTCGGTGACGTAATGCGACTCATACTGCCTACACATATATGGTCTGGAGTAAACCAGCTTTCTGTTGGTCCTCTACTTCCAATCATTATTGTTTTCAAATTATCAGGGTTGGTCTGATGATTCTCTGGTCGAATACTCGTAAATGCGGCAAATAGGGGAAGTGTCGCAGATGGTGAATTGCCCAGACGATCTGCACTTCACATTGGACTTCTTCAATGCAACTGTGGCCTAGTGCCTTTATTTTTATGCTAGATATATATTATTAAAGGGCCGTGCCGAGAAAACAAGCTGAAGACATAAAGCAGGGATGTTCAACCACCCAGAGACTTTATGGTACTGAGCCTATCATTAATATTATGTTTAATAAATCGGAAACCACTGTTTACCTTATTCTTTATACAATTCCACACTTCAAATATGTGTGTGTGTGTAACTGACTGCTTCCCACCATCCAGAATGGCCGTTTTGTATTCATTCCAGATTATCAGGAAGTAACATATATCCACATAACTTTACCGCGTGTGACTGTGGTTACATTTTAAATTCAAAACAACGAAAGTTATTGCGCATCTGCAGCCATTCGTTGAATGAACGTCTCCGGGGTTTTCTTTGAGGGATTCAAAGATATTCACCTGAGCCATAATATGCCGCCGCTGTTCCTGCTGTTCCTGCTATTCCTGTTGCTATCCCATTAAACATCAACTACTGGCCAACCAAAATGCCGACAATACACAGTTGCTGAGCGAAATTTATTGCTCATAGAGCAAGTTGTCGCGCAGTAGCTAAGTTGATCCCCTCTGCCTCAATTCAATTCTACCTCATGGAACTTCGTCCTGCTTACCCATTCACTGTATCCACTGTAAGATGAACACGGCCTACAATTGTTCGAGATTGCATCACAGTAAAATATCTGCTGCAGGAGCATGACCTAATCAAGATTTTACGTTGGTCTTGTATCAGCTGCGAATACCATCATATATACTAACTGGCCTCCATGGGTTAAGCTTCAGTGTTAAATTTTGAAAGATGCACAACAAAGGACATCTCCTGCCAATTGCTGATTCCACCTTAATGACTCTATCAAAGGACACGACAATTGCTAGAGTTGCTGACATGGGTCAGCTACAAATGCTGGAAATGCGGTGCAATAAAAATCCGCGACAAACATGGCGACGACAGATTGAATTAATCATCTCCGGCTAAGGAAATGACAAATGTTCTTATCGCCAACGTTCTAGCAGCGCATACCAACCAATTTAATCAGGCCACATCGGTGGAGTCGTTTACGACTTCTGACGAAGGGTATGAGAGGCACGTCATCATTTGAATGCATTTGAGAGCCGTTGTTATGCTGTTGTTTTATCGGAGGCGGCAAATGAAAGAAGTCCCGGACACGTATGGAAAATTGAAGCAATGGTAAATTCAACGCTGACACGTTTCCATTGTGTGGGTAGCTGCGACACAGATCGATATCAGGGCTCTGTCGAACTCCGCCAGGAACACCGTGTATCCAGCCAGACAAAGAGAATTTTTGATAATTTATAGCTTACTGGCAAAGTAAAGTTGGTAATGCTTCCCAACTGTTAAATATTATTTATAACAATAACAATAAGTTTATTGAATCTTTTATGTACAAATTGTTATATGCATACAGCAAAACAAATCTTCTATTAATGCATAATACTAAGGGCTGCAATGTATGGCCCTGATGCACAACTTTGTTTATTGTATTGTATATGCAAACATGGGTTTTTTTTAAATTTATTTATTTATTAAGTATCTAGTAATCTTGTTCATAACCCTTGCTCTCGGGGAGGTTTTGGTTTGTTTTCTTGTTCTAAGACCCACAGTATTTATAATATATTTATTCCTTCCTCCAACTCTACAACTAATACGAGGGTAGCCTCTTATGTTTCGGGATTTGGCAACCCTAGTGTTGCAATCCGGCAATTGACAGCTCTGTCGTAAAGTTGGACATTTTTGAGGTTATACGCACTCAGAACGTTTTGACATACGAGCGCTATTTGTGTTGTTTACAGTAACTTAAAAGATTCATCTCGGCCCAAAAATGGAATTAAATCGTCAACATTTTCGTGCGATTATTTTTTACAACTTTCGGCGTGCATTAACTCAGCAACAGTGCATGGGTGAACTTAATTCAATTTTTGGCGATGAAGCTCCATCAAGGACCAGTGTTTATCGATGGTATGGTGAATTCAATCGTGGTCGTAGTTCACTCCAAGATGAATTTCGTGAAGGTCGTCCAAAATCAGTTGTTGTTCCGAACACCGTTGATGCTGTGCGCGAACTGATATTGGAAGATCGTCATGTGACCTATCGTGAGATTGAGACAACCTTAGGCGTTAGTGGGACCAGCATACATTCAATATTGCATAAACATTTGACTGTCAAAAAAATTTGTGCGCGTTGGATCCCACACAATTTGTCAATCGCCCAAAAAAAGGCTCGTGCCAATTGGTCGAAAGAAATGCTCAAAAAATACGGTCGCGGTGCTTCGAAACACGTCTATCACATCGTGACAAGTGACGAACCGTGGATTTACGCGTATGAGCCCGAAAGTAAACAGCAGTCGACTGTCTGGGTGTTTCAAGATGAGCCAAATCCAACAAAAGTTGTTCGCGCACGACGCACTTCCAAGTAAATGGTCGCCTGTTTTTTCGGAAAAACTGGACATGTCGCAACCGTACCACTAGAACAACGCAGAACAGTCAATTCTGAGTGGTACACAACCATTTGTTTGCCAGTTGTCTTCCAAGAAATCAGGAAAACCAACCGCCGAAGACGGATCACTCTTCACCACGACAATGCGAGCTCTCACACATCGGCTGCGACAACTGCATTTTTGAGCACCCAAAACATCGATTTGATGGGTCATCCGCCGTATAGTCCTGACTTGGCACCGAATGACTTCTTTTTATTCCCGTACGTAAAAAACAAACTGAGAGGTCAACGTTTTTCGACACCTGAAGAAGCGGTTGCTGCATTCAGAATGCATGTGTTGGAGATACCTCAATCAGAGTGGCAAAAGTGCTTCGACAATTGGTTCAAACGCATGCAAAAGTGTATAGATCTTCATGGGGAATATTTTGAAAAACAATAAAGTGATTTTCGATGATCGATATTTGTTTTTGTTCTCTAATCCCGAAATATAAAAGGCAACCCTCGTATCATTATTGATTATTTACAACTGTTTACAATCTTACTCCTAGTTTTCTTAATTCTACTGTTCTTTGATATTGCCCATGTCCATACTTTTTTGATAGTTTTGTAATCCGTGTTAATATATATATCATATATACAGAATATATTTTATATTATATATATATATATATATATATATATATATACGAGGGTGGACTGGAAAGTTTCCGATGTCAAAGTGAAGATAATAGCACTCGTCAATAAAAATGTCAGCCATTTCGGATCGGTAGTTTTTATTTGACAGTTGTTTGAGTGAGTCGATGTGAGCGTTTTTGTGAAAATGGAGTATCGAGCTGTGATTAAATTTTTGTTTTTAATAGTCAATACGCCTACGCAAATCAAAGATGAGTTGGACTCTGTGTATGGGGACTCTGCAGCATCATTTACCACCGTGAAATTTTGGACAACTCCATTTAAACATGGCAGTGAGAGCTGGGGAGGCGATGAACGTTCGGGACGTCCAAAAACTGCAACAACTGAAGATAACATTGCCAAAGTTCTCCAAATGGTGCTAGACGACTGCCGAATTAAAGTGAGAGAGATGCGAGAGAGATGTGTGAGAGATTAAAGTGAGAGAGATGCATGAGAAAGCTGCCCGCGCGTTGGGTGCCGCGTTTGCTCACGTTAGACGAAAAACGTGTTCGAATGAACATTTTCAACGCTCTGTCGGCGCAGTTTAGGCGCATTAAATCCGAGTTTTGGCACCGATTAATTATTATCGATGAAACTTGGATACACCATTATACGCCCGAAACAAAAATACAGTCAAAACAGTGGACTGCAAAGGGGGAATCGGCTCGAAAAAAAGCAAAACCTGTTTTTTCGGCAGTCAAGGTGATGGCGACTGTTTTTTGGGATAGTCATGGAGTTATCTTAATCGATTATCTTCAAGAAGGAAAAGCCATTACAGGCGCATACTACGCATCATTACTTGACCAACTGAAGGCGGAAATTGCCACATTTCCAGAAAAAGAAAATCTTGTTTCACCAAGACAACGCGCCGTCTCACACCTCAGCGGTTGCCATGACGAAAATCTACGAATTACGGTTTGAAATGCTTGACCATTCGGCTTACACTCCAGATCTAGGCCCAAGCAACTTCTTTTTGTTCCGTAATCTAAAAATCGCGCTCGGAGGACAGAGGTTTTCATCAAATGAGGAGGCAGTCACCATAGTGAACAATTATTTTGCAGAGAAAAACGCCGAGTACTATTTGGACGGGTTAGAAATATAGGAGCATCGCTGGGAGAAGTGTGTAGAGTTACATGTAATGTAGAAAAATAAAAATAAATTTTAAGAAAAAATGTCTTGTATTTTTGTTAGGTCAGGCACTTTTCAGCCCACGCTCGTATATATATATATATATATATATATATATATATATATATATATATATATATATATATATACATATATATATTTCCTAGCCTTCCATAGCCTTCGCAACGTGTTTATGAAATTCCATATAAATTTCAATATGCTCCCACAAATAGTATCGGAAGATCTCTCGGCTTTTCGTCTATATATTCACAAAAAAATGACCTCTTCCAAAAAGGGCATGTATTTTTACCCTAATCAACCGCACCCCACACCCCTCTAAGACTCTCAATACTTTCCCCTTAACCATCTATTATTCAAGTGTCTGAGGTCTCCGCTCTAAAACGCGATCGATTCTGCAAAATATTCATACCTTCCCTTTCGATATATATTCACACTAACCGAAACCAACGATATCCCCAGTATTCACAGTCAAGAACTATTCCCTCCCACCTTTACCGTTTTTCGTGATGACGATGGTATATGTGTGGATTTATAGCCTGTGAAATAATAGTAAAGATTTCTCTAATCTCTACGCTTCTAGATCGCTCTATATAGCGTTTATCCTCTCCCTTCTTGAATATGCTAGTCAGGTTTGGTCTATTCACTACTCGTCCCAAAATTCGCAGGGTCGAAAGCGTGCAACGTCGTTTTTTGCGTTTTGCCCTCCGAGGATGGAGTTGGAAAAATCCTCTGATTCTACCCCCATACACGAGCCGTATTCACCTAATTAACCTTAATACACTTGAAGAGAGCAGAATTCATGCCGACATTCTATTTCATCCACCGTCTACTCTCAGGTTCAATCCCATGGTACAATTATGTTTTATAAACGTACACGCTCCAACAGAATCTGTTTTTTTTTTTTTTTATTAGACTTCTCTCGGGAGAGGCGAACCTATAGCGCAGAGTGGGCGCCCCGAGATGCCATCAAATAACTGTTGCAGTTCTTTTTGAACAGTTGCAGGTTGTAACGTTCCGGGAACACTCGCGTGGGAAGGGAGTTCCACAGCTTCCCCGCTCTGTAACGGAACGAGTTCTGATGTAGGGATGTTCGCGCCGTCGGGAGATGAACCACAAACGGGTGCGATCCATCGGATTGTCTTGTGGAGCGCATATAAGCCGAATTGCGCGGAACAATACCACGAATCTCCGAAGAACAGCACCCGTGATAATATCTGTAAAACAGACAGAGGTCGGCTACGCGCCTTCGATGTGATAGCGACTGTAGTCAGCGCCGATTCCCCGATCAGGCGGATCGCTCGTCTCTGTATGCTCTCAAGTAGGTCGAGGGTATGTTTAGGAGCCGAGCTCCAAACATGAGAGCAATATTCGAGCGCGGGTCTAATTTGAGATTTATATAGGAGGACAAGTTGGGCCGGGGTGAAATATTTCTTGGCTCTAAAAAGATAACTCAGTTTTCCTGAGGCTGACCTGGCGATGTTCGACACGTATTTATGCCATGATACATTCCCACAGACCGTGACGCCGAGCAATTTCAAACTTTCCCCAGCCTCGAGGGCCCGGCCATTCATCATCAGCTGTGGAACCGATGATCCAGTTTTCTTTGTGAATGTTGTATACTGAGTCTTCGTTGCATTGAAGTCGACAAGATTGACCTTTTCCCACTGCAGGACTTTATCCAGATCCCGATTCAGAGAATCAATCTGTCTACATCTCAGTTGGTGTGACGCAGATGCACCAATCGGCCGATCACTCGAAAAGGAGGAAACAAGCCTACTATCATCCGCAAAACTGAACACCTTGTTATCCGTTGTCTCCAACAAATCATTTATGTGCAGCAAGAACAAGGTTGGAGCCAAAATAGAACCTTGGGGCACCCCCGAATTAACAGGACACAGATCCGAACACTCGCCGTCCACAACAACCCGGATCGATCGATTTTCAAGGAAACTCCTCGTCCAGTCACAAAGCTGTTGGGAAAGTCCATATGAACGAAGTTTGCTCAGCAATGCCCCGTACCAGACGCGGTCAAAAGCCTTGGAAATATCCAATGCGACCGCCTTTGACTCACCATGCCGTTCAATCGCAGATGTCCATATATCGGTTATAAGTGTCAAACGGTCTCCTGTGGACCGCCTGCCACGGAATCCGTATTGACGATCATTCAGGAGTCCGTTGCACTCCAAATATTTAACCAACTCAGCATTGATGACTTTTTCCATCACCTTAGATAAAATAGAGAGTAATGCTATCGGACGGTAATTTTGTGGGAGACACTTTTTTCCCGTCTTTGGGATTGGCTGAACTCGAGCGATTTTCCAGCAGGCAGGAAAGGTCCTCCGTGCATAAGATAAGCGGAAGAGTCTGCCAAGAACTGGCGATAGTTCTGGAGCACAGTTCTTAAGGACTATTGCTGGTATTCCGTCCGGGCCGGTTGCCTTCCTACAATCCAGTTCTCGTAGAATGCGTTGAATAGTGCGCGGACGAAATCTCACATCCCGCATGGAAGACTGTACCGGCGAGATCACAGGTGGGTCCAAAAGGCCGGGATCGAGGTTTGAATTCGCCGAAAATAAATATACGGACGAAGAAACGAAGGACACGTTCTACGAGACGCTAGAGGAAGTTGTGGGGAGGAAGTATTGTGCCTGGCACGGACACTCCGTTCACTTCCTCCTCCATCATAATTAATGCACCGACGAGCACTACGCGATTCCGCCGAAGCAAAGGAAGCACCAACCCGGGAAGTAGGCCGAGAGAAATAAAACACTGGTATTGGCTGGTGATCACCACTTTAAATTAATTTTAATGTTCGTTTCTTATTAAAATACACCATACAGGAAACGGTATGTCTGAGGGTACACTTAATTGAATTAATCAGCAAGCGTTAAATTAAAAGGTAAACTATTAAGACACGACTAGGCTTATTACTCGACGCACTATATTCGCGCCACCGTGCGCGGCGGTGAGCGGGAGATCGCCTGTGACCAGGCTGGTCAACGGATGGAAGACGACTCCCCGATAATTATCTCGTTTTGAGGTGAGTTTGGCAATGACTGTGTATGTGTGCGTGAAGATCACATTGGTTTATTTCTCATACACAAGGCCATAGGAATAAACCTGAAACTCAAGGACGGGGCATAATGGGCATCCAAGAGATGTGTGTTTGTTGAAACAAACGAATCACATCTCGTCGGATGCTAATGACTTTGTATTTGTTTATGCATCTAGTTCGTAAGGGACAAGATTCGGCGAATCAAAGGAGAAGGGAAATATGACCTAATGAAAACGTGATTCGGATACCTAAACGATATGAATTGTCTATGGTATGCATTGCAGCTGTTACGATAGCCGCAATGCCGATGCACATGGTGCTAATAGGTTTAAGACGCGAGTTGCGTATTTGCTTTGGTTTGCACATTGTGCGAATCAGGGAATTTTATTGCTGGGAGAAAAGGACGCCAGCCAATGTATACATAAAGAAATTTATTGTACACATGAATAAAACTGGGAATAGGCGACGCAATGATAATTATTCCTGGCTGGAATGGTTACATGATATGTGAACCGGGGTTTTTCTTTTCAGGATAATTTATGATAAGGAAAGTAGGAACTCTTACAGGGGATTTGTAAGCGAAGGAATGCTTCAAAAGGTAAGAATTCTTTTGCAGGTACTTTTGGGTTATAATAATTGGATCTATTTGATGCGTGAAGCATTTAAGATGCTAATGCGAATTGCATTAGCGAAAGCTGGTGCAGACTGGGTTGTGGTTATGGGGGTTTTTTGAGGAAGGCGAGCCGTGGGATCTGGCGGAACCGCCACACTTCCGCATTGGGTTCCTTTGTGGTAAGTAGTGTCTGGGCGAATTCTGTTGTGGTTGGTTTCGCTCTATCATCCGGAAGTTTGGTGCGACACCTGTGTATCCGGCTGTATTGCAAGGGCTATATCATAGGCGTATGGGCGTGTTTGTTTTGTCAATACGATATTTAGGCCGTTTAAGAATACTCTTGCGGCTGTCACAAAAATGGTGTTTCGAATGATCCTATTATTGGGTAAGTCGCGGCAACACAGTTCTTGCGTCACTTTGACATTTATTTTTTGATTGACAATACGTTGACTTTCTACTAATTGAAAATTTCTCACCTGGGTGGAACAAATAAAACGCTTTGGCAGCGTTTTAGGAAGTATACATAGTAGTTCGGGGTAGAAGATATCCAGTATTTCTGCTTTTGTTTAAAGATTTTGTTAATTATGACTCGGGTTGTCCGATTTGGGTCACATATGTACATATTTCCTAATAACATCATGTCACGACAAAAGCCGCAATACTTGTTGACTTAAGTCCAATACGCAGGATTTGCTGGTTAATGAACACATAACAATTTAATGAATCGTAAACTCATCATTTTGGAATAAACTTTTTTGATTTCATACACATGCTCTTGCAAGTGTAATTCCTCTCTGGCCCAACGTGCCCTTTAATAATCGTAAAAATTTCACCTATTAGTCCGATAAAATATACGAAAAGCCTTCTGCGGCGAGTTTCAAAGCCAATTACAGATCGTTACGATAATCACGGGAAGATTGCAGCATGTCGATCCAGTGTTCATTTCATCCCACAAAGCTCATACTCTTTTGGCGTGCAAATCGCCGTCGATTTGCACCTACAAATGGGTTCGTATCCCAACCGAACCACACAAAGTCAACATTTAAAATGGACAAATTGCTTTATACCAAGTGACCAATAGCTCGGGGAGCAATCACAAGTTCCGACAGTCGGATCGGCTACGGCCAGATCATCCACAAATTGTGGAATGATAATAAATTCATATCACGATTAAAAGTGCATTAGCTCATTAGCCAGATTCATTAGTTTTGTTGGTCTCGTACATGGGTCTGGTGATGTTGATTGTGATGATGATGATGATGATGATGATGATGATGGTGGTAGTGGTGTCTTCTGGATTGAGCGCTAATTTAACCGGGAATGAAGATAAAGGAATATGCCGTCCAACAAAGCTTCGTTAGGTCTTCCCAGCTGGAGAACAAGGAACGTTCGGCATAATGTCTACATTCGTCCTTGGTGATCATGTAGGTTCAGTTTTGACGCATGCTTCCTTTATAACCGAAAATCATTTGAGAAGTAGCTCAATTCAACGTTCATCTTGGCTGCATATCGGCTTTGGTGGATTCTTTGTCTTTTACACACGCGCATATAAGTTGCATCCGACGTCCCCATCAAATGACATGAAATAGGTCTGCACTGGCATCTCATAAGGGGTAATACTACAAAAGAAAGTAAAACGTAAAAAGAAAAATAAATAAATAAGACTAAGAGGACTGCGAAAAGTATATCAAATCTTTTTTGGTTAAGAGAAACCGAGTCGGCACGGTCTGTGACTGCCTGCTCCGCAACCATTATTCCCTAACTTAAAGAACAAATGCTGCATTCTTTTGAGGGAAGGGACCCTCTCTTTCTCTCAGGCTTGGAAGATAAAGAATCGGTTCGTGGATTCTATTACAAGAATATCAAATTGCACCACACAAACATATACACTAACCCTAGAAACCTAAGTAGCCTCCGGCATGCAGATACGTAGGGCAACCGACCCAAGCCAACGTTTGTGGCATTCTCGATCTTGCGATCTTACGATCTTGCCATCTTATGGATTGGGTTTTATTTGTTTTGATTGCCTGGACTTTGGGCTCGTTTCGCCACGGATTGATGATCGCTGTGATGGCGTGTATCCTGTCCTGTGTTAAGTTCGAAGCATGGTAGTGGCGGCCATGATTACGGGGATAATTTGTCAAAATTTTTGACTTCTAATTCCAAGTGACGTCGAACAAGACACTGCGATCATAATGATCGCAATTCGTGATTTTTAGATTCTTAATAACTTATGATGAGCGGATAAACAGTAAAAGATGCGAGGGCTGGCATAAGGGATAGGAGCAATAACGAAGCTCAGACAATGTCGGTGCATGAGAATGGAATAATGGCTTTACGCGTAGGCAGGCATGTCCAATCTGTATGTATAGAAGAATAATGAACAGGATGTACCGATGTCTAGGGTGTGTCTGGGTCCATTGACATTTCTGTCGGCATTTTGTTATTCGCCAAAACTATAAAGCACCGATGGATAACTTTTCCAAGGCCTTTCCATATAAACAAGGTCTCATATAACCTAAACGATAACTGTCGGGGAATTAAGGTAGAGAGTAAGTGGATGTCAATAACGGCGATCATTTTAAAGGAAAGAATAGATGTCTGACGTAGAAACAGCAGTCACATTGATGACTTTTATGAACCATATTTGGTAATTTTAATTTCCGAAGTCTATGATTCGTTTGAGGTTTCTATTATATTACCTCTTCATGGAGCATTTTTATGTTAGAATATATAAAATATGTAACACTCTGTCAGTTTGAGTTAATTAAATGCAAACTTTTTAATTCAAATTGTTTTTTATTATAATAAGACTATGGGTACACATCACATTTTTACGTTAAGATATTAAAAGAGGTATATCGACATTTAAGGATTACTTTAATTTATTATATACTTAAATTAAACTATTAAACACTGAATTTATTTTACAATTCCCTTCTAATGTGAACCTCACCCTTTGGTATGCAATTTCCCAATTGATTCTTTCAGCGATTCCCACTAGTTGTTAAAAGGACCGTCTTTGTTGACAATTTAACTTCCATCCATTGTTTAATTAAAAGTTAAATGGGCCGACTGTCATTAAAATCACCGCTTCGGTTGACGGTTTTTTTCAGCCACTTGGAAATTCTCCCATCTGCAGTCGTAAAAAATTTAACATTAAATCAGAATGGGGATTACTATGACCTTCAACATAACGATTCGGAAAACACATAGGCAACAGTAAATATGCCGGGAGATTTTTTAAATAGTTGTTATACAAATATTTATGATTATGAACTTTTATTGATGAGAGCAATTTTTCCGTGGAGGAGTTTTAATACTACACTAAATGTTATGGAACACAGTGCTATAGATGACTATTAGCCAGGCTGCATATCTGGCAACAGTTGTGTTTAAGTTTTAGTTGTATTTCCTCTTTATGTCTTTCAAAAATTAAATAAGTGATTATGCTGATCAATGTAAAATTGGTCAACAGATGGGAGGTTTAGTGAGAGCGGAACCCTCGTTTATTTCACTTAGTACAAGCGTAAAAAAAAAGAATTAAAAAGTAAAAACTTACGAACTAACTTAAAGACTAGGGATTACGAACATTAATTTAGAAGGTAATATGGTGGGGAGGTGGCGGTGTACGTGATGGGTGGCGAAGACCGGGAAGTAGGATAAAGGGATTAGATGATTGGAATGTGCACGGGTAATGAGAGTGTAGGTGGTGGGAGGGGCAACATCAAAAGGGGAAAGGGAGGAGACGACGTTTGAGTGCAAGAGGATTGAGGTAGAAACCGAAGGAGGTAGGGTAAGAGTTTGCCCGCCTTAGCATTCGAGAAATGGGTTCATTAGAGCCATAAGAAGCGTGGTGGGAGGGCAGATAGAAGAGTCGAGGGTTTCGAACGTTACGGGGGTTGGTGTTTAGCGTGATGGTGGAGAGCAAGCTAGGGCAGTTGATTGTGCCGGAGAGGAGACGGTGGATGAAGAGGATATCGGCAAGAGTTCTGCGCTTCTCAAGTGTATTCAGGTTGATCAGATGGAGCCGGCTTGTGTATGGGGGAAGAATCCGGGGATTCTCCCAGTTCAGTCCACGGAGGGCAAAACGCAGAAAACGACGTTGCACGTTCTCGATTCTGCGGATATGGGACGAGCAGTGTGGAGACCAGACCTGACTGGCGTATTCAAGAAGGGGGCGGACGACGGCAATGTAGAGGGACCGGGAAACGTAGGGATTAGAGAATTCCTTAGACCAGCGTTTCACAAACCTTAGGGCGGAGTTGGCCTTAAGAATCATATCATTGATATGTGGGATGAAGCTGAGCTCCTGTCAAATAAGATTCCGAGGTCACGTATTGAGGATACATATGAAATCTGCTGGTTTAACGGGAAGTAGGGGCGTGGGGGTGGGGGTGGACCTTTATGGGAGAAGGTAATGGAGTGACTCATAACGCAGTTATTACGGCACCAAGTTGAGAAGCTGTCGAGGTTCTGTTGGAGAAGTGAGGAGTCGAGAGGAGAGATGATTGTTTTGTAGAGTTTGGCGTCGTCCGCATAGAGGGAGGTGGATCAGTGTTTAATAACCGAGTCGACATCATTGGTGGTAAGGATAAAAAGGAGGGGGCCTAGATGACTACCTTGCGGAACTCCTGAGGTGGGCAAAAAAGGATAGGATAGGGAGGATCTGAATTTGACTCGGTAGGACCGGTCTTTCAGATAAGAAGATAACCATTTGATCAATAGGTGCTCGAAACCTTGGGAGAACAGGATCCTGAAAAGAATGAGATTATAGGAGATTTTGTCAAAGGCCTTGCTGAAATCAGTGGTGATAACATCGACTTCGTTGCCATTCTCTAAGGCACGGAGAGTATGGGAAGAGAACTCGATCAGACTACAAACCTACCCGAAAGGAAACCATGCTGGTTAGGCGAGATGATGGATTTACAACTAAAAGATAACGCATTGTAAAGAAGCCCTTCGAACAGTTTGGGGATATGAGACAGTTTCGCGATGGGTCGGTAGTTGCTGATCCCTTCTTATGTATAGGGGTGACATAGGAGGATTTCCAAATACTAGGAAGATCCCTTGAGAAAGGGATAGGTTAAAAATCATTGATATCGGGAAAGAAAGAGAAGTGTTCTTTAAAACTACAGACGGGAGTCCATCAGGTCCAGGGCTGAACTCGTCTTTGAGTAGGTTTAGTTTCTCCTCAACTACGTGACGCTGAATAAGTTGAGGGGTGAAGGGACCAAGGGAGAATTCGGGAAAGTCAATGAAATAAGACGGATTGGGTTCGAAGGAGACGTCAGTGAAGGATTTATTGAAAAACGAAGCGAAAGGTTGGCAATAGTTAGGTTGTCGTTTGACGTAGTTGCGCCATAAGAGAGGGAGTTAGGATAGGCGTCGGATTTACGTTTATAATTTATAAAGTGGAAAAAGGATTTAGGGTCATTGATCAGATTGGATTGTGTTTTTATAAGGTATTTGGAGTTGAGGGAGTTGTAAAGTTCGGAAAATGTATAAAAGGAACCGAGATAGTTGGAGTAGTTTTCAATAGATCGCATTTTGAGGAAAAAGTTCCATAAGTTATTCCTTTTGTTCCGAAGATTGTGGAGATTGCGGTTGTACCAACGTGGCGAAGAAACCGATGACCTGCGGCGGGAATAGGGGACATATAGGGCGACGGCATAGTAAATCTCCTTATAGAGAGCGGCCGTGGCATCTTCTACACCCAAATGATCAAAACGAAATGCTGTTTTGCTAAGATGCTCATGTAGGAGGCGGAAGTTAGCCTTGTGGAAGTTGTAAGAAAAGCAGTCAGGAGATAGAGAAGGCTGGGTTTCGTAATCGAGATATAAGGATAAGAGCAGTGGGGGGTGATATTTATCGATAGTAGAGAGGGCGTGTGGGCTGGGGGCAACTGTGGACATGAGTGGGTCGATTATGAACACGAGGTCCAGCTGTCTCCCCATATGATTTGGGACATTGCTAATTTGATGGAGGCATGAGTCGGTGAGGCCGTTTATAAAAATACGTTCATTAGAACTAGTGGGGTTAGAGACGAAGAAGGCTTGTTCGTCAGCCGACGTCCATTGTAGGTGGGGGAGGTTAAAATCGCCAAGAACGATGATATCGTCAATTGCGGTGCTTAACTCAGTAAGGTTACCTACCACCTCAATTGCGAGTTCGTATGACGCGATAGGTCGAGAGGGAGGAATATAGAAACAGATAATAAATATAGACTTAGGCGCTTGTCAATTTGAATAGCCGTAGTCAAGATCGGGAGATGAAGAGATGGCAATTAGAGACGAAGTGAATCTGTTATGAGTTGCAAGCAGCACTCCACGGCATGGGGAGTTGGAACCTTCTTGATGAGCTTCGTCATCTCGAAAAACATTGAAGGAGGGGGGGAATAGTTCAAGACGACTGATACTAGGAATAGGGTTGGTCTCCGTCAGAGCGTATATGTGGAAGGGGAGGGGGTGCGCCTTTTCCAGAGTCGAATGAGTTTTGGAGCGGAGACCTCTAACATTCTGATAGTAGACGGTTATGGGGAGTGTATTGATATGATACGAGGGACCAAGGGGTGGCTGAATAAGGTCAAAAGTACTTTTAATTATTGGTAAAGGTAATTTTGTTGTCAATATAATGGCGAAATGCCGAGAGATCTCTTAGAACCTTATTAGGGGGCATATTGAGATTTTGATGGAAGTTTATGAACAGGCTGCGGAGGCTAGGGACGTCAGTAGGTAGACCTTCCTGCTGGGTGGAGGCCATTACGCTGGTTTTCGTTTTACCTTCGTAAGGTGACGGTTTCAAGACAAGGAGGAACACAGCTATTAATCAAAGGACTGTATCAGCGCAGTAGGGGGGATACTTATGTTTTGAAAACGAAATAAGGAATAAAGCTATGGGTGCAATACTTAGAAAGCGGGTGAATAACCTTTCTCCCTTGCCCTGACCCGTCAAATTCACATTGTGTGATTCCGCGCATGCCTGGGGGTAGCGACAACATGTAGATATTTACAGGTAGGTCTTACGATGTAACTATATCCTCTGAAAAATGTTTCTTTAAGATTATTTAAAACCTTAAAATATGAACTCCACAGAGACGGAATGTTGGCTGTTAGACAAGCCAGTTTTACAAGAAGACGATGATTGAGTTGTTTTAAGATTTTTCTTTCCTGTCAAACTCCCTTTATGGAAGTCGTTTATGATTAAAAAAAAAACAGCCAATCTCAGGGCAAAATAAAAGTAGTAAAAGTTCTGTAAATTGTTCTCACTTTACTTAATTACTTAGGCCGAACGATGAGGATTTGATCTTGGGATCCAGTGGTCGTCTCTTCCAATATTCCGATCAATTGCAAATCTTACATAGTGTCGCTTTCCAATACTTTTTTAAGGTGGTCCCTGCTATTATGCCAGCGGAGTTGAGCAGTTCCCCACTGATGTTTACTATGAATCCTTATGCAACGGACTTTAGGGACAGTTAAACGTTTTCTGGACTTCAATTAAACAGCAGCGGTCATAGATCTTATCATAATTTTTCTATCTCCAAACGATGTTGCTGTTTGCAAATGTGGATATGCACTGGGATTCGGGTTTTATTTACAGATGGTAATTGAACATCTGGTTCAATTTGCCATGCGTGTGAATTTGTTTGTTAATTATGGGGAATTGGATGTAAGAGTGATATTTTTCGCGAATTTGGTTGGATCGGGGTAATTGATTTCGTGAATATAAGTTTGAGTGTAGGGATTTGGATGTGTGGGGTAGGAAGTATATTGCGCCGGTATACGGCACGGGGTTCACTTCTACTCCCATCGTTCCGCCGAATACCAAAAGAAAACTTCGCAACACACCGTCCACAAGAAGTAATTAATTGAAACTCACTTTTGTTTATTATTAAAGGTTCTTTTTATTCACAACAAATCTTACTACATTTAATTAGATTACAGAAAACAGATTTTGATTACACTGACGACGCACCAAAAAAAAAAGTAAAAACTCACTTTTGTTTATTATTAAAGGTTCTTTTTATTCACAACAAATCTTACTACATTTAATTAGATTACAGAAAACAGATTTTGATTACACTGACGACGCACCAAAAAAAAAAAGTAAGACAATGTACTCTACTTTTATGGCATTATACTCCGGAGACAAGAAAAATTACTGGTGAACGTTAATCACGCGACCCGCGGTTGACTTTCGCGTCCTGCAGCGCTACGGGAGCGGAGGTGGAGACCCGACCGGCTCGGTTGGATGATGGAAAAAGACTCATCGAGGATAGAACTCTGACTTGAATTCAATCCTCAATTAATGATGTGGTGAATATCCTTTCGGCCAAGGATATGTTTCCTTACCACAAGAGAAATGTTAAGTCTCTCTTTGTGGAATATAAAACCAGATCTCGTAATGAAGATTATGGTGTATGGGTGTATGTGTGATCGTAAAAATGACATTGGTTTTCTCATGAAACAAGGCCATGGAAAAACAAATCAAAAAGATGGTAAGAACAAGGGGATCGTGAAGATCATTGTTTGTGATGTGCATTGTGGCTAAATAAATAGACGGCGATGAATCGAGGAAATGGTGCTAAAAGTAAAGATGGGACAAGGGCATCATAAAAGTCTTGGATGAGTGATGGCCTTGCGTAAATAGACGCATAGCCATTAGAAAAAGGTGCTAGTGGATGGGGATACTTTCATCATCATCATCATCGGCACTACAACCGGGATCCGGTCTTGACCTTATTTAACAAATCTCTCCACCGGTCCCGATTTCGAGCCGATGTCATCCAGTTTAGCACTCCCAGGCTCTGGGCGTCCTGGTCTACGCCATCCCTCCATCGCAGACAAGGTCTGCCGCGCTGTCTCCTTCCATACATCCTGCCACAAAGGACTTTCCGGGCAGGCTCCTCTTCGCTCATTCGAGCTAGGTGTCCCGCCCACCGGAGTCTACCGAGCTTGATTTTTCTTACAATATGAGCTTCAAGGTAGATTGCGTACAACTCATGGTTGTAGCGTCTCCGGAATTATCCTCCCTCACATACGGGGCCAACAATTCTCCTTAAGACCTTTCTCTCGAACGCGGCCGAGAGTTCAGAGTGCCTTTTATTAAGCACCCAGGTCTCGGATCCATACATGAGTACTGGTAAGACCATGGTCTTGTACAGTAGTAGCTTGGATGTTCTGGATAAATTATCGGATTTAAAGAGCCTCGATAGACCACAGTAGGCTTTGTTGGATTTAATCAGCCTTTCGCGTATTTCTTCTTCCATATTGTTATCGGCTAATACTATTGACCCAAGGTAGTTAAAGGATTGCACTACTTCAAATTCGTGCTCCACTACCCTGATAGTTTGACCAACGTTATGTCTTCTCTTCGCAGAAGTTGCCACCATGTACTTGGTTTTTCCCTCATTAATGTGCAGTCCCAGTTTTTGTGCCGCCTGCTCGATCTGGGTGAAGGATTCCTGTACCGCCGATTCGGTTCTACCGATGATGTCGATGTCATCTGCGTAGGCAAGTATCTGGCTGGACTTGGTGACAATAGTCCCTCTTGTTGTAACGCAAGAGCCACGGATTGCTTTCTCCAAGCCCAGGTTGAAGAGCAGGCAGGCCAGACCGTCCCCTTGTCGGAGTCCATTATAGATGTTTATTGGTTTGGAGAGCAATCCCGCTACTTTTACTTGGCTAGTTACGTAGGTCATGGTCAACCTACGAAGTCGTATCAATTTATTTGGAATGCCGAACTATCTCATGGCATTATATAGTTCTACCCTGGCTATGCTGTCGTAGGCGGCCTTGAAGTCTATAAACAGATGATATAGTGGAATCTTAAATTCCTGACATTTTTCCATCGCCTGGCTAAGGGTGAATATCTGATCAATTGCTGATTTGCCTGGGATGAAGCCGCACTGATATTGACCAATGATGGCTTTAGCGTATGGGGATATCCGGTCTTGTAGGATAGTGGAGAGTATCTTATAGGCGGTACTTAGCAATGTTATACCCCTATAGTTGCTGCACAGTGTGATATCTCCTTTCTTATGTATGGGGCAAATTATACCACGACGCCAATCTTCCGGCATCTCCTCTTGCTCCCATACGTGCACCACGATCTCGTGAATTGCGTGATGTAACGCTGTCCCTCCTTGTTTGATCAGCTCAGCTGGTATGCCATCAGCTCCAGGGGCTTTATTTGATTTTAGCTGTCTAATGGCTTTTAATGTTTCCTCAATGCTTGGTGGCGGCAGCATTTGGTCTTGGTCTTGCATTGGTGGAGCCTCCAATTCTTCTGTGAGCTGAGCATTTATCATTTCTTGAAGTGCGCTTCGCATCGCTCCAGAATGCCTTCAGGATCGGTGATCAGATTACCCTCTTTATCCTTGCAGTAAGTGCAGCGTAGTGTGTACCGCGTCATACTGCGGATTATTTGGTAGAACTTCCGCGCCTGGTGCGGTCCCCGCTCTCTACTTTTCTCTATTTCACAGACAAGGTTTTTTCCCAGGCACTTTTCTTTTGTCTGTGAAGTCTTTTTTCAGTTCTTCTGAGCCCTTTGTATTTCTCCTCGCGTACCCGCGTCCTATGAGACTGCTGCATTGCCCGGTATGCAGCATTCTTACGTTCAGTCGCTAGTTTGCACTCATCATCAAACCAGTCGTACCGATCTCTACGACTACTGCCTAAGATGGAGTTGGCAGTACTAATGACAGTATTCTTAAGGCGTGCCCATTTCTCTTCTACGCCCGGCATTCTGGCCCCAGGACTTACTCTCCCTCCGTCGAGCTCTTCGAGGGCGAGTCTTAACGCATGACCAAAGGTGTTGCCGGTCTTCTCATTGCGTAAGGCAGCCGTGTTGATTCGCACCTGATCCGTGGATGCAATACGTCTCCGTAAGGCAATCCGCGCTCGGAAAACTGTACCAACAAGATAGTGATCCGAGTCGATGTTGGCACCTCGGTACGTTCGTACCGTCATCAGGCTCGAAGAGTGGCGGCGATCTATCAACACGTGGTCAATTTGGTTGCGAGTGGCTCCATCAGGTGATACCCAGGTGGCTTTGTGGATATCTTTACGCGGAAACCTGGTACTCGCAACGACCAAGTTTTTCGATGCTGCCAGTTCGATGACTCGTAGTGCATTGTCATTAGTGTTCTCATGCATACTATGGGAACCTGCGTAGTGCCTGAAAACCGGCTCCCGACCTATTTTCGCATTCAAATCCCCAAGAACGATTTTCACATCGTATCTTGGGCAGGCATTGAGGGCCCGTTCGACGTTCTCATAGTATTCTTCTTTTTCGTCGTCAGGGGACTCCTCTGTAGGTCCGTGAACGTTTATGAGGCTTATGTTCTTAAATTTCCCTCACACGCGAAGAGTGCATAGCCTTTCATTTATTGCATTAAAGCCGATGATGGCAGGCTTCAGTTTTTGGCTGACTAGAAAGCCTACCCCGAGCACATGGTGTTTTGCGTGACAGCTGTAATAAATGTCGTGCTCGTTTCTTTGAAAAACACCACTCCCCGTCCATCTTATTTCTTGTAATGCTGTTATGTCAGCCTTATATTCGGACAGGGCATCGGCTAGCTGCTGTGCAGCCCGAGCTCTGTGCAGTGAGCGTATGTTCTATGAAAAAATCCTTAAATCATTTAGCCGTTTTCGTTTCCGTGGTCGTCGTCGTGTATCCGGTCCATATCCGAGGCTTGTTAAATTTGCCATAATAATTCATTTTTACGGGCCTGGTTATTAGCCTTGCGCCATCCTTTCTCAGGATGTCGCTGCATGTATTGGTTCACTACTTGGCGGGTGTCAAAGTAGCTATCCAGGGGTCTCACGTGGAAACTGCATGTCAACTTGGATTGAACAGGGACAAGGATCGTCCTGGCCTTCTGTGGGTTGAAGGCAATCAGAGACTTTGCCCTGTATGTTCGCACCATCCCCCCATTGGGATACTTTATACAATGAAAATTGTATATCGTATCTTGGGTCCGTGGAAGAAACGAATCCCTTGTCTGCATTTGTATATGCAGAGTAAATCGGAAATGCTGGAGATGCGGTAATTGTTTGTCGATTGAACAAACGAATCGCTGGTTGGTTTGTTGCAGCTGTAAAAACAAGCTGTCCGACATGGCATTTTAATTATGGCAAAGGGTGCCGAATGGTTTGGGATTTATGATGCATATGCACATTAAAGAATTTTTTTAGGAATTTTAGATAATGCGTTGTATGCATTAAATGGCCTTGGAAAAGGAAATGTTTTCAGGTGCCGAGGCAATTGCATTGGCGAAAAGAAATGGGAGTTGGGTTGCAATTATGGGGGGTTCCTTGGGTAAGCTTAAAAACGCCCTCACAGATGTATGTGTGGGGGAAGGAGAGGGTAGGGCTTTTCAGAGCACTACACTTTTATACGTACTTAATAAAAGCAGCGTTCGAATTGAAACTGTAAATTGAAACCGGCTGCTCTTTGGCTGTTCCTACTACGGTGATTGCTACACGTATCTATCTAGGTTCAATTG
Source organism: Microdon myrmicae (assembly GCA_963931805.1). Taxonomy (NCBI): domain Eukaryota; kingdom Metazoa; phylum Arthropoda; class Insecta; order Diptera; family Syrphidae; genus Microdon; species Microdon myrmicae. Next base: position 38,977,050 of record OZ007497.1, on the reverse strand, counting down.
ATGATTCCTCGCTGTTGTGGGCTCTGGTCAATATGTGTTCTACTTATTCCAATAAAAGCACGACCAGTTAGAGATTTCGGAGTTAGTTTTATGGGATTCTTATTGTTGGTATACATAATTTACTTTACTGGCTAATAAAATACTGAAACGTGGTAGACATTGTGATAGAACTCTACTTGACAAGAATGTATACCTTGGAAAGTAGAACACACGCAAGTTTGCATTGTATCGTATGACGTCGCATCAGTTTGATTCAGAATGTTGTATACACATTTTTTTACTTTGCTGGAAAATACCACCGACAGGCGTCTCACTTAAATTACAAGTCATTACATGGTATTGCGGATTAGCTATCACCTACTCGTCAGATGCCACACCATCCTTTGAGGAACTCAAGCTCTATGTCAATCATCTTTGATTGATGCGGGCTTGTCGGTAGATCAATTTCTCATAATCTCCACATGACGGTGTGTCTATGTCTATTCGCACTTCCGCAATTTGATCAATGCAAGGTATCTGCATCTGCAGTGTGTTGCCCCAATTGCTTTGTGTTTACGATGATCAACTGGAAGACAAATTTCCACCTTCAAATCAGAGGCCGGGTAAAAATTAGCACGGCATTGAATGTGGAACGCCTCTTGGATGAGATGCATTCAATGGCAAAAGTTGGAAGTTATATTCCTATTGAAAGGTTTTCAATTTGGCTTTTATGTGCGCGTCCTCATTCCGTATTCACAGATCAGTATTGCATTGGGAAGAGGGGTCGTGCCGTTGCGAAGAATCAAAGGACTATATGATGCGATTATTGTCACGACTATCGCGACTGTTCCGACCTCGCTTCATTTGCTCTATTTGTATCCCTGGTGAGGAGGTGGTGTGTTGCTATGAATGAATGATGTCCGGCCATAAATCACTGTCATATGATTCACGAGATCACTTTAGTAAACAGGCGATGTAGGCTGTGAAAGGACTACAAAGACACACAGCAGTTCCTGTTAATTGTTCGAATCGTCGCTTTGTTGGTTCATCGTTGGTGATGTACGTGATGCATCGGACTCAGTAACCAACCAGAACGTTACAGAGGAAGGATAGATGAGTGAGAACAACGAGTGGGATGGCAGAATTATGAAGCGATGTTGTTGCAATTCTTTTCCCCAATTTTGTACTCTCTCTGAATTAATGAATGACAAGTTGAAGGTGACAGCAAGGTATTTGACAACTCTACTCCTAACTCATAAGACTGCGAAGGTTCCACTCTTTTGCGCAATACTTGTATATATCCAAAAATTGAACCGTGAGTCAACAGAAGAAACTGAAACAACAAACTATCAGTAATATTGCAACCACAGAATTGTGGTCGCAGTGAGCTTGTTGTTGGCCTACTACGACTGTAGGTTTTGACAGCCTACAAGCAATGGTATGCGATGGAATTTGGTGGCTGCTCGAAACACCTGTGTCCGCCGGCGGTTTTCTGATAGTTGGGTTAAATTCTACAATTATAGCCAACACAGTAATAATTTCCGATTGGTATCTGGCACCAAGAGTGGTTAATGAGAACGGCATGGAAAGAATTCATGATTTATATAGCCGATCAAGTGTTAGATCGTTTGCGACTGTGTCGGCTTCGTTTTGAGCACGAATGGGGGAATTATAACAAGTGCATCACTGGAGATTAATTAAATGATTGTGGTTGAGGGTGGAGGAACAGTCGATTAAGGTGGTCATGTATGAGCTGTCACTGATCGGCAATGGTCTGGTGTTCAACGGATGTCATAACCACTTTGTTTGTAATTGAAATAGTGTTGCCTCTACGGGTGCTATTGTCGATTATTTTTCTCACGATTGTATTGTGTTGTGTTGGTTGGGTACCCTTCTATTGATTCTGATACCTGTTTTCTCGTTAATGTTTTAGTTTAATTAAGTTTAATGGTACAAATTACAAATATGCGTGTATCAACAAAAACACCGGGAGACCAAATTCGTAATGTGCGATTTAACCTTCCTCCAACTGTCAGAGGCCATAGCGACGGGTTGAAATATTTATGTATTAGTCGTTATTTGATGACACCATGCTGTTGCCGTCAATTTCTGGCTGCTATCTTAATGTAATCCAAATTATAGAAGCCGAATGTCCGTATATCGTTTGGGTTGCTGGAGCTAAACCGGAGACAAACTAAGCCACACAGATCATAATTAAAAAAAAAAAAAGAGATCGGTGTCATTTGGCGTAAGGAGGTGGAGTTGAAAGCGGTTTTTCGATGTTATTAAAGGTCAATGTGAAGTGCTGGCAGATAAATATGGAGATTTTTTCTTTTATATGGGCGCACATAAAAGGGTTTCTTTGAAAGACGTTTCCTCGGTAATTCCGAACGGCCTTAAAACATACGATGTGCTAGCCATGTGAGTAGGGCGTTAGAATATACTCACAGCTAGCCCGGCTTGTCGTAAGAGTCGCCTAGTGGTAGGTGGGGTCCAAAGCCGTGCCGCCGGGTGAAATACCTTCCCATCAAGCTATAGGCTCCGCGAAATAGTCAGGAGAAACCCTGGCAATCTTTCGGAGCTTGGCTGATGGACAGATTCGAGAAAGGTCGATTAGTTTTGGTTCCAAGGTTAGATACCACCCCGTCACGCCGTACATTGCGCGATACCGCCAGGCGAGGTCGTCGACTATGTTTCGGGTGTATGTATGTATCGGACTGACACGTAGATAGTTCATGCCGGCACCTTCTGAGATAAAGAATTCCTGAAGTAAACTAGTTTCGGGTTCGGATCGTCGGAGGGGGTGTGTCAGGGTGAACATCATGCAAATATATATATATATATATATATATATATATATATATATATATATATATATATATGTATATATATATTTATGTATATATATATATATGTATATATATATATATATATATATATATATATATATATATATATATATATATATTTTTTTTTTTTTTTTTTTTTTTTTTTTTTTTTTTTTTTTTTTTTTTAATTAGACTTCTCTCGGGAGAGGCGAAACTAGAGCGCCGAGTGGGCGCCCCGAGATGCCATCAATTAACGGTTGCAGTTCCTTTTGAACAGTTGCAGGTTGTAAAGCTCCGGGAACACTCGCGTGGGAAGGGAGTTCCCCGCTCTGTAACGGAACGAGTTCTGTGCAGGGATGTTCGCGCCGTCGGGAGATGAACTGGAGCGCATATAAACCGAATTGCGTGTAACAATACCAAGATTCTCCGAAGTACCCGTGATAATATCTGTAAAACAGACAGAGGTCGGCTACGCGCCTTCGATGTTATAGCGACTATAGTCCCGACGTCAGCGCCGAGTCAACCATCAGGCGGATCGCTCGTCTCTGTATGCTCTCAAGTAGGTCGAGGGTATGTTTAGGAGCCGAGCTCCAAACATGAGCGCGGGTCTAATTTGGGATTTATATAGGAGAAGAAGTTGGGCCGGAGTAAAATATTTCTTGGCTCTAAAAAGATAACTCAGTTTTCCTGAGGCTGACCTGGCGATACTCGACACGTGTTTATGCCCCGATACATTCCCACAGACCGTGACGCCAAGTAATTTTAAACATTCCCCAGCCTCGAGGGCCCGGCCATTCATCATCAGCTGTGGAACCGATGATCCACTTTTCTTTGTGAATGTTGTGTATTGTGTCTTCGTTGCATTGAAGTCGACGAGATTGGCCCTTCCCCACTGCAGAACCCTATCTAGATCCTGATTCAGAGAGTCAATCTGTCTACATCTCAGCCGAAGCGACGCAGATGCACCAATCGGCCGATCACTCGAAAAGGAGGAAACAAGCGTACTATTATCCGCAAAACTGAACACTTTGTTATCCGTTGTCTCCAACAAATCATTTATGTGAAGCAAGAACAAGGTTGGAGCCAAAATAGAACCTTGAGGCACCCCCGAATTAACAGGATACAGATCCGAACACTCGCCGTCCACAACAATCCGGATCGATCGATTCTCGAGAAAGCTCCTCGTCCAGTCGCAAAGCTGTTGGGAAAGTCCATATGAACGAAGTTTGTTCAGCAATGCCCCATGCCTATCATCCGCAAAACTGAACACTTTGTTATCCGTTGTCTCCAACATTTTGATAAATAACCGATTTTTAAAAAATTTGTCATAGCGTAATCGGAATCGTTTTTGAAACCCTGTTGGCGTTCGACGGGTAGCGGCATTTGGAACATCAGGGCCATCGGTTTCATAAATAACAATGTAAACGCCGTCCACCAATGTTTGCAAACAGCGAAACCCGATATCCTTGTCCTAACCGAGACTCGGGTCGCTTCATCAACTGATTCGACATATCTTCGTTGCTCAGGATACGACTTATATTCGAGATTCCGTTTTAAGGGCGAAGTTTACGTCTTTGCGCGGACTTATCTGGTTTGTCAGAGGATGGAGGCGTTAGAACCCAATAACGTGGACATCAAGCGGTTGAAGGTCGTGCTGAAAAGTTCTGTTAAATTTCTTTGTTGTCCTTACCACTCCCCGAATGGTGATCGACCAGCGACATTTTCCGAACATCATTCACCTATCGTCGACTGGATGCAGATCAACCGCCCGGCTTCTGAAATGTTCACCCTTGGCGATTTTGATGTACATAAATCCGGCTGGCTGGTGCATTCTAACAGAATCGACGAGGCCCGAAGATGACGGAGATGTTCGCTGGTTACCGGAATTTGACTCAACTCGTGGAGGAGTCTACTCCTGATAGTGCCGGATACCCGAGGTAATTATGAGAACAAGCTGGATCTCTTTTTGATATCTGAGCCGAGCGTTAATACCGTGGAAGTTGCTGCGCCACTAGGAAACTGAGATCACTGCTTGGTATTGGTTGCGCATCCACTGGCATTTCAAACGGATGACCGATTTAAGAAGCTTTGCTATGTATGGAAGTATGGGGCTGCTAACTGGGGGATTTGCGAGAATTTTTCGCATCCTTTCCGTGGTCGGAGGTGTAGTTTGGAGACTACGAAGTTAACCGATGCGCGCAGTCGGTCAGAGAAATTATTCTTCTCGGAACGGAGATTTATATTCCGCATTCCATCAAACGAAATTCATCTGATAAGCCTTGGTTTGATAAAAAAAGCGAGCAGATTATAGCGGTGAAAATAGAGCTTTTAAACAACGGCGCTCCAATCCCACTGCGGTTAACAGAACGAATTTTGTAAGAATCTGAATTTTGTGCAATTAGGCGATTGATACCGCGAAGAACGCTTACAACGACAGAGTGACCAATAAACTCCTTGAGTGCCCAAGTGGTTCGCGTCGCTTCTGGTCAATGGCAAGGGCTGTCAGCAATAACGTCTCTTCCTCCTCTCCCCACCCGTTGGCGACGGCGTTAGATACAAATTCAAAAAAAAAGCTAATGTGTTCGCGAATTTATTTTCCGCGAATTCAAACCTCTATTCCGGTCTTTTGGAACCGCCTGTGATCGCGCCGGTATGGTCTTCGATGTGGGTTGTGGGGTTCCGACCGCCCACTATTCAACGCATTCTACTTGGATTGGACTAGAAGACGGTAACCGGTAGTAGTCGTTACAGTCTATGCTGCAGAACCGTCGCCGGTTCTTGCCAGGCTCTTCCGCTTATCTAATGCACGGGGGACATTTCCTACCTGCTAGAAAGCGGCTCGAGTTCAACCAATCACAAAGAGGGGAAAAAAGTGTCTCCAACAAAATTACAGGCCGATAGCATTACTGTCTATGTTGTGTAAGGTGATGGAAAACGTCATCAATGCCCAGTTAATTAAGTATTTGGAGTGCAACGGACTTCTGAATGATCGTCAATATGAATTTTGAGGTAGGCGGTCCATAGGAGACCTGTTTCGCCAGTTGGAAACCGCAACCCCAATGGTTGCAGGTGGTTCGCCAACTGGGAATAGCCAATCCATGTTCTGCGTCGAGCTCCTCCTCGACGAGAACAGCAAAGTATCCTTTTCTCGTGATGATGAATGTCGATGTAAAATGGGATGGAATGGAAAGACGAAACCGAATTTCACCAATAACAAATAATTTACACATTGAACATTTTCTTCCCATTGCGCGATTTTATTTTTGACACTACTCAGTAAATATCTAACAAAACGAACACCGGTTGAACACAGTGACAAGCAAAAAAACGGTATATATAAGCAAACTTTGTTCATATGGTCTTTCCCACCAGCTTCGCGACTGGACAAAGAGCTTCCTTGGAAATCGATCGATCTGGCTTGTTGTAGACGGCGAGTCTTCGGGTCTGTCTCCTGTTAATTCTATAGTGCCTCAAGGCTCTATTTTGGCTCCAATCTTGTTTTTGCTTCACAAGAATGATCTGTTGGAGTCAACGGGTAACAAAGTGTTAACTTTTGCGGATGATAGTACCGTCATTTCCTCTTTTCGAGTGATCGGTCGATTAGTGAATCAACGTCGCACTATCTGAGATGTAGCCAGATCGACTCTCGGAATCGGGATTTGGATATGGTCCTTCAGTGGGGAAAGGCTAATCTCGTCGACTTCAACGCAACGAAGACACAGTATACAACATTCATAAAGAAATATGGATCATCTGTTCACAGCTGATGATGAATGGCCAGGCCCTCGAATCCGCGGAAAACATGAAATTGTTCGGCGTCATGGTCTGATACATACCTATATCGTGGCATAAACACGTATCGAATATCGCCGGGTCCGCCTCTGGAAAAATGAGTTATCCTTTTAGAGCCAAGAATTATTCGTTCGTTACTCCGGCTCATCTTTTTCTCCTCTATAAATCCCAAATTAGACCGGTACTCGAATATTGTTGTCATGTTTGGAGCTCTGCTCCCAAGCACAGCCTGAACCTACTTGAGAGCATACAGAGACGGGCGATCTGCTTGATCGGGGACACGGTGCTGACATCGGGATTACAATCGCTGTCACATCGAAGGCGCGTAGGCGACCTCTGTCAGTTCTACAGATATTATCACGGGTACTGTTCTTCGGAGATTCGTGGTATTGTTCCGCGTAATTTGGTTTATTTGCGCTCTACAAGACAATCCGACGGATCACACCAATTGGTGTGGTGATGGCGCGAACATCCGTTACAGAGCCGGGAAGCTGTGGGTTCCCTCCCCGCGCAAGTGTTCCCGGTGCGTTACAACAATGCAACTGTTAAAAAAGAACCGTTATTTGGTGGCATCTCGGGGCGCCGACTCGGCGTTATAGGTTCGCCTCTCCCGAGAGAAGTATATTTAAAAAAGAAAAGGAACAAAAGGAAAATGTACTGGAGTGGAGCAGGCTTGGGCAGTTGATTGAATCTGCGAGAAGACGGTGGATGAACAGGATGTCGGTACGAATTCTGCGGGGAGAAGGTGATTGAGTAACATTTGGTAATATTTAGTTCGAGGCAGTTGTTTTGCACCAAGTTGAAAAGCTGTCAAGATACATTTGGAAATGTGAGGAGTCGAGAAAAGAGCGGATCGTCTTGAAGGGTTTAGTGTCGTCCGCGTTTAGAGAGATGGGGAAGTGCTTGATATTGGAGTCTATATCGTCAATACTCGTAGTAAGAATGAATAGGAGGGTCCAAGGTGACTGCCCTGGGGAACCCTTGACATGGGAAGAAATGGATTGGAAATGTTGGATCTAAATCTGACACGGTTGGTATGATCGTTAAGATGGGAAGAAATCCACTTAATCAGTCGGGGTTCGAAACCAAGGGAAGAAAGTTTAAAGAAGATGAGATTGTGGGAGATTTTGTCGAAGGCCTTGCTGAAATTGGTTGTGATTACATCGTCTTTTCTGCCATTCTCTAAGTGCGTGATGAGAACTCAACTAGACTATCAACTGGTGGTCGACATACCCGAAAGGAAACCTTGCTGGTTGGGTGAGATGATGGAATTGCAGCGGAAACAGCACGTTGTAAAGAAATCCTTCGAACAGTTTAGGAATATGTGACAGTCTGGGGATGGGACGGTAGTTACTAATATCGTTTTTAGGTCCCTTTTTATGGCGGTGACAAAAGAGGATTTCCAAATACTCGGGACGACACTTTGTGTGAGGGATAGATTGAAGATCTTTGAGAGTGGGAGAGAAAGAGAAGAACAGTTTTTGCAAAGAAAAAGAAGAACCATTTTTTAAAAAGACAGCCGGAAGTCCACCAAGGCTAGGGCTGAACTCGACTTTAAGGAGATTTATTTTTTCTTCAAGTAGGTGATGCTGAATTAATTGAGAGATGAAGTGGCAAGGGGAGAAGTCGGGCGGGTCTTTGAAGTAAGACGGGTTAAACTCGAAAGAGTTGTCCGTGAAGGATTTTTTAAAGCAAGAAGCGAAAGGATTGGCAGTAGTTTTCGGGGTCAGTTGAAATACCCGTGTCATAGGAAAGGGAGTTGCGATATGCGTCAGATTTATGTTTATAATTAATAAAGAGAAAAAAGATTTGTGGGCATTGACCAGGTTGTTTTGTGTTTTCGTGACATAATTGTAGTAGAGGGAGTTGTAAAGCTCGGTGTATTTATAAAAGTAACCGAGATAGTTGGAATAGTTCAGGGAGGAACGTGTTCTGAGGAAAATGTTCCACAAATTATTCCTCTGGTGCAGAGTTTGCGGTTGTACATTGCAGTCGAAGAAACCGATATCCTATGTCGAGAATAAGGAGCAAATAGGGAATGGCATTGTAGATTTACGTATAGAGAGGGGCAGCCGCTTCTTCCACCTCTAGATGATCAAAGCGAAGTGCGATTCTGTAGGATGCTCATTTAAGAGACGAAAGTTAGCTTTGTGGAAGTTTTGGAAAAAGTTGTCGTGGGTTGGTGAGGTTTGGGGTAAGCCGTCACGATATAGGGATACGAGAGCCGGGGGGTAGCTAGGAGAACAATATTTACCAACATTACGATTACCAACATCAACGCGGTAAACAGCGAAGGATGGAGGGAATAATTTCTGATTTGTATTGCTAAGGAATTAGGTTGGCTTCAGTAAGGGCGTAAATATCAAAAGGAGGAGAGTGTGTTTTTTGCAATACAGTTTGAGTCTTGGAGCGAAGGCCTCTGACATTCTGGCAATAGAATGTGAGTGGCGAACGCTTGAGGGCAGAGGTAGATATTAGGATATATATATTTTAAGAATTATATTTTTATTTAAATTATCGGCGTTCACAATTTTAATTCCTTTCTTACGCCCATCGCCGTGACTGCTCGAACAAGAAGAAGGCAAGGAACCGGAAGTCCGCCCATTATCGTCCTATTGTATTAGATCAGTCACAATGGGTTTACATTAATGATGAGCTTACAGTGTAAGATCTAGCGATAAGTTATGTGTGCAACTTTTTATTTTATACTACATCTCGGTCAACCTGACAATTTTGATCGACCACGATCTTACAGGATTTAATAACAATAATCGTGGTTAAACTCAATAATATAGTGGTAAGCGTTCCTAAGAAAACATTCAATCAGCTGGCACTAGTCCCCCAAAGGGTTTTTAACCTCGACGACACCATTATATGGCAACTGTGTAATTTAACAATTTTCGATGCCTCTAATCACATATCTGTCATGTGGTAATACTTTGTGGACCACATATGAGCCTTTATATTTCGGAATTAATTTTTTATTGGTACCACTAGTAGTGTCAATATTTCTGATGACTGCGTAATCTCCCTCTTCATACAGAGCCGTGGGAAGATGATGCGCTTCAAAATTCCTCAGGTTATTCTCCTGGACTTCAGATGCAGCTTTAGACGCTTTTTCCCTGTCTTCAGTCAGATTCCGATACAGGGGAGTCACCTGCTTTTCTTCAAGGAACTCTGCCAGTTTATCAATGTTAGGACCGCGTTGATCAACCCCAAACAGAAGCCTACTAGGTGTATTATGGATAGACCTGTGCATGGCATTGTTTGAAGCATACTCTACGAGCGACAACTTTTGAACCCAATCACCGTGATCGGTTGCATCGCTTACCTTTCCTAACATACCCTTCAACACCCGGTTCACTCTTTCTACCTGTCCGTTCGCTTGCGGCGACTGAACTGCCACCTTAACGTGCGTTACATTCTTACCCAATAAAAATGAACTGAACTCCAGCGAAGTAAAACAAGTGCCTCTGTCCGTGATTACTCTGAAGGGCCTGCTGTACTATTCGAAGTATTTATAGAGGGCAGCGCACACCTCTTTCGTACTCGTCGATATGACAGAGTTCAGCTTGACAAATTTTGTGAACGCATCAACTACCAGAAGAATATGCTTCCTCTTTTGGTAGACTTGTCGGTGGGTCATTTTTTGGTCGAATTCCGCTAGCAATATCTCTTTAAGAGAATCCCAGCAATCAACGCGAACGGTTCTCAAAAGTACCTTGGCAGTTCCTGTGAAAAGTCGACGTGCACAGAGGTATTTGGTGCGATCATCGCAACAAAGCGACTGGGCCACATCCTCGTAGTCTGCTACGCACTTACGAATGCTATAATTGTCGTCGCCGGAGAACAAAGGGACTGCATTTTCAATGTCGTTGAAGTCCACCTTTTTGTAGTCACTGGAACCGGCTCCATATCTTGCAGCTCCCTCTGCAGTTCCCCAATGCGTTTCATTCTCTCCAGTCGAGCGAGTTCTCGCTCCTCAGCATCATCAGAAATGGTCCCCGAAGTTGCGTCAGAAGTTGATCGTCCGCTAGCCATCTGCTGAGCATATAAGTCAGAAGTCGGTGCACCGTCGGAAGCGAGCGCTTTGCCAGAAGTAGGGCTCCACCCGAAGTGGAGGCTCCGCCAGAAGAGAGTGCTCCGCCAGAAGTTGTGAACACACCTGAAGTTCCGGAAGTTTCTTCGCCTGTATTTTCAACCTCAGAATGACCAAACGCTTCCTTGTATATTGTCCGGATCAGCCCAATCGTGGCTGTGGTGGGGACATCTATCCCTACCTCGTGCAGGGCTTCCGTCAGCTCGTTCTGCCCGGGTCTATCTATCATTCTGGTCGGTGATTAATCAGATTATGTTTGATGATCCGCTGAAATTTTATTACTTACTTTGTGGTAAACCCTACACCTGATGTTTTAGGAATTATATTTTTATTTAAATTATCGGCATTCACAATTTTAATTCCTTTCTTACGTCCACCCGCCGTGAATGCTCGAACAAGAAGAAGGCAAGGAACGGGAAGTCCATCCATTATCGTCCTATTGTACTAGATCAGTCACAATGGGTTTACATTAATGATGGGCTTACAGTGTAAGGTCTAGCGATAAGTTATGCGTACAATTTTTTATTTTTTTACTAGAATATATATTTATATATATTGTTGTGGATGCAACCCTTGGGATGATGGTTGCGTCCACCCAGAATGATAATAACGGTGCGTCTCGGTGGTCGATGCGTCCAGCGAAGTTGTGCGTCCCAGGAACGATGCGGTGGACCTTGGTGGTGTGCGTCCAGTGAACCATCGTCCTTAATACGATTCAATTCAATTACAGCAGTAATCACGTATTTCCATTCAGTTGCTATTTGCATTAACAAGGGCATATAAAAGACCAAAACGACTCGAGAAATTCACCTTCTTCCTTGTTAAAGTATCACTTGATAATCCTTTGTCTCATTCTCTTAAAAATGGCAGTTGTGTAGACGTTAGTGTTTGACTGTACGCGGACTTCGGTGCGGTCGCGATGGAGAGCTGGCAGGAACTGACCAAAAACCGTTGGTCACATTCAAATCTAGGTGACCGCTCTATGGCGTCCCTAGGTGATGACGTATTGTCAGCTGGGGGCTGACAGAAGTGGGAGGTATGCTGGTTGGGGAGTGTACTAGACGGTGAACGTACTAGATTCTCCCCGCTGCATTTAGTTGTGAATCCGCATATATATATATATATATATATATATATATATATACATATATATATATATATACAGTATATATACATGTATATATATACTATCTATGTAATATATATATCTGTTTATGTGGAAATATATATATATATACATATACATATATATATATATACATATACATATATATATATATATATATATATATATATATATATATATATATATATATATATATATATATATATATATATAAGGGTGGGCTGAAAAGTTTCCGACCTAACAAAATAACACACACACACTTCTCCTAAGCCGCCCAAATAGTCCTCGGCGTTTTTTTCTGCAAAATAACTGTTCACGTAGGTGATCGCCTCCTCATTTGACGAAAATCTCTGTCTTCCGAGCGCAATTTTTAGATTAGGGAACAAAAAGAAGCCGCTTGGGGCTAGGTCTGGTGAGTAAGGCGAATGGTCACGCAGTTTAAACTGTAATTCGGGGATTTTCGCCATGGCAACCGCTGAGGTATGAGAGGGTGCGTTGTCTTGGTGAAATAGGATGCTCTTTTTCTAAAAATGTGCCCGTTTTTCCGCAATTTCTGCCTTCAGTTGGTCAAATAATGATGCGTAGTATCCACCTGTAATGCTTTTTCCTTTTTGAAGATAATCGATTAAGATAACTCCATGACTCTCCCAAAAAAATAGTCGCCATCACTCTCCCAGCCGAAACAACGGTTTTTTTTTTTTTTTTTTTTTTTGGAGCCGATTCTCCCTTTGGATACCACTGTTTTGACTGTATTTTTGTTTCGGGCGTATAATGGTGTTACCAAATTTCATCGACAGTAATTAATCGGCGCCAAAACTTGGATTTATTGCGCCTAAACTGCACGAACAGGGTGCTTTGGAAATGTTCACTCGAACACGTTTTTGGTCTAACATGAGCAAACGCGGCACCCAACGCGCGGACAGCTTTCTCATGCCTAAATCTTGATTTAATATGTGATAAACGCGTTCTTTGGATATTTTGATAGCCTCTGCTATCTCTCTCATTTTAATTCGCCGGTCGTCTAGCACCATTTGGTTTTACAAGGTTTACTGCTTCGTTGGTATTTGTCTAGCAGAGGAATATTGCTTCTTAGTTATGTACCGGTTGTACTTAATATCATTTTCTGAGGAGCCATTGATTTGCGCAGTCACGTAGCATAGTTTTTCGATACGTCGAAAGACAGAAGCAATAAATAAATAAATACATAAATAAATATATATATATATATATAATATATGTATGTATACATATATAAGTATTTATGTATATATATATGTATATGTATTGTAAATAAATGTCGACTTAAAACTAAAAAGAAGCTAAAAAGTATAATTTCCGTCATAGGATATTTTAGGACTTAAATTCTCTTGACGCGGGTACTAGTTGTGGTATAAATTGTAATGTGAGATACACAACGTCACATCCACAAATTTGTTTTACTCAATGGACTACATGGTACAATTTTAGAAAGCTACGTCTTACGTTATTGTGGGGGTTCTTTGAGGCGCACGAGGAACCACCCATCGCCTAACCCAACTTCCCTTTCCCTACCTGCAATTCCATTACTTATCACCGGCAGCTTACTTACAGATGAGCAGTCAAACTCCCCTGCAACAATACTTACCTGAAAAAATGGGCCCGCGGCAAAATCACCTAGAATGATTGCCGTTTGCTGTTTTGCAGTCGCATTGGCATCTACAGACTTTCACCCAGGGGCATGCTTGCATCCAACCATCACGTCCTGAAATCTAATTCGGTTTTCTTATCATATAACCGACATTAACACCTGAACATGTCAATACGCATAGCTGAGAAGCATATTTCCATATACGTGCATGACATTGTGGGTATTTTCGTTATATTGTCTTTCGTGGTAAGGTGCCTCAGAGGCACAGGTTCACCGCTATACCCAGTCGCTGCTTTCCGTTCAAATAAGTAAAACTCCGTGTTGATTTTTTAAATTTATTATTTGATAAGAACACAAAGTAAAGCTTACATAAAGCAGATCCGATGTCTGTTGACTAAACCTATAATTAAAGTAACAAAATTTCTTAACACTATTATGATTTACGATCTTTAAAGCTAATGGGCACAACAAGGTTTGAGTTAAAATATTGGAGAATCCAAAAATGATCCGTTGCGGCTTTAACTTGGTGAATTTAAATGAAGGAGGACCCATTTAATCAACGTACACTAGCTGATTACTCGACTCGACTTATTTAACGTGGAAGCTCGACTTGCCTCCACGGAATCCGTAACGCGATTAATTATATCGACCGAAGCGACAGAACACCAACATTTTCATGCATCGCCCCGATGTCCATATAAGGGATGATCTTAGAAGATGATCACCGAAAGGATGTGCACACACACAGATGCAGTTACTTCGCACTCTCTGCGCATGAGCAAGCGGACCGTGGATACAACAATTCCCTAAGGGGAACATTAGCTGGCGTGTTTGCAGCTGTTGCCATTATCTCGACATAGAGATTTTGTTGCTTACATGAGCAACTGCGTAACGCATTTATGCTGATCGTGCACATCCTGGCGGCATCTCCACGTAGTCGAATTCTCGATGGTAATTTTCCATTTATGAGAACTCGAATTCCTTGGGCGGTCAGCCGTATGCCTTAATGCATTTGTCGATGTGGGCATGTATGAAAAGGAAAAGATGCAACATCTCCTGCACGTGTGCGGCTGACGCGTAAGGGTATATCTTGGTGATATGGTCCGGACAATGTTGGTTGCTTGGTGTATGTCGCATGTTATACTTTCCTACTAGGAAATCCGATGATGCAACATACACCCGACGAATTACTTTCTAGCACATGATGCCCGCGAGGAAAATGTCTCTTGTGGTTCGTGCTATTGAATTAGCAAAAAAAAAGAAAATACCGTTTAGGAGACACTTTAGGTGGGTGACAAAAAGGTAAGTACATGCTTAATTGCTAGGCAAGCAATCAGTACTTGTTTTATCGGTTTTCGGCGGCTCTAGGTGGGAGTTTTTACATGGTTAATGGGAAGAAGAGCAGTGGCGTTCAAGCGAATCGCCACAACATGTTCACCCTTGCCTTGTCGGCGGATCCATCGGCCCGACCGTTCGACAGTATACAGCACAGCCCACCGCGGGATAGCTACAAGAGAATTCAAGTGTTGTTTAATGTAAACACACACTCCACCCATCGACCGATAAGATGTTACCATTTTTAATCAAAGAGATGCTACATGCGATGGCAAAGTAGTAAACAAACATTGCCCCCGTGTCCTTAGGTTTTCAACAGCTGCAATCAATTTCCCATTATCGGCCACCAAACGATCATAAAACTAGACATGAACATGATTGTTATTTAAACAATCATACCCTAATCATGTCTCACGTATCGTTTCCTAAGTTAAACAATCATATTAATGGCCATGCCCTACGATGCTTGCCCAAACTAAACATACAGCCATCCAGCCTGGTCCCTTGCCATCGTCGGGGAAGTTTTTGTTGACTTAATGTCAACAAAATATCTATCCTCCATCCTTCACCAGAACAATACGGCTAAACCACAAACAAAGTGCATCTAATGTATGACCCTCGAAATAGGGTTTCTGTTTACATAGGACACAGAAACCAATTTCGTTCTCAGGCGATCATGACGATGATTTACGACAACAATGCCCGCAGCCCTGAGCTTGTCCCTTTGTTTGAACAAGTGTAGATTCGTTCGTGTTCGGTATTTAAGGCCAAAGTGCCACGTACTTGACCTGTACGGTCACGGGAAATCCTCACATTTAACGCCGTTTCAATCGCCCATTGGCCGTCGTCAAGTAGATCCGATTCGCTCCTCCTACATCGATGTAATCCACCGCCGTTGCATCTGATGGGGTGTCGATTTCATCGACGAGTCAGATTTCATCATCCTGAGGGTGCGCACGAGTCTTAGAATTAGTCGAGTCATTAAATCGTGCTTCCTGTAATAAATATTAGTACTTTTAAATGTGAAGTTGTACAGCTTAGAATAACCTTTCTGTTAATAAAGTTTCAAGCAACAACACTAGCGTTTTTTTATTTATTCCATTCTTCGTCGGAGAACTATTTAACATCGTCTATCGTTGGGTGTTTTTAGTGAACCTGTGGCGGGGATTTATTTGGTATCGGCAAGGATACGGGTTCAATAAAAACACCACCTACTACACGCTGCGAAAAAGAAAACGAATAGCACACAGGAACTGTTCGGTCCACACTCGGGTTCTCAAGAAAACTGTGCACACGGAAGGATGCAAAACGGATAGAAATGAAACACTGATTTATTGTACAGATGTATTAATGTTACTTTATTTCTGGATATTGTTAATAGCGCACTTCCAATATTGGTTCCTCTTATGAGTAGGTTTAGAAATGTCTAGCAGTTTATTAATTGTCACCCACCATACAATCACTTAATGTCTATTCTTATATATCAATTAAGCTGGCAATCCGTTCATCAATTTGCTCACAGATATAATTTATTGAATTAACGTGTCACGGATCTTAATTTATCTTCGGTTGAGGATATTTAGCTCGCGATTACAGATGCTGAGGTTACTGTTTATATAGTATGGTGAAATACTTATATTCGCTTTAGCAACACCGTATGCACATTGACTAATTAAATAATTACGCGCTCGAATTAGGGTGAACAGGGTAGATAAACAAACGTTTTGAACCTCGACTTTAATTAACGTCCACGCGCTTGGATCTACGATATGAACTCCAGGACGCCTCGATGTTTGGATTTTTACTTTAGACACGTGGTGCGTGTGCGCACTTCGGGGAAAAAATAGGTCTCTACTAAACGCCACGTCCCCGGTACGTGTGCGTTTCGCGGTGGTTACGATCTGACTCCTCGATGACCGTTTCACTCCACATCTGTTAGCGGCCATCGTGATGGAATTTTCTATGCCGCGGTGGTCAGGTCCAATACCCTTTGCTAGAAATGCGGACTTCGATCGATCTTGCACTTGTTCCAACAAAGGAACAAGCATTAGGGCTGCTACCATCGTTATTGTAAATAAATCATAACGCTTGCCGAAGGAAGAAATAGCGCATTGTTTAGTTTAACCAATGCGACATGGGAGCATTTTGGTGTTTACCCAATCGCTCACGACCATGCCGTTGAAAGTTATAGGATTTTCGGTGACGATAGGTCGACCGGATTTGTTTGCCAAGGCAATGGCTAGGGTGGCTATTGGTAGGGTTCATGTGGTGGCATATGTGACATGGTTGATGGCTGATAATTAGAAATTGGTTGCCCTGTTGGCAACCTGATGGATATTGAGGCAATGTTTGATTAGGAATTGGTAGAAGGGACACGATCATGGGTATGGTTGTTGGAATAGCAATCATAATCGTATCCGATTCAATGGTAGGAGAATTATCGGCTGCAGCTGTGTCAACAAGTACGCTGATCAGCGTGTATTCTTGGACCAACAGATTGTTGGAACAAGAACACGCTGAAAGATTGGCGTATGTTTGGTGATTATGATTGCTGACAAGCTGAGTGATAGGGAATATGATGGTTCGTATATTATGAACTGGATAGTCTAATGAGGTGTATGCATGCTAGGGTTTGCTTACAGGTGGAAGAGAATGAAAGGTAGGTTGATTTAAGGAAATGGGTGGTTCTCTGTGAATGTTTTAAAAAACCCCCACAAACCTTTGTCGTACGCCGGCACACCCAACTTAACCCCACATTAATCTTGCCGAATTCTCGTAGGCTCAAATTATACACGTACACCAAGTTGTTGGGCTACATATCGCTTTGAAAATTACCTGGACTTTACACGAAGAATCTTCTGATCCAGATATTCAATACTCTCTATGGTTGATTATTCTCAGTGCTTTGTACAAAAACTTAGACAAACTAAATTCTACTTTTCGCACAAAATACTTGTAATATGCCATACTGCTGTTATCATATCACTGTTTTATTATATTCTTATGCGCTTTTATATACTATAGTATATTATTAATACATTATGATATTGTTATCCCGTGTTATTATTATAAAGTTGTGTTTTTAGTAACATTTTAATGTATTAATTTTTGTTTTTGTTCGCTTTTTGCCACACTGGTTTCATGTTCCGATCTCGTTTATAGATCTTAACCACGAGAAACTACAACCTTGATGGCCCCTATTAACCGTACGTAACTTTGATTGACTTTATATGTGTCTATAATGTTTTCCTTGTGCTCTGACGATGATCCCCCGCTATTTCTATATTTCTCCCCTGTTCCCGGGATCTCAGTTATCTCTCAAATTCAGACAGACTCCGCATCCAACTAATTTCATGGACGCCATTTATCAGTACCTAGTTTTCGACAGTAGTAACCTGGTAACCTTGTCACATATGATCCCACCCGCCTGCAATGTTCGCAGCATCCTATTTGTTTGTCGTTGGTTTCGCATGATGTCGGACACGAATCCATTTTACAAAACGTGGCTAGCTGCTTATCCCAACAGTGAATCGCCTTGAAGCACCACCACGGGCAGACAACATTATGGGAGCCAACCGAGCCATCCGCAACAAGGCACATGTACGGACCTCATTTGTATATACGTAACATTGGTAGGAGTAGAAGAAAAATTTGTCTGTCGGTCATTCCAATTCATTTGAATCATTTCTTTTGGTTAGACGAACGTTCGGGCGGGTGGATTGGATGGGTCGCGGGTGTTTATTCCTTTTTGTTACTGCATTTGTTCTCGTTGTTGCTGTGTTGTGTCTTGTTTATTTCTGCACATGGTGATCTTCTGGAGCTATCTTCTTCGTTGCAAATTACCATCCACAATCACCAGCACGAGAAACAACACCACTGCACAGAAGCGGTCGACATCATTTCAAAGTAGACACACTGGAACACAGCGAGTTCATCGAACAAAAGGAAGTAAAACAAACGTCTTCGCAGACCTTCCCAGGCAGAGGGAACATGCCACGAAAAATTTGCTCTAAAATTAATGAAGGCGGTCTACCTGCAATCCATTTAATTTTTATAAACGATCTCATCCTAATGCCACTGTGCTAGTATGGCCATAATAAATTATACAAGAGGAAGGGACTCCAACGCCGGCATTGGTCTCATTCGACAGCAATCTAGGATATGATTGTCTACGTCTATGCGAGACCATGATACTTTGTATTTTAACGTCCAGTTCTTGGTTCATCATCATGAGACCGTCGTTGGAATGGTACAACCCCAGAAACATCACCACCACGCCAAGGTCTTCCGTGCGCCTGCCATACTACGGCTGTTCTACTCGTTTCCAAAAAGAACTATTATTAACTTCTCGGAGCTGTTGTCGTTGTTCATTTTGGGAGGTGGTTTGATGCAACGCAACGTTCCCCTGCCAACAACGTATTTCGATGTGCGATGCGCTAATGTCGGGGTATATGTAGACCGGGCATGAGGGTAGAAGTTCGGAGACCGGAGACCGGAGAACAGGGATTGTGGAGCATAGCCGGGTTGGAACACGTGCATTTCGATGGCTTGAAGCCGCTACACCGGTACGAGCAGCGCCGGCACCGTGAGCCTGCATTTCAAATGCGGTAGCGCCTAAGAATTTATTGTTCGGCTCATCTCGCTATGGTGGCTCCTAGAAGCGTCGTGTCTATATGTTGACTTTAAGCAATCTTGTCTCTAAGACTGCTCTTGGCTATTATTAGTTGCGTCCTGATGGTTGTTGTTTCTCTTCAAGACTTTCCATTTGATCTGTTTTGCTTTGTTGATCTTGTTGCAGATAGTCTCGTTGTTTAGTTGTCTCTCCAACTGGAACTGATTATAGGTTGGGAAAGTGAAAAGAACAGTCTTGGTGGGAGAGTATCGAGTTGAAACAGCTCGCAGCAGTCTAGCTGATAGCTCAGGGTTAAGATAATAATTCCAATTGGTTGATTCATTTGTCTGAATTGAAGGTATATTAATGGCATGTTTCTTGAGGGATGGTGCAACGAGTGCTTATCGTAATTTATATAGCCGAATCCTCCAGCTACTTGTGGCGAAGGCTATGTCACGATCTATTTTATTACTGTCACTTTCTTTTAAATTGGTAGAAAGATGCCAAGATGAACGGGAACTGACTGTTAAAAGCGGGTTTTCAAAAATTTTGAGAGAACTATTAGATCATTTTCGCGTTAAATTGATATTGAGAAGTTTATTGTTAAAGTAATCTGGTGGATATATTTTCAAGGATTGAAATAGTTAACTTATTTGACTGCAAGCAATATTTTTCTAAGCTGACTTATTTATTGACATTTCGTTTTTATACATTAAGTGAACAGTTTTGGATAACTCCAGCAACATTTTTGGACTAATTTCGGGATACTTTTTCTAATGTATTTTGTGATGCTATTTCTCCCATGTACCAATTCATCTAACCACAGATTACAAACTGTCCGCTATTATTACGCTCTTAGGTTACAGTTCATTTTTGTTTTTCTTTGTAAATAGAATAACACGTAGCCAACAAAGGACAATGATCTAATTCAACATCTTAGCCATATGAAAAATTAGAACTCTTGTCATGTACAAATCACATATGGCGATGGATTACAAGTTATAACAGTTCGATAAGAAAGCAAGCATAATTAAATAAGCTTAATCAAATTTCAGGTAAAGCGGTTCATATTTGGGTATTTCGGCTCAAGTATGATTATTTCTGTTCCTCTGTAGATTAAACATTTACATTAAAGTAAACAATTTCGTACTTTTTGAAGGAGGGCTATCGTCAGTCAATATTTCGCCCAGTGTAATCTTTATATGAAGATTTACACATATTGGAATTATAGTCGAGTTAAAACAGACGTAATTTCTCACAGTTTAGTTTAGTTTAGTGAGAGCAGAACCCTCGTTTATTACACTTAGTACAAGCGTTTGAGAAAAAAAAAAAAAAGAAAAAGAAATTAAAAGTAAAAAAAAAATTACGAACTAACTTAAGAAATAGGATTACAAAAAATTACATTCGAATAAGTAAGAAGATAAAAAGGTGGGAAGGTGGCTGTGCACGTGATGGGGTGGCGAAGACCGGGTAGTAGGATAAAGGGGCGGGGTGATAGGAATGAAAGCAAGCTAGGGCAGTTGATTGTGCCGGAGAGGAGACGGTGGATAAAGAGGATATCGGCAAGAGTTCTGCGTTCCTCAAGTGTACTGAGGTTGATCAAATGGAGCCGGCTCGTGTATGGGGGAAGAATCCGAGGATTCTCCCAGTTCAGTCCACGGAGGGCAAAGCGCAGAAACCGACGTTGCACGCTCTCGATTCTGCGGATATGGGACGAGCAATGTGGAGACCAGACCTGACTGGCGTATTCAAGAAGGGGGCGGACGAAGGCAATGTAGAGGGAACGGGAAACGTAAGGATTAGAGAATTCCTTAGACCAGCGTTTCACAAACCCTAGGGCGGAGTTGGCCTTAAGAATGATATCGTCGATATGTAGGATGAAGCTGAGCTCCCTGTCAAATAAGATTCCGAGGTCACGTATTGAGGATACGTATGAGATCTGCTGGTTAAGCAGGAAGTAAGGGCGAGGATGTGGGGGTGGACGTTTGTGGGAGAAGGTAATGGAGTGACATTTGGCTACATTGAGATCAAGGCAGTTATTACGGCACCAGGTTGAGAAGCTGTCGAGGTCCTGTTGGAGGAGTGAGGAGTCGAGGGGAGAGATGATTGTTTTGTAGAGTTTGGCGTCGTCCGCATAGAGGGAGATGGATGAGTGTTTAATAACCGAGTCGACATCATTGATGGTAAGGATAAAAAGGAGGGGGCCTAGATGACTACCTTGCGGAACTCCTGAGGTGGGCAAAAAAGGAAAGGATAGGGAGGATCTGAATTTGACTCGGTAGGACCGGTCTTTCAGATTAGAAGATAACCATTTGATCAATAGGTGTTCGAAACCTTGGGAGAACAGGATCCTGAAAAGAATGAGATTATAGGAGATTTTGTCAAAGGCCTTGCTGAAATCAGTGGTGATAACACTGACTTCGTTGCCATTCTCTAAGGCACGGAGAGTATGGGAAGAGAACTCGATCAGATTCGTTGTGGTCGACCTACCCGAAAGGAAACCCAGCTTGTTAGCCGAGATGATGGATTTACAACTAAAAGATAACGCATTGTAAACAAGCCCTTCGAACAGTTTGGGGATATGAGATAGTTTGGCGATGGGTCGGTAGTTGCTGATATCATTTTTAGGTCCCTTTTTATGTATGGGGGTGACATAGGAGGATTTCCATATACTAGGGAAGGTCCCTTGAGATAGAGATAGGTTGAAAATCTTTGATATCGGGAGAGAAAGAGAAGTGGAACAGTTCTTTAAGAATACAGACGGAAGTCCATCAGGTCCGGGGCTGAACTCGTCTTTGAGTAAGTTTAGTTTCTCCTCAACTACGTGACGGTGAATAAGTTGAGGAGAGAAAGGACCAAGGGAGAATTCGGGCAAGTCATTGAAATACGACGGATTGGGTTCGAAGGAGATCTCCGTGAAGGATTTATTGAAAAACGACGCGAACAGGTTGGCAATAGTTAGGTTGTCGTTTGACGTGGTCGCGCCATAAGAGAGGGAGTATGGATAGGCGTCGGATATACGTTTATAATTTATAAAGTGGAAAAAGGATTTGGGATCGCTAATCAAATTGGATTGTGTTTTAATAATGTATTTGGAATAGAGGGAGTTGTAGAGTTCGGAAAATTTATAAAAGGCCCCGAGATAGTTGGAGTAGTTTTCAATGGATCGCGTTTTGAGGAAAATGTTCCATAAGTTATTCCTTTTGTTCCGAGAGATTGCGGAGATTGCGGTTGTACCATGGCGGCGAAGAAACCGATGACCTGCGGCGAGAATAGGGGACATATAAGGCGACGGCATAGTAAATCTCCTTATAGAGAGCGGCTGTGGCTTCTTCTACACCCAAATGATCAAAGCGAAACGCTGTTTTGCTAAGATGTTCATTTAGGAGGCGGAAATTAGCCTTATGGAAATTGTATGAAAAGCAGTCAGGAGGTAGAGGGGGCTGGGTTTCATGGTCGAGATATAAGGATAAGAGCAGTGGGGGGTGATAATTGTCAATGGCAGAGAGGGCGTGTGGGCTAGGGACAACTGAGGACATGAGTGGGTCGGTTGTGAACACGAGGTCCAGCTGTCTCGCCATATGATTTGGGACATTGCTAATTTGATGGAGGCCTGAGTCGGAGAGCCCGTTAATAAAAATACGTTCATTAGAACTAATGGGGTTAGAGACGTAGAAAGCTAGTTCGTCAGCTGATGTCCATTGAAGGTGGGGCAGGTTAAAGTCGCCAAGAACGACGATATCGTTTAATGCGGTGCTTAACACTGTAAGGTTATCTACCGCTTCTATTGCGAGTTCGTATGACGCGGTGGGTCGAGAGGGAGGAATATAAAAACAGATAATAAATAGAGACTTAGGGCGCTTGTCAATTTTAATAGCGACGTAGTCGAGATCCGGAGAAGAAGAGATGGCAATTAGAGATGAAGTGAATCTGTTATGAGTGGCTAGCAGCACTCCACGGCATGGGGAGTAGGGACCTTCTCGATGAGCGTCGTCATCGCGAAAAACGTTGAAGGAAGGAGGGAATAGTTCAAGACTACTGATACTAGGGATAAGGTTGGTCTCCGTCAGAGCGTATATGTCGAAGGGGAGGGAGTGTGCCTTTTCCAGAGTCGAATGTGTTTTGGAGCGGAGACCCCTAACATTCTGATAGTAGACGGTTATGGGGAGAGTGTTGAAATTATTAGAGGGACCAAAGGGGGGCTGAAAAGGGTCAAAAGTAATATTGATTATTGGGAAAGGTAATTTTGCTGTCAATATACTGGCGAAATGCTGAGAGATCACTTAGCACCTTATTTGGGGGCATATCGAGATTATTATGGAAGTTGATGAATAGGCTGCGAAGGCTAGGGACGTCAGTAGGTAGACCTTCCTGCTGGATGGAGGCCATTACGCTGGTTTTCGTAATACCATCGTAACAGACGGAGTCGGCTTTATCGTGGAGGAAAGCAAGATAGAGGCGTACATTCTCATAGATCACTTTGTTTCTAAATTTAGACAGGGCATACCGGTTGTCCGAAGAATTAATGCTTTGCTGAGTGAGTTTAACAGATGGTGGTAAAACTGGGTCGATTAATGGTCTAGGGGGGGGGGGGGGGGGGTGTGCGGGGGCGAGGACTAGGTGCGGGAAGGAGTGGGTCAAGAGGCGGCCTGGTGTTAGGACCAGTAGCTGAGTGAAGGGAGGAGGGAGGATTAAGAATGTGTGACCTATGGAAGTTAGAATATTTCGCGCCTGTTTTGATGGAATTGGAGACCTGGGCCGAAGGTGGTGTGGGGCGAGCAGGTTTGCTATTATTTTTACGGGGGGCTATATTACGGGCGAACGGGGAGGGGACTACAGAGTGGTGGTGGCGGACGTGGTTGGGGCTAGGGAGAGGAGCTAGGATCTGGTTAGGCACAGGATATTTCTTGGATCGGCCATTCCCTTGACTGGGTCGGGGTGGGCGTGGTAAGCGAGGGCGCATTGGTAGGGGACGATTTGCTGTTGGGACGGGGAGAGCCTTGGGGGGACGTGCAGACGGGATAGTGTTGGGGATCGGTTCAGGTGGGCGTCGGTTGGGACTGTATACAAATATCTTCTACCAAGAAAATTACCAATCATGTTTAATTGCAACTTCCTTTAGATATAAATGACCACCGGCCACCACAGGGAAACATGGATCTATGCTTTATAAAATGACTAGAGTGAAACTATAGTGAAGAACGTGTGATTCGAACTGATGCTATGACTGTTAGATTCACCAAAAATTGAACCTAAGCGCAACCCATTAGGCCACCGCCGTGTGTACGAATTCGATTTTTAAACTCAAATCTTTTCAACTGATGTGAATTGTTATGTTATCGCTATGGTATACGGCTCTGGTGCATTTTCTTATTCGATTTTCGTTCGGTTTTCTTCACTATTTGCTTGTGCATTGTGTGTGTATCTGTTAGAAACACCAGAAGGTCTGCTGTTATGGAATATCATGTATGATGGTGTGCTCAGGGTCAATTTACCAGAAGGGGTTAGAATCATTGGGTACGCATATGATTTGGAAATACTAGCCGTAGCTAAACATCTAGATGACCTAGAGATTATTTGCTCCCAAGCAATCCAGAGCATTAAATGCTCGCTAGATATGGCCGGACTGAAACTAGCTTGACATAAGACGGAGGCAGTTTTAATAAGCAGCCGCAAGGATTTTAACACCTTGATTTAGAAATAGAAGGACAAATAATCAGATCCAGTCCCTATATTAAATATCTTGGTGTAATACTCGACAACAAAAAAGACGAATGGCCTTGCCCGGAAAAAACAAATCATTATGGCAAATTTAACAATAGGGCTTGCTAAATAAGGCCAAGGCCGGTTCCCGCTTGTAGTGCCGATGATGATGATGATACTCGACAACAGATTGAGCTTCAAGGAACACCTGAGGAAATTATTATTATTTATTGGCCTGTAAGAACCCGGAAGTTCATGACCTCACCGACGCGGCTTCGCCATCGTTCCCTGTCCTGGGCACTCTCCTTCCACGCTTGACCATTCGATCCGATCTCCTCAAGGTCAAACCTAACATTGTTCTCCCATCTCCGTCGCGGCCGTCCTACCAGTCTCTTTCCCGTTGGTCTACCGTCAAGAATTCTATGCACGGTCCTATCGTTCCCCATTCGCGCCACGTGTCCGGCCCATCTTAATCTTCGCGACTTGATTACTCCCACTATTGTAGGTTTGCGATATAGCTCTTCCAATTCGTGGCTATGGAGTCTCCTCCATTGTCCTGCCTCCTCGTCATATTTACCTCCAAAGATGCCCCTCAAAACTTTATTCTCAAATACGCGGAATTTGTTTTCTTCCCGTTTTGTGAGAGCCCATGTTTCGCATCCATATAGAACAATCGGCATGATTATGGTTCTATAGACACGGAGCTTTATGTTACGTGATAGCTGTCTGGATTTCAGCAGTTTACTGACTGCATGCCAACTCGCGTTGCCGGAATGCAGTCTCTTGTTAATTTCTTTCGACATTTCATTACTGGCCGTCAGTATCGTTCCCAGATATTTAAATTCTTCAACTTTTTCAAATATCTTACCTCTGACGTTTATATGTGTTCTCTGAAGTCCACCTGCTCTCGCCGTAATCATGTATTTTGTTTTGTCTTCATTTATATAGGCCCACCTCTTCTGCCGCTTGCGTGATGATTTCACAGTTTTTACTAACAGTCTCTAGATTATCGCCCAGAACGGCGATGTCATCCGCATATGCGAGCACTTGTGTGACCCCGTTCGGGGATGATCCGGCCACATTGTCGTCTTGTACCTTTCTGATGACATACTCGAGCACAAGGTTAAAGAGACACGGTGATAGACCATCTCCCTGCTTTAGTCCGTCCCGGATTTCAAATGGTTCTGAGAGGTGGTTTTCTATTCTGACTCGCCCTTTGTTTTCGTTCATGCAAATTTGAATGAGGGCGGCATCATTTTTTGGGACCCCCAGCTCAACTAGAATATGGTAGAGTCTCTGCCTTACGACTGAGTCGTAGGCTTTTTTGAAGTCAACGAACGCTTGGTGAACCGTCTCTCCGTATTCCCACTTCTTTTCCAGCAGTTGTCTTATTGTGAACATTTGGTCGCTTGTTGACCGGTTCCTACGGAATCCACATTGGTAGTCTCCCAGTATCTCTTCTGCGTACGGTGTGATTCTCGCCAGAATGACATTTGTTAATATTTTGTATGCGGTTGGGAGCAATGATATTCCTCTGTAGTTTTCGCAGTCAGATCTGTCGCCTTTTTTGAAAATGAGGATGACTATTGAGGTTTTCCATTCTTCCGGAGTGACTTCCTTATCCCATATTGTTTGGATGAGCTGGTGGATCTTTCGAGCGGTTGCCTCTCCTCCATGCTTCACAAGCTCTGCCGGTATGCAGTCGACTCCGGGAGCCTTGTTGTTTTTCAATCGATTTATTCCGTCTACAACTTCGTTGAGAGACGGCTCTGTGATCTGAGGCTCGGCTGTATGTGCGCTTGGTGCATTTATCTGTGGTCGATGGGTGCGTACATTGAGCAGATTTTCAAAGTACTGCTTCCATCTTGTCACGACATTGTTTGTTTCTGTGACCAGACAGCCGTTTGCGTCTCGAATTAGTTTGGCTCTTCCTCGGTAGCCATTTCTAATTGAATTTATGCCGACATACATACTTCTGATGTTCTTTGCCCTAGAATTTTCTAGGATTTTTTTGACCCGAGTTTTCTCCCATTCGCGTTTTTTGCGTTTGAAGAGCCTCATTGTCTCTCTCCGAATTGTCGCGTACCTTTCTGCGTTGACTTCATCACCTGAGGAAAACGAGTGAAAAAACGGAAAGAGTATGCAAAGTTCTGGCGAAACTGCTACCCAATGTTGGAGGAACTCGGCCGTACATAAGGAAACTGATAACCAGTGTCAACGCCTCCATTATAATGTATGCAGCTCACATATGGGCAGGAGCCACACAGTAAAAGTCGTACATGAGGGGAGTGAACTTCGCACATAGGCTGGCATCACTAATATGCCATAAATATTTTGGCTGGAAGGACACTGTAGAGTTCTACGAACGCACAATTCCACCCAGGTAAGGTTCCTACCCTTCAAGGAACATACTTACCTTATTCATTACACATGCCCACAGACACGTGCCCCAAAGCTCTTGATCATACCTGTAACAAGGGTCATAGGAAGCTGCAACAATGGTAAACCCGATAGCAAAAAAAACAAGGAAATTAACGGTCAAAAACTTTTAATATCGAGTCAACGCATCCATTCATCGTATGCAAAACCAATCCCAGAATACAGGTCATAAATCTCCCATCCTAAACATCTGTACGATGTTTCCAAGGAATTACATTGCCGGTAAATAAACCGAACAACAGATGCCTATTCTGGTTGCTATTGAAAATCAACACCAACCCAGCGTATGACTGTAAGTCTAAGGCACACTTGTTCAAACAAAACTTATCGTTGCGCTGCTGATTAGCAGTCATAGCGCTATAAACTCTAAACACTATCCCAGATAGATGTTTATGAGTGAAAGGTAAACAAAAGCGTTACATTCCATGGTTCCTATCCCATCTGAATTGCATGGGAACCTTGTCCGCATGCCAGATGTGTTGGATAAACAAACCAGCGTGTGAGCGGATAATAAGCGGCGGCATCCCATCAACGGACAAAGGAGGACAGGATTTCGAACACCACCACAATGGTGATGATGATGATTATTATGATAATGAAAAATTCTCCTTTCACGGATACTAAGGGAAATTCTGCTTAACAGATACTGTGCGGAAATAGTTTGGGAAATTTCCCTTTTCGGATGTGGGATTGGAATTTGATTAGTTAGTCTACTGGGAGTCTAATGGTGATCGTCAACGCGACAAGAGGGTACTTAGAGCATCGAGGAGGATAGTCGAGAACTTAACGAATAATATCTCGCGCGAAACAATTAAACGTAATAAAAAACCTTCCGTGTCGTCGAAAGGAAATGTGTGTCGGTTGGCGCGTGAAGCGAAATTTTCCGCTGTAGTTATGTGTGATGAAAGAAAAAAAGACGTTATCCAATAAAATAGAAAGTAAAAATAACTATCCGTGTTTGATTTAATTTGACAGCGTCTCCGTGTTCCAGGTTGTTTACCCCATCGTGAACTGTGTTCGGCGGAACACTTCGGTGACATACTCGACAACAACATTCAAATCCGCTAAAACACCACTTGACATTGCAGCTAAAGAAAACGTTGCATTGCATGAGGTCTCACTAGAGAATCGTCGAGGAATGCGGTCATAATTAGAGTTCTCATGCCTAAGTGAATGGCAACGAAGGAAGATGGACCTGCGGGGTAGGTAGTCGTGGCGCCAGCATGGACGGTAGTTCTACTACCAACCCACCACTTGACGAAGAGTTCTGCCGCAGTAATTGTCACCAAAATAAGGAAGCCTCCGCCACTAACCGTTCACCAGAAAATAAAGGTAAATGAACCACTAGGATATGCAGCACAGAAAAGAAACATACTGCTTATTAATTAATTTATGTTTTTTGTTTTCTGTTTGTTGTAATAGTTAATTTTTGTTTTAGCACTATGATTATCTATATGCATGGCACTGCTTATTGATTTATATTTAGAAAAAGAACCCGACTTTGACTCTGGGGTGCGCTCCGGTACGCACCCTATACGCACTCTACCTAGGGGGAACGCGATGCACGCTCGATGATGGTTGTAATACGACTCAACGATATTCAATCGTTTGGGGTGAAGAGCGTTGGTAGTACACATGTATGTGTGTACATGGGTTCTTTCATGGAACTAGCCATGACAACGAATCTGAAACACCAAGAAGGGGCATAATATGCATCCAGGAGATGTGTGCTCGTTGAAACAAACAAATCGAATTTCGTGGGATGCTAATGGGTTTCTGTTTGTTCAATGCCGCTAGTCATGAGAAACAGATTCAGAAATATGGAAAGGCACAGAGATCGGGTAAATCATTGTCTAAGCTATGCATTGCAGCTGTAACGATAGCCGCAATGCCCATGCACATGCTGCTAACTGATTCTAGCTTATTTACAGGGAAATGGCATTGAATTCCTATTTGCATTTGCTTATGCTGTAGGATTTAATTGGTGCCAAGAGATGCGAGATGCGTATATTTGTTTTGGTCCCTGTTATTATGGTTACAATG
Source organism: Microdon myrmicae (assembly GCA_963931805.1). Classification (NCBI taxonomy): domain Eukaryota; kingdom Metazoa; phylum Arthropoda; class Insecta; order Diptera; family Syrphidae; genus Microdon; species Microdon myrmicae. The sequence goes on along the minus strand of OZ007497.1, from coordinate 38,947,467 downwards.
TATGTAAACCCAATCATTTTGTTCTTGGGAATTCGTCTAGGGGGAAATGCACTTGGTGAGATTGGGATTCCTGATAAGGTAAGAAAGAAACCTTACGGGTAATTGTATGCGAAGAGATGCATGAAAGGTAAGTTTTCTTTTCCAGGTACTTTTAGGATATATAAATTGGATCTATTTGATGCGTGAAGCAGTTAAGGTGCTAATGCGATTGCATTAGCGAAAGCTTATGCAGACTGGGTTGTAGGGATGGGGGTTCTTGTAAGTAGTCAGTGGGGTTCGGCAGAACCGCCACAGACCCACAGATGTAGAAACATGGGTGAAAAGAAAACATGGCGAGCTGATTTACAACTTGACTCAGCTAATATCAGGACATAGATGCTTTCGGCAATACTTGCACAAGTATAAGCATGTGAATCGCCCACACTGCTTATATTGCGAAGGCAAAATAGAAAATGCGGAACACGTACTCACAGAGTGCGTGAGGATTGAGACCGCACGAACGATTTTGGAGAGACATATGAGACGGACAGTTACTCCGGCAGGAGTAATAGAATACATGCTGAGTTCAAAACGGGCATGGTCCGTAACAAATGATGTTCTCTGTGAAATGATGCGGCAGTTGCGACGCAACGAGCGGAGTAACAGGTCAACTCCGTCCCGCTCCGCGATGGAATATCTAAAAGAAAGTTCCGCGGTGATCAACGGGAATATGTGCCTGACGAGAGGCGGTTTTAGTCGGTAAAACCCGGCATGCCTCTGGATCGAGCCAGAGGTATCCTTTGAAGATTTCCACCTTCTTACCGAAACCAAAAAAAAAAAAAAAAAAATCTCCTGATTGGTATTGACGTTCGAAGAGTATGGCCGGGAATGTTCGTATGAGTGTGAGAAACTCAATGTGCTATCATCGGCAAACGACTGGATTGGTTTGTGGGTAATGGACAAGAAATCATTTATAAAAATGAGAAAGAGAGTGGGTGAGAGTACAGAATCTTGGGGAACACCCGCATTAATTTGACGAGAGGCAGATTTGACACCATTAAGAACCACTTGGATTGAACGGTCAGAAAGATAGTCTCTTATCCATTGGATCAGGGAATTGTCCACTCGATATGAATATAGTTTTAATAAAAGGGCTGGATGCCAAACTCTGTCAAAGGCTTTCGAGATATCCAGTGCAACAAAATTGCTTTCTCCGAAGTAGTGGATGGAAGGGCTCCACTTTTCGGTAAGGTACGCCATCAAATCTCCTGTGGACCTATTGCTACGGAAGCCATATTGGCGGTCATTGAGGAGGTCATTTGATTCCAGATATTTCGAAAGTTGACGGTTAATCAGTGATTACCTTCGAGGGAATAGAAATTAGTGCTATGAGTCGATAAGAAGAGAGGGACGATTTGTTGCCCTTTTTGTGAATTGGCTGAATGGTCGCTGACTTCCATCTATTTGGGAAATGGCCAGTAGAGGGAGACAAATAGAAGAGTTTCCCCAATGGTTTAGAGAGTGAAGAGGAACATTTCTTCAAGAGAATTGGGCGAATGCCACCAGGACCAGCGGATTTATGTGCGCTTAGCCCCTTGAGTGCCCGGCCAACAGTACGCATTCGGAAGGAAATCTGTGGGGGAATGTCTGGTGTGCCTGCACGGCCACTGGTTCACGAAGATCCCCCAACACATCATTAGATACGTAACTTAGCTCACAACGATGGCCAAGAAAAAGGAAAAAAAAAAGGAAATAAAAGGGTTATTTTGTTGTTTAATGTTCTTTTATTATGGTGTAATTCGATTAACACCCGTTTACAATGAATGTAGTTATTTTGTTGTTTAATGTTCTTTTATTATGGTGTAATTTAATTAACACTCGTTCACAATGGATTCTGTCTTTCTTAATCCTTATTACAAACTTAATTAACTGAAAAAGGAAAGTCCAGCACAAAATGACGCGGCGAACAATAACGAAACCGGAAACTGATGGTTGACTAAAAACTCGACTTTGTATAACGCCCGTGGTTTTTGCACTCCTCCTTGTATGAAACGCGACTCGACTTCCGTGGCGGTTGGAAAGAGACTCTCTATAAACTCGGGGGTGTGCACAATCGCGCATGCACGCGGCGGTTTTAAAAGACGACTCTTCTAGTCGGTGGTTGAATTACGACTGACTGTGAATACTCTCCCAGCTAAGGGTAAGTTTCCTTTTCTCTGAAGGAAACGTGAAGGCTCTCTTTGTGGTGGTGAATTGGAGAGAATCTCTCCGTGGTGATCTTAGCAAGTATGCTAATAGATCCATTGTTTGCTCATGCCCGAAGATCATAGGAAACGAAATTGAGAAAAGAGAAGACGAACAAAGGACATCATAAAGGGGATGGGTGCATGGTGCAGCTGCGTAAATAATCTGTATTTCCTAAGAGAAGCATTAGGTGCTAAAAGTAATTTAGATGCTTACACAATGGCGATTGTGTATTGCATCTATGTCAGTGCAAAAGGGTCAAATTCTTGTGTGAATATATATCCGGATAGAGAATTCGGTTCATGGCCACTAGACGCTAGATGCGTGTATTTGCTTTTGTCGCTTGGACAAAAGACTGCCGAGACCATGGAATTGCCAGAAAAATGTGGTGTGCACGTGTGCAGCAAAATTGCTTGGCAAACAGTGGTGCCGAATAGGTTTCCTAATAATGGTTATGTATGCAAAAGAATTCTTTTTTTTAGGAAATTTTGAAAATGCATTGGATGCATGAATGGTAAGAATTCTTTGCAGGGAATTTTAGGTAATGCACTAGGTGCATTAAATGTCATTGATGAAGGAAATGTTGTGGGTATTTAGACTAGGCGTCGACATGGACGCAGGTTCAGAATAAACACCACTGATAATCCGATGGAAATTATTTTGACGCACACTAAATTTATCCTCCTAGAAAACACAGTAAAGCGAAACACATAGATGTAACCGGTAGAAATGAAACACACAGAGAGTTGATTGGATGTAAATTGTTTTTTTTTTTTTTTATTGCGGTGATAATTATTCTTCTATTGTAGACTTTTAAATGACCTAAGTCTGTTCCCATACATTTTCCGAGTTAAAAATAACAGCTTCTCAATTAAAGTGATTGCACAACACAAACAGTGAAAATTCTCGATAAATCGGGAAAACCTACGGACCGAATGAGATACGTTATTGATTGTTCATGTTTCTCATACCGGTTAATCTGGCAATTAATGAAGAATTAATTGAGTTACTAGGAAGGAGGATCATTGGCACTCGCGTAGGGACTTTATTAGATCTGGTGATGCGCACTCCACCGTGTATGAAAAAAAACTCTTCTCTGCTGGTGATGAAACTGGACTCTAAGTGTGTGTGTACGCGACGGGGGTTGCAATCTGACTCCCCGAGAGCTGCTCGATGCAGAACCATCCCGGTGGATGAGGTGGATTTCCAGTCGTGTGGTGACAGGGGAAATCGATCTTTCTGGTGACGCTGCGTCCAATGAGAAACCGATCCGCGTACCATTGGAAGGTTCCTCATAGATATCGTTCAGATTAGAGTGAATGTCTTTACATTGGAAGGAAAGACAAACGAAACGCGCGTTGGTAGAAAGAAGAGAAAGCAAACATGCAGCTGTTCAAATAATGACGTGCATAGGCTGAAAGCATTTCTATCATAACGATAGAGGGTATATTGTATATACCGTAACGCTATCTCAAAGGACAAGCGCTAAGATGCGCATTCGTTTGTATTGGTTAATGGTACGGGAGTTGTTTAAGGTAAACACATTAGGGCCGCATCCAATTCGTTGCATGTTTATCGCTTATGCAACCGATCTGGGATAATTGGCTGCAGCTGTATAATCAAGCGATTTGCCATGGCTTGATCGTGGGACCACCGGTTGCTGGAGAAAAGCAAACACAGTGGGATTGCTGTGTATATTGGTAGGCATGGACGCCGGCAAGGGGACCGGGGAAGATTTCCTAATGGTTTGCAATGGTCTTGGGTGCCGACCAGAGGAACCAAATATGTTTAAAGGAATACAGCGATGTGGTTGATGCTGTGGCAAGATGATGACCTTGCCATGGAGTGGTTTACAGGTAAATTAATAACATTTATTGGATGAGAAATGCGGAGTTGAATTAAGGAAAATGGGTGGTTCTCGGGATATGTTAAAAGAACCGCCACAATATCCTTGATGATGTGAATGTTTGCAGGTAACTGCAGACTTGCCAAGGGAGTTGGGGTTGAGATTGTGGGCGGTTCTTTGCGTAAGGCTAGAGAACCCCCACGAATCTGGCTCATGGTGTGCTGCTTTTACTCAAGTTGTGGCCGAATTGATGTGGTATCAGGCTGCGTTGAGTTGGCTGCAAAATGTGCAGCAAGTAAATTCGCCCTCTCTATTGCACTCGTGACTGGTCTGTCATCGACTATAAGCGATGGAATAGATGAGAAGACTGAGTTTTCAATATTTTTCACGAATGCCTAGAAGCTTCTACTACCTGTGGGGGAGTGCAGTATTTTTTGTCTCACTCACTGGTCATGCAAGAACTTGGAGCGTTGAATATACGCATTGCAGTTATTTCTAGCTCTCTTAAATCTTTCCCGGTTTTCCTCAGTATTGTTTGATTTATACAACCGGAAGCTCAACTCTTTAGCCTTAATGGCTTCTCTGCACCCGGAATCGAACCACATATTTCTCTTGGGTTTGATATTCTTTACTCTGTGTGGAATAGAGGTCCGCATGCCAAGTAGAATCGTGTCTGTCAATGTGTCTGTGGGGGGTTTAAATGTTGATGTGCTAGCACGGGCACTGATTCACTAAATCAATCATCGCGTTCGGAAGGAAATCTGGTTCATGGTGTGCTGCTTTTGCTCTAGTTGGGGACGAAATTTCTACTACCTGCGGGAGAGTGTAGTATTTTTTATCTCACTCTCTGGTCATGTAAGAACTTTGCGCGTTGAATATACACATTGCTGTCATTTCTAGCTCTCTTAAATCTTTCCCGATTTTCCTCAGTATTGTAACATCAAAGCTTGAGCTCTGACATTGACATTTAATATTTGCTTATCATGAATGTGTTGTTAGTTATATTAGTTTTATTATATTTTATTCGTTAGATTATTTATATTTTATTAGGCCCCACGTTGGGTGCCAACATGTAACACCTGGGCGTAACCCCAGATGCTAACATTTGTTATTTATTTATCGGAAAGATTGGGATTGGATTGTTAATATATTTCTGTTATTCTAGCCCCACGTCATCAACGTTTATCTCTTATTTACTGTTATATGTTATAAACTACTTACGTAGCTGACACCCTGGGTGTGTTGAGTCGTTCCTGTGGACGGTAGTTGATATTGCGTGTGTTGAGTCGCCATTGCAGATGGCTGTCTTTCCTTTTTCGTTTTAATGAAAGACACTTTGTTTACTTTAATTCCTTTTTGTTTTTACTTTATTAACAAGACAAATTGGGAATTTCCATTGTAGCGGTTCCGCCAAACCCTACGGTCTACTTACCTGAAAAACCGCCATAACTACTACCCAACTCCCTTAAGTTTGCTAATGCAACAGTATTAGTACCTGTAAATGCTGCACGCATTTAAGAGATCAAATCTATGATCTTTAAGTCCCTGTAAAGAAAACTTACCTTCATGCATTCTCTTCGCATACCATTGCTCCTTAAGATTTCTTTATTAACTTACCAGGAATTTCCAATCAATTTCGGCATCTACGTCGCCAGTCAAATTCCCTTAGATGAATTCCTGTAAACAAAATAATTCGGATTGCATTTGTAGCGTTCTACGAACGCACAATTCCGCGCAGGTAAGGTTCCTACCTTCAAAGAGCTTACTTACCTGAGAACGTTGCACGCGCCCACAGACGCGTGTCCCAAAGGGCCTGCAACTCGCAGCCAACGTTGAGACTGACACCAAAAAGCAAGGAACTGAACGTCCCCAAAGCTTTTAAGGTCAAGCTCAACAATTATAATTCATCATGCCTGAAACAAAGGTATAAACATCCATGAGTTCTATTCCTAAAAAAAACAATTCCCAAAATGCCATACATGCTGCCTGCGCCCAGGAACATCTCATCGAACCGGCAATTCCGAAATTCCATACAAAAGAATTGCTATCATCAAAGAATGAGTCGATCAACGGATGCACGTGCGGGTAATTTAATGCAAGGACCACCCAAATCCGTTGAACAACAGAAGGCAGCCACGACCTATCGCAATCAAAAATATCTCAACGAGATATGCGATGATTTATGAGGAGTTAAACCAACAAAGGCAATACTTCGGTCCCACGGCCACACTAGAATTTCACACCATTATAAAAATCTAATAGATTTCGATTCCGGGTACCAAGTTCAAATAAGACCCACGGACTGTACATCAAAACAATCGCCGAATATCTCTGGTCTGGGCGCCAGATGTTCTGTGCAAACAGAAGGCCGTGGAAATGAAATTCTATCACCAATGATAATGATGTATGCAAGGAATGACTTTCTCCTTTCAGGAAAATAGGAAATTACCCCTGGGATGAAATAGCATGCTGCTAACAGAGATTTCCGGAATTCTGTTAGCACATCGAATAGAAAAATTTTTCCCTATAGATACAGATACCGGTTTGGAATCTGGATATCTGTGTGTGCAGACAGGCAGTCTAATCCTGATCGTCACCGGGACGAGAAGGATATATCGAATATCCGGACAGTGAGGAGACCAGAGAACCGCACCGATGTGGTTAATCCGCGCCAAGAATCCTTGATACTTCTCGTGTCATTAAAAGTAAAAATGTGTCATATTAAGTGTGAGTCGATTTGTTTTCGCCTACAATATGTTTATTTAGATAGGATAAGAACGTTCTGTTCGGTAACTTACTCGGCACTTATGTCGTAAGAAAAGCAGCGAAAATTATAATTCCAAATAATAATAGACAACTACGATTAAAATAAAAATTAAAAACAAATTTGTTGGTGTTTCATTTGTAACCGCGTTCGCTCTGTGTATGTATGTTTTCTCTGCGGCAAGCAGTGTTCGGCGGAACACTTGAACAACGTATAAAACCGCCAAACATTCAATGTAACCGTCATGACAGGGACCATAAAAATCGCGCCGTCTATTTTCCCAGCCGCGTCATATACCTTTTCATACACATTGCCTGGCAACCTTTTTTTGTTTGTCTTATCAATAAACAACCCAAGCAGCTGCATATAATTAGCGCAATAGACGCCGAAACCAAATTCTCTAGCATTTCCTAATGCAAATATGAACCCGGTTTCTATTGCAGCCAGAGATGCCATAAACATCCAATTTGCTTTTAGCACCTTTTTCTCCTAACGTCGAAAATAGCGACGAGGCACCGTGTAAACAATGACCCGCATTACCAACGGCGCATTTGGTCATTTTTCCCTATTGTCCTTGCCGCCTGGCTGCTTTCGAACACGTGCAACAACATTGAATCTGTTCGATTGCGCACATATACCACTGCACCAAAAAGATCGTATTTTCTTAGTGGACACACCCTTAAGAGAAAAGTTTTTCTCTCGCTTCCTTTTTTTTAGAGAAATCATCTCTGCATGATATGACGATCGCTGAGTCTCATTCCATCCTTCGACCACGCTGGTCCCCGAACTCCCGCGCTCCGTCACAACGGCGGAGAAGCGTAAACATACACAGTCATGTTTAATATTCGCCTGGTATCTAGTATAATATTTTGGTGCGTCAGTTTATTTGTCATTAATAAAAGAATCTGTCTTCAATCAAATTAAATAAATAATTAAGTGCAGTAAGAGTGTCTCCTTACAACTTTTAAATAAATTCAAATAAATTTATTAAATAATCCACAATAAAAACCGGTTTTAATAACATAAATAAAGTGTTTTGATTTGCTGTGTTGCCGTTCCTGGAGTGTTTGTTTTATTGTTCCTGCGCTGTGTCCGCTCGGTATTTCGAACTTGTTTGCGGCGTCGTTTCGTTCTTTCGGTTCGGTGATATTCACGTGATCAATATATGATGGAGGAGGAAGTGAATCAAGTACCCATGCTCGTACATACTTCCTCCCCACACCATCCCTGTACTGTTACCACTTTTACAAAAACAAGAAGACCCGCTGTACAGTTTCGATGGCTGCAACCTTCTTGTTTAATACTTTACACTGCGCCGCAACTCATTTACACACCTCTTTTTATACCCAATTATTGGTAAGTTAATGCAGATGATGCATTTTCCTCACCTGGAACGTGCAACCTATTCGGAGGTTATTTGCCTGTCATAAGCCATTCGCAATATTCATTAATTGTTTAATTTGCCCTGCTAAAACTGCAACGGCAATGAATTGAGCAATTACTTAATTGCTTTCAATGCGGAGAACCAATTATAGGACATTGCCCGCATGTGCCAATCGTATCATAGGATTTATTGCGCCTCACTGCTGTGTTCGCTACTTCACCGAACTCAGCACTTTTCGGACGCTCGATTATTTCGTCGTCGGTGGCCTTTGATGACGCCGCCCGTGATCGCATATCATGTATCACACTTGTAAACATATGTATTTGTAAAATGAGACCGTGTAGGTCCGTGGACAAGCGCTTGCTTGATTTTTGTAATATGAAGCAGAATGCAGTGGCCTTGGAGAGTGGGTCAAGTGTATGACTGATATATGATAGTGGGCTTTGGGCATGGATGGGTAATTATTGCAATGTATGCGATATGAATTAATTGTCCGTGGAGAAGGCTTTCTGAAGTTTAATTCTATGCATTGTATTGCTTGTGGGAAAGGAGAGTATTGCACTGTATGCAGGATATTTTAAGGGTTGATCATATAGATGGAATCATGGGATGATAGGGTTAATTATAATGATTGAGAAGGGGTGTAAAGCGAGGTCTAACAGTATTGTTTGATTTATACAACCGGAAACTCAACTCTTTAGACTTAATGGCTTCTCTGCTCCCGGAATCGAACCACATATTTCACTGGGGTTTGATACTCTGTACTCTGTGTGGAAGAAAGGTTCGCATGCCAAACATTCACGACGATTATGAGCTTATGTGCGGCCGTTTGAGTCCTTACAAAACCAAAGCAACAGAACATTTTCCGCCGTCAAACATAAGGGAGGTGAAAAGTTCCAACCCAGCAGCAAATTATACAGTACTAACCTGTTCAGTGAAACTTCTGATGGTGACTTCTATGCAACAGACAGAGACCATACTTACGCACAAATATCACGATAACGCAATCTATCTCCAATTATTTGTAACAACAAAGCCGGTGTCATAAATTTTATAAAAAATATTTCGTTTTATTTACTTTGTGTGTATTTTTTGTTTTTTAATTTTTCTTCGTAAAACTATTTAAAATTAAAATAATACAATTGTCCTTAGAAGAACTAATAATACTACTTTTACAAAAGGAAAGTAGTGCTCTTGTTAAGTCTAAACGATTTATTTATTTATAACTAAATTTACCTACATTAAACTGTTTAACTCAGAGACTCAAAGTTTTAAAATTAAAATACCCTAAATCTCAGTCATTAATGCTAGCGATAGTTAAATTTGTACAAAACTTAAGGATTACTTTTTATTACCTAATTTCATTATTCAATATTTTAATATTTGTTCTTTAAAAAAAGTTATATACAAATGTATATAGATATTTGTTTTACTTATTTTCGAAAGTTCATTTGCAAAACTTGGCAAGATACATGATAACGGTGCATGTTTATTTTCTTTTATATATATTATATATATTTATTTTATGCTTTTGATGTTTTGTTTATTTTTATTTTTAATTTATTATTTAGATTTTATGGCGCTTAGTTATGATTATTGTTTTTCTACACTTTGTAACACTGTAAAACTATTCAAGAGTCTTATTGGCTTTGTAGTCTTGGACTGTATGTACATTTGTCATTTGAATTTGAGTATTAATTTAATATTTAAAAACGATACATTAAAAATAATAACTGCGATTGATGAAAGGCAACATTATGAGGTTACATAAGACGAGGTTATTGGTGTTCACTCCACATACAGGACACCTCTGCCGTCTTAAAAGTTAATGGCGAATCTGTACAAACTGCTGAGGCAGTCGAGTTTTATGTGCATATGGATGTGTGTGTTTGATTGTGTTTTTGGATATCCTAAATGTTGTTTTCGTTTATTTAATTATTTATATTTTTTTGTTACCACAGCCGATAGCGCCTCACTTCTAACTAGTGTTAACTAGATTCTAATACACTGGGACTACGATTTGTTACATTCTCACTCGGATGTCAGCGTCAACGTTTTTACGCTGCTGCGGCTGAGGTTGATGTCGAGGCAAAGATACCATGTGATGGCCGGTTGGAACACCACTGACTACGTGTGGTGATATCGATGGTGATCTTGTGGCTAAAGGAGAGAGGGATGGTGAGAAACTGGGCGACATCGCTGACGATGTACTAAATCCGCCACCTGGGGCATCATGACTAATTGGTGAACGTGGCAGGAGGTATTGATTAGCAGGCACTGTTGAATGATGACTACTGCTCCCCCGGCTGGATAATACTGGAACGTTGATGGACCTAGGTGCAACAGTTGTTAATAGGGGCGGTGGTATATGTTTTGCAGAATGTGCCAGTGACTGTTTACTCTTCGCACTGGAGGACGCTCCGCTATTGCCACTGTGCACCGATAGGGTATCATCTTTCAGTCTTGCAATCTCTGAGAATACATGCGCCAACGGTTGATACTGTGGCCCCCAATCGAGTAGGTAATCCCAATTGTAACTACCGGTGAGCTCCTCCTCACTATGAACTATTGAACTTAGCGAACCATTCATTGAGGGACCGACGTTGCCGCTGCCGACAACAGGAACATCACCGAAACCAATAACATGATCGACAGCGGCTCCGATACTGCCAGCTGTTGTAGCTGCTTCGTCTGTACTGCTCGCGCGATCGCTACCACCGCCGACGTCATTAAGTTTAGCGTAGATAAGATTTGTTATGTCCGTCTCACCGCCGGGCTCCTCGTCGAACATGTGTAATGAATCGATCGGAAGTGTGTGGTGAAGGTGGGCGTCCTTATTACTTCCGCCAATGCTCTCGGAACACCTGCGAGAGGAAGTTGACGCAGCGCCTGTTGTGTTCGGGTTGTCCACTATGCCAAGTCGTGCCAGGTACTCTTGTGTGTTCTGTACTGAAATGTCAGACAATCTGCCATCATCACTGCCGTGGTGGTGATCGCGGTGAAGTGGTCCTTCGTTTATCATGCGGATTTCCTCATCTTCGCCGTCATCTTCCGCGGAACCCCGACCACTAGAACCAGATTGTTCAGATCCTGAGAGTTCTGATGTCGTTGCTGCTCCGGAATTTGAACTGGCGGCGTGCGGTCCGTATGGTGGAATTTCGTCGTACTTCGGTGGTGCAAACTGTCCTGCCGTGGTGGTGGCACTCGATCCACCTCGAATAGGGATGGTGTCAAAAGCACTGGGGTCTACATAGCTGTTGGAGTTGCCGACGGTTTCAGTGCTTAAGGTTGGCTTGGATACTTGACGATGGCGTCTATTTTTCATATGAAGGAAGAGAAAAACCCCAGCAAATGAACATAGGATCAATAAAAAGGCGATCAGCAGTCCTAATACCCAGTCTGCAATCCCACCACTAGAACCCGGAGCAATACCACCTGCGCTGCTTGCCAAATTAGTACCTGGGTCAGCCAAGGGATCCAAGGATATCTCAACCACAGTCATGTTAGTAAGTGAACCCTGCCGTCCTGAGCTGGCACTGATCACCAGGCTTATATCACGGCCATCGTCAAAGTTGTCGTCGATCTTTTTCTTGATAACCACTGCCCCAGAAGTTCGGTTCACTTTGAAGTAGGCATGTTGAGAGGTTAGCTGATAGACAACCCGTCCATCAGATCCCTTATCACGATCAGTGGCCGAAACCTGACCAACAATATATCCCAATGGCAAATATCCTCCGGTCGGCGAGGGCATAACGAAGCGGTATGTTCGTTCCGTGAACTGTGGGCTAAATTCGTCCTTTGAGTCGATCATAATTCGAACTTTGACCGTAGCGTATTTGCCGCCGGTATCAGTTGCGCGCAATACAAAGTCATACCGGCTTCGTTGTTCATAGTCAAAAATTGCATTCGAAGTGACAACACCGCTGATTGGGTCAACACGGAACAGTTTGTGGGCCAATTCATCTCCCATGACATTGTACGGATCGGTGTGATCAATTGTGTAGTTTAATCTACCGTAGATGCCACGATCAAGATCAGTCGCCCGGGCTGTGAAAATACTGGTGCCAACAGCTTCGTTTTCACCGATGAACTCAATATACTCGCTGATAGGGAAACGTGGGGCGTTATCGTTTTCATCGAGTAGAGAAAGTCGGAACGGTTGTAAAGTGCAACGTGAGACAATTGCAGTGTCACATGCGCGCACGATCAGTTCATAGTTCGATGCTCCTTGGTCGTAGTCGAGTTGATTACTAACGAACAGCACACCAGAGACTAGATCGATGGTAAACGTACCCTCATCATTGCCGGACGTTATGTCGTACACGACCTCAGAGTTCGGTGTGTTCTCCAAATCGGCATCGATCGCGATAAGTTGCCCTATGGAATACCGCAGAGGTGCTGATTCACTAATGTCCATTTCATATCGGCCGCTGGGTTCAAACACCGGAGAATTGTCGTTGGCATCCTCGACCGTGACAAATACATTAATGGCCGACGAATTGTTATCCGCTCTCACTGGACTGCCTCTTTCGCTCATTATCAAACGCAACTTGTACAAATCGACACGTTCGCGGTCTAAGGGCTTCACTAGGATAATGGCCTTCGTTTGGTAAACCTCAAAGGTGCCGTCCTCGTTGCCTGACACTATAGTAAACACCAGATTCTGGGTAAGTTTCGTGTCGAGGACATCGTGTGACAGTTTTAATACAGTCGTGCCCAAGGGCGCATCCTCGTTAATGGTGGCGCGGTATTGCGTCTGTAGAAATTGGGCTCGGCCCTCGCTATTTGCATTCGTTTGCACCCTCACGATGGCCGATGATTTCTGTGCTGGGTTACCAGAGTCTCTGGCGACAATTGTCAAGTAGATGTCATCACGACCGGTCACACTTACACGACTGGTGTTAACGTAGACAATTCCAAAAGATTCGTGAATACTGAAACCCATCTGTGGCGGCTGGATGCTGTAGTGGATGACTGCGTTCTGCTCTGAATCTATGTCTGTTGCGTTCACAGTAAGGAGTTCAATATCACCGTTGGACATCTGATCCGGAAGTGTAGTGTAGTAAGCTAACCGCTCGAATACGGGCGCGTTATCGTTCTCATCGGTTACACGGACCGTGAGTGTTGTGCGTGCTTCGTGTGCTGTGTCCGAGGCAATTATCTCCAATTGGTATTCCTGTTGAATTTCGTAGTCCAGTCGCTTGCGAAGGATCACTTTGCCACTATAGCGATCGATTGCGAAAATGGCAGTGTTCTCCTCGGTGGTGCTGGCAACGTTAATCGTTTCTTCTTCGGTGACGAAACGATACGTCAGCGCGGGATGAGTGTCAACATCGTTGGCGGATATGGTAGTAATCACGGTTCCCAGTTCCGTACCTGTTTTGAGAGACAAAGAGAAAGAAAGGAAAGGAATGAGAAAAGATTATCGCAGTCTATTCGAAAATATGGGCGATAGGTTACTAAATAGTTGATGCCGCTGAACAAAAGGTAGCTAGCGTGGCTATTGTACCTACCTGTCTAGCTGAATGACGTCTTCATTTAGCTGTGGCACCTTTTGCATAAAAGATCGACCCAATACTGAACTAGTCGCTAAGCTATCTACCAGTCAGCGGCACCCAAACTGTACAGTCAACGATATCCTTACCTTCACTGACACTAATCACGTTGTGTGGTGGAAAAGTCGGTTGATTATCATTCACGTCAACGATATGCACCCGAATGGTAGCCGTGCCTGTCATTTGTGGTACCCCTTCATCAGTGGCGATCACCTTCAGACGGTACAAGTCGCGAATTTCACGATCGAGGACAATATTCGTCTTAACGATGCCACTGAACGCAGGTTCGATGACGAAGGCATTGTCATGGTTTCCATCAACAATATGATACAATACGCGGGAGTTAGAGCCGGCGTCGGCGTCGAATGCCTGCACCTGCACTACGTAGGTTCCCTTATTGTTGCCCTCCCACACGGTCGCTGAATACTGTTGCTGCGTGAAATGTGGTGCATTGTCGTTCTCATCTTCCAATATGATGTGCAATCCTGCGTAGCCGTACAGCAAGGGTGAACCATCAGTACATGCGACCAAAATTAATCGCATCTCATTGGCCGGTAGACCAGTGTGTTCGTCTCTATATAAAACGCTACGTGCATGCCGACCAATTGTGGTGCTAGTACTGTTGCCAGTCGTGACAGCAGTGCTTCTGTTGTTACCATCAGCAATGTCATCATCGTGAAACAAACTGCGTCCGTTTGACGAGGCCATGGGCGAGGACGACGCCATCACGGACAGCGTGTATCTTTCGTAATCTAGATGTTCCGAGTTACGCACTTTGATCTCGCCGGTGATCGCGTCTATTGAGAATGCACCATCTTCGTTGCCAGTACCAAATGAATAAATAATCTTCTGCCGGCGTCCATCACTACGTACAGCATTCACTTGGATCACAGACTGACCGATCGGGGTATTTTCCCGTAGACGTACATGATAGGTATCGTTCTGAAAGCGTAGCACCGGGCTACCCGGTTGCACTTCCCCCACACGGATCTCAATTAAACCGATCGAACTTTGTGGCGGATTTCCCTTATCTCTCGCCATTACCTCCAAATGCAACAGGCGTCCGCTTTCACTAGCTAAGCTCTGTGTTGCACTCACCACCCCGGTGTTGGGATTGATGCGGAATTTGTTGCCTGTCACATCGTTAATCAGACTGTACAAGATATCGCCGTTGATGCCCTGATCAGCGTCAGTAGCACTGACCTGTAGCAAGGTTTGACCGGGCTGTATCAGGGTCGGCACCTGTGTATGAAATGGATAGCGTTCAAACACTGGCTTGTTGTCGTTTACGTCGTCAACGATTATTTGGACAGGTACACGCTGTGAGCGAGAGTCATAACGTCCTCCGTCTGTTGCGACGACCATGAAGTTGTAGATATGTTGTCGTTCCATGTCCAGCGGCCTGAAATCAGAATAGAAAATAAGAGAGATTATAAATAGGGTGCATTCTAGTTTGCTTTGTAACGAATAAGGTGTGCACCTACAGGCAAATAATAATGACGGAACGAAGGTTGTAGACAATGGGGGAAATAGCGTATTATAGTCGCGTACGATTATGAGATCAACACACTTCCAGATTGTAAAAAAAACAATACAAGACGGTGGTGAGGCTAGAAGGTAGATAGAAGGTTTTTGTCGACCTAACTAGATGATTCGGCTAATTTCATTACAATGATCCCGTCAAAATAAACTCTTTTACAAAAGGTTACAAATTTCATCAGTATATCTTTAGTTCGTTGAAGGTATATCTGTAAGAGGTAGTTAGGATTGAGGGTATCTTTTCTCGTCGTAAGCTTTTTCTTTCTCACACGCGCGCACAAAAGGAAATTTTGGAGTACCCTTAAATGTCAGAACACAGTGCGAGCGGAAGGAGGGGAAGTGGACAAGGAAAGGAGATATCGATGTATATTGGTCTTAAATGCCTGGACATTACAACGACTCGAAAACACATGACCAGGTGGAGCATTCCATATTTGTGTGGTTCGGCTAAAGAATGACTCTCTGTTTATTTGTGGGCCTAAAGTTGACTTTGAACGTGAATTGATGCGCATTCTCAGATCGACGGGTATCGCGGGAAATTGTCTGAGGAAGCGGAACACATTGAGCAACGACCGTGGTAATACCTATAGAAATGAGATATGCATGATACCTTGCGCCTATGTTCTAACGACGGAATTGATCGACTTGCGTCTGAGTCCCCAATAAGTTTCACTGCCCGCTTTTGCATCCTGCCGAGCACATGTACTGCAGTTTTGGATGCGCCTGACCAAGCATGGGAGTTGAACTCCATTTTTGGACGGATATACGCCTTGTAAATAGTGGCCAGGTTGGATGGAGTGAAGTATCTTTTGCATTTGTTAAGGAGTGGACGGGAGAGTTCGTATGAGTATGTGAAACTCAACGTGCTATCATCAGCAAACGAGTGAATTGGGTTGTGAGTAATTGTTTCCATTTGAGTAATACAAACTGTCCGCCACCCAAGGTATGGTCGGTGGACCGGGGAAATGACGTCAGGAACAATGTGGTCTCCTGGCATGCAGCGATGTTGGTTCCGTGGGAATGACCTCAGGAACAATGAGGTCTTCGCTGCGATCAACTGCTGTATTTGTTTGTTCAAAGGAAATGATTACCTGTGATTGCTGTTGTACCTCAGAAATAATCCTCATCCAGAATACCACATATAACTCGGGTTGGTTTAATGTTATTAAATATTACGATTATTACAAGATTCACTGGATTTAATAGGATTATAAATAATTGTGATGTTGTCAGCAAGAGCAGCTACTAAAAAAGAGTTTTTCTATTGGTTGAAAAGAATGACAGTTCGTTTGATTTAAGTTAAATGTTTCCGTTGTTATGACAACTGTTTACTGACTGTTGTTACTACTGTTCATACAGTCGCGAATTCGCAGGTTACATCCAGTGCGAATCCGCAACATTCCGCCCGCCTTCGCCAACCATTGGCGAATCATCTGGATCCAGGGGATGGTCGTCCGAAGCTTGCTTGGCGGGTTCCTCCTCCATTGGAAGGATACTTATCTTGGCGACGGGTCTCGTGAGTGTGCTGGTAGCGGTCCGCAGTTCACCCTCACGTGGATGGTCGATTGGGAGGGAGCCGCCAGCTCGAGGAGCGCTGAAGGCTGAAGGGTCTTGGACGGCCCGGGGGGTTGGTGATGAGATGGTCTCTTTCGTCGCTGGAGGCCGTTATCTTTTGTGGTCACGGAACTGGCATGTAATCTGGGTTGGAATTGTAAGTTCGCAACCCACGATCAGTAACCACGTGATGGGCGGTGATTGGTCTCATTAGCTCGAGATCAGTGGCGGAGACGAGTGTTTGCTGTTTGGGACTCGTTCGACCCCTGGATACTGGGGAGCGCCGCCCGCCAAGCAGGGCATTGCGCCCCCCCACTCCTAGTTGGGTGGCTGCTTTTGTTAGCGGTCGATCTCGGGGATTCTGATCCTTGACAGGAGCTTCGCCACCCGGTGTCTCTGATTTGGTGTGGTGCCTGGAAGCCTTTGGCTGCGCAGGCTCCTGGCTCTTCAATTGCACGTTGTCCATGCGGCGATTCAGCGGGCGAGGGGCATGTCCGATGGTTGGCTCACGCAGGTGGTCGGTGGTGGTTGGTTGCATGTGCCTCGTTCGTGGCCTCCGGTGTTGACGTCGACGATGCCTCCTCTTAGTCCTCTGATGGGAGCTGCAATCAGCAGTCGTATGGTCGACCAGTTCCTCTGGGTTGGAGTTGTAAATTCGCAACCCACGAAAACCGGCCACGTGACTGGCCAAGAGCTGTTTGCTGTTGGAGGTGCATGGGCCGGGCGAAGCTGCACCGTTAGTATCCACCCCAAATGAGTGTCCTGGGCGATGATGTCCGACTGGTCGTACTTTCTAAGTCCCACCTTGATGATGGTTGGGTACACATCGGCGCCGATGATCACGTCCACCCTTTCCCTGGAGGGGATGCCTGGGTCCGCAAAGTCCCGGTCTGCCGCGACGGCGAGATCCCCAGGCAGGAGTCGAGGGGGTGGCACGTAATCCGACAGGTGGGGCAGTAAGAGCGTTGGCCTCCATCCCCGAGCGCCGTCATGACGAGACAGTATCGTGATGGACGACCGGGCCTTAGCGGCGTGGCAGCGGATGCCCCCGACTCCGTGAACTGGGATGAACGATGCCCGGCGGCGGAGGTGCAGACGCCGAGCCAGAGGTTCGGATATAAACGTTACCTCGGAGCAGGGGTCCACCAGAGCACGGGCCTCCAGCCGGCGTTGGTCCTCTGATTTGATGATGACGCGTGCAGTAGCAAGGAGGGTCTCCCGTGGGTGATGAGCGGTTAAGGGTGCAACGACACTTCAGGAGTCTGGCAGTCCAGGGGATTCGGGGCAGTGTCCACGTTCGGATGTGGCGGCGATGCTGCTGTACTGGCGTGGAGCAGGGTATGGTGGTGTCCTTGGAAATGTCAGCATCGAATGGTGGAATGGCAGCCGCGGAGTAAATGCCCCCCCCCCCCCCCCCCCCCCCACCCCGGCAGTTGAAACGTCGGCTTCGTTGGTTAACATGGGAATTTCGCTGGTCCAGATTGAGCGACTTAATTCTCCACAGGGGCCTAAGTAATGTGATGAGCTGCAAAATGGACAGGTGAATCGAGGGGTTTGGGACCGGAGGTGAGACGGTGTAGACTGAGAGGCGTGGCCTTTGGATTTTGGTTTGGGGATCGCTCTTAGTCCGATGAGGGTGCTTGAGGTTGCTTCGGGGCAGCTCCACGAACTCCAACACCTCAATCCTTGTCTTCAAAAACGCGCCCAGCTGCTTGTATGTAGGTGGTTCCGTCGTGCTGCCCTGTGTGGTCTGCCAGTCGCGGTTTGTTCGGGGGTCCACGCGCTTGGTGGTCAAGTAGACCAAGATATCATCCCAGGCGAATACGGAGCGGCCAAGGGCAGCCAGGCTTTCAATCGCATCGTCGGTGGTTTCGCGGAGTGTGCGCAGGCCTGCGGCTGGCCCCTTAGCAATGGCAGGTACGTTGAGGAGTGTAGTCAGGGCAGAGTGGACCAAGGCGCGAGTGTTGTCATAATGGTCCACCAGCTAGTCCCAAGCTCGGTTGTAGTTTTCATCCACCACGGGAATGTTTTGAATGGCTCTGGCGGCCTCGTCCCGGAGGCTCGACTTCAAATAGTACAGTTTCTGTACATCCACGAGTTTGGGGTGGTCTGCCAGCACCCCCAGGAACAGATCCTTAAAGGGTCGCCATTCCGAATATTTACCGGAAAATGTTGGCATCTGCACGGGGGAAGTTTCCGTACATGTGGCCGACTGAAGGTGTCGGTCGCAGCCATGGACGTGGTCGGACGTTCGGCGGTGGCGGTGTGTCTTGCCTCGGCGAACTTGGCGGTCTCGTCCAGATATGTCTCCTCGGCCTGGTCGATGAACCCTTCTGCAAAGTATCGATGGCCGATGGTCGAGCCTGGAGTTGCCGAGCTAATGATGACCTCATGCCACTTCCGTATGTCTTCCCACCCTACATGTAGGCTACACTCGCGCGTTTTCACCGTGGCCAGCGTGGGTGGCTCTCTCCTCTCTAGATTCCGGAAGGCGCACGATATCTTTTTATCCGCGGCGAACTGGGCCGCCATGCGCTGTTCCGTCATGACTTCGGCATGGCTCCCGCGATCCTGGCCATTGCGCTGATCCTCGGCTGGGCAGGGAGCGTCGTCTTGGTGTTCAGGATCCGCTTCCACTCTGGTCAGGCTTCGACGTTCGGCCAATGCGGCCTTTGCCGTTTTCGATTTGGCGTTGGTCGGTGGTACCGCAAACTGGTGGTGATAATTATGCCGCGAACTTGGCAGAGGTTTGGTATACAAATGACTCTTCTTGCGCCGCAAACTGGGCGGCGGTATTATCCACAGTAGTGGACTGGATCCACAGTCTGGATCCTTGATTGCGCCGCGAACTTGGTCACGGTGTAATAGTAATGTAACTGCACTGGGGGCAGCTGGTTCGAAAGCTTTACCTAAAACCAGATGATCTAGAATCTAGTGGAAGAAATGGGATCCATTAGCCAGAGCTGACAAAGGTTTGCTTGTCGCAAGAAGACTATAAACCAGAAAATGCAGTGGCCTCGGGGTCGCTTGAAAGATGAATCGAGAACAGCATAGCAGTTAATAGGCCACAGTGGGGAGCAATGGATCAGGAAATATGCTATAATGACGGTAGGCATATCCCGACCCGGAAACACATGGCTAAAGAGAGACATCCAAACAGTGGCAACGAAGAGGGGATTCCTCCACCAAAGGAAGATGGACCTGTGGGGGATTATGTATGTGTGCAAGGGCACGGGTTCATCGATATTCCCACCTATTTGTTCCATCGAGGAAATTAGATGCGGTTGGAATTGTGGGTTGGTTCTCCATGTGGTGTAGAGACCCCCAAAGACCCACATCGTGATACCTGATGTAGAGACCTGGGTGAAAAGAAAACATGGCGAGGTGAACTACCACTTGACTCTGCTGATATCAGGACATGGATGGTTTCCGCATTATTTGCACAGGTATAAGCGTGTCAATCACCCATACCGCTTGTATTGCGAATGCAAAATAGAAAATGCGCAACACGTACTCACAGAGTGCGTGAGATTCGAAACCGCATGATCGATTTTGGAGAGATATATGAGACGCACAGTTACGCTGGCACGGGTAATAGAATAACATGCTAAGTTCCAAACAACCACGGCCCGTAGCAAATGATATTCTATCTGACATAATGCAGCCGTTGCAACGCGACGAGCGGAGTAACAGGTAAACTCCGTCCCCCCTGCGATGGAATATCTAAAATAAAGTTCCGCGGGGATCGACGGGAATATGTGCCTGGCGAGAGGTGCTTTTGGTCGGTAAAAATCAGGCATGCCTCTGGATCGAACCAGAGGTATCTTTTGAATATTTCCACTTTCTTACCAAAAAAAAAGACCTGCAAACACTGTATAGCGTTTGGAGTGATAGTGAAGAACGTGTGATTTGAACTGACGCTATGACAGTCAGAATCACAAAAAATTGAACCAAAGCGCAACCCATCAGGCCACCGCCGTGTGTATGAATTCGATTTCTAAACTCAAGTACATTCGACTGATGCGGATTTGTTTTGTTATCGCTATGGTGTACGGCTCTGATGCATTTTCCGATTCGATTTTCGTTCGGTGTTCTTCACTATTTGCTTGTGTATTGTATGTGTATCTGTTAGAAACGCCACCCTACTCCCTCCTCAGTAACTTTGTTACGATCAGCTTCGTGTGGGAACGACGGAGCGAGGAACGAGCGAGCGAGAGATCATCGGAGCAGGCGAGTGCGCCGGTGCTCTATGCGGAAGTCGTGATCGTGTCGTGAAGAACTGTTTTACTACGGGAAAGTGTGTGCTGTGTGTGCACAGATCAAGTCGGGGTCACCAATTATAGCGTTTGGAATGATAGTGAAGAACGTGTGATTCGAACTGACGCTATGACAGTTAGTATCACCAAAAATTGAACCAAAACGCAACTCACCAGGCCACCGCGGCGTGTACGAATTCGATTTCTAAACTCAAGCACATCGACTGTTGTGGATTTGTTATGTTATCACTATGGTATACGGCTCTGATGCATTTTCTTATTCGATTTTCGTTCGGTGTTCTTTACTATTTGCTTGTGTATTGTGTGTGTATCTGTTAGAAACGCCACAACTTCATTCGGGACCAGACAGCCTGAACAGGCAACACAGTTAACGCAGGATAATGTGGTTCGCACTGCGTGGATGATTATTAGCGACGGATCATGCCAATCCACCCTGCATCAAACAGCAGCGTGTTCGATTGCCAGAAGGACAATGTCAATCAACGTCTAATTACTCGTTCCAGGAGAAGACGTTAAGATCGAAGACTAATTGCTCAATTCCCAGAAGGAATCTACTCATATAATAGCAGCACACACAGCAGTTGCTCAAAAGACAATAGCACACAAGGATGACTCGTCCCAAGACAACCAGAAGACAGAGACAACGATGAAGGACATATTTGTCCTCGTCTTGCAATTTGTAATAAACACTTTTTAGAACAGAAGAAATTAGATCAGAATAAAGTTATTATAATTTTAATATATTCTGTTTCTCAATGCAGAAAAAATAGGCACTTTGGGACCAGGCGGCATCAGGAAAAGCGAGTATCAAAAAGGGAAAAAATTACGGCGGCGGCGTAAATATCTAGACTGCAAGACTCCTTCCCATAACACTCACATTAGAGACAGCAGTTGTCTCAATTAAAAAAAGAATGAGAAGCAATATGATTTGGCTCTGGGTGCCTGCAAGCCGCTGGACGAAACAGCTTTGGATAGCTCCTCAAAAGAGCATTTACACTCTATTAGCCAAAGGTCGCCCGCACCAATAAACGGTATGTCCCAAAAAGCAAGCATAAAATAATAAGCCAAGTTTTCTACCATAAATTTTTGGGATGTAACGAACTCTGCAATGAACCAAAGACGTCTCTTATGATATTCTTATTGTTACTGAGAAGTAGGTCTTAAAATCATCTCTCGATAATAATTTTGAATAGTTCCTTTTCAATGTAAATAAATTTGGCACAGAAGATCTTCGCTCTTCAGATGATCATTTGTGTGACCTTCGTAAATATTATTGACCCGCTAATGAGATAATTCATATTTAATGTTACCTTTCGATAATCATGAACCACAACCGATATAACGAGAGGTTGTCCGGGTGGTTGCAGTGATCACCACAAACAAGGGCAACAAGACTATTTGTATTATACAACGAAGTTCCCTCTCATACTTCTTACAAAGCCTGCAAAGGACAGAGGAATGAGCAACAGCAAAAGCCACATCGAACAAAACTAGATTGCAACCAGAGATCAGGAGTCCGCACTTTTAATCATTAAAATTTCGATGTATAATAATGACTATGATGATGACTCTCCTCTAGAGACCTCTTGTTTTAGATGACAATGGCTAAAGTCAGGCTAAGAGAAAAATAAAAAGAGAAACCCATCTTGATTCTTCCTGTCTCACCGGCAATTGCTTCTACTAATCTTGCGGAATGTGGGCATGCACACTTCGCGAATCAAGCCTTTATCGGTGTCCATGGTGTACAATCAATAAAAATTAAAGCAATTGAGTAGGTCGTCACTGTGCGTGGACAGAGCTATGGTAACCACATCGTACGAACACTATGTGCCCGGTGTTGTGTTGTTACGAAGCTGTGCTGTTGTTGGCTGTTTTTCTCTTGACAAAGAGGATCGACAATTGATCTGCCATGATCCGCTGCCATGTTGTGGTTGTTTTTAATTTCTGATTGAAATCTTACGAGACACATCCATTCCATTCTCAACACTGTAACTACTAATACTAATACTAATACTCGTAGCGAATGCCACCACCACCAGCACGATCGTCGGCATCAATATCATGATCCTGATCACCATCGACATTGATCTGTGGTCTCTGCTGTTTCTCGATCAGTTTGGAGGACGACCAGCAAACGTTCAATCGATCGATAGAGTACACAAATATACACAATGACTCGATAGATTGACTCCTTGACCATTGTTGTCTCTGTCTACCTCGTCTACCTGGTCTACCTGTGGACTTCAAACGCATATCTGATAAAAATTCCATAATGTCTAATGAGCACACAATACAGCGCACGCAGTTCTCGGTCGGGTATAGGCAACGTACCAAGTTTAGCCAATGCATCGTCGACGGTATAGCCGGTGTGTGTCATGTTTGGTGTCCGTGATCGTCGTCATTTCAGCATCGTGTGATGTGGCGAATATTGCGCGGCCTTGAGAATTCAATGTCCAATGTGCGCACTTGTTCTTTGGAATAGCGCCCAACTAAAAGAGCGAACACACTAAAATATAAAACGGACAAACGACACAAGATCGTAACTGGCGGTAAGAGCCGACACGGAAAACAAAAAGCAAAAGTGATACCAGAATTGCGTGTTGGTCGCAGATTTTTTGTCTATTTTCCTGCTTTCCGGATTTCCATTGGACTCACGCAGCCTGCTGCAGGATCACCACCGACCAGATACAGACACGACTTTTTGTTTTGGTGGCTTTTTGCGCGATTCTATGATTGACTTGGACTTGAATTTGAACTTCTTTTACATCAGCAGACCTCATATCGTCGATTCCAACTTGTTGTTGATCCTTTTCGCGGCTGTTGTTGATTTGTTTTATATCCTTTTTTTCTTTCTATAATGTTTTGCTTTTATTGCGGTTGTTCCCTTTGCGAAATTATTTATTCTGTTTGGTTAAATCTATAAATGTTGTCGTCGATTGCCATACGAATAAATTTCTCCACAGGGGGGTCTGCGGAAAACGGCTGCACATGAGACACAAGACTTCCCTGGCCATTCAAAGTCATCCTCGTCGTCTTGGATTGTTGTCGCTGTCCTTGCGGTCGCAGCCGCAGTCCACATCGTTGTCGTTGTCATCATGTACGCACTCAACTCTAGTATTGATTATTTTGATTGGGTGTTGTAAAGCCTGCTGATTTCTTTCATTTCAATGTTCACCTAATCCCCCGGCGAGACAAGTTCGTCTTGGCCCCAATGCTCAGTGTGTGTGATCTTATTTAAGCATTTGAGGTAATCTCATTGTTTGCCAACGGAATAGCAAAGATTCCAATGGCAACACATATCCTTGATAAACGATGTTAAAATGTTCGCTATTTTTATTGCTCGTTAAGTTAACGCAATATTTCAAAGGAATTTCTTAGCACCAGCAGCACAACCCATGAGTGGGATGCACACACTAAGGCGTGGAAGGACTGGAGACGGGAAACAAGGAATTCTTTACTCTTCAGAATTCTGTCCTATTTAAAGGCATGGATGATGTTGGTGCAAGGAGAGGTAGACAAAAGGGACAGAGAGGCACAGGGAATAGCGTACTCCGGTCAAGTTGGGATGCTGTTCGTGGTCTTTTTTTACGCGTTCTGGTAGAATGTCATAAATCAACCGCCTGTAATCGATACACTGGAGTTTGGGATCTTTGCTCTTTTTGCACTTTATTTTGTCTCGTTCGAGGTCTTGTAATTCATAAGACTCGTATGTAAAAGGAGCAGTTGGCTTTTAATTGAACGAATTAAATGAATCTATTAGTCATCGTCGGAGCCAGCTATTTATTCGTCAAGTCACTAAATTAATTGATTGGATTAAGTATGCGATAGTATAAGTAATTGATGATTGCTATTGGGATGAAGTCATTAATTGTCTAGAATGGGTCAACTACTAGTGCTTCGGTTTTGCTTTTGTTCTCAACCAGAGGAGCTGGTGGAAGGTAAATATTGATACGAACATATTTTTTCACGGTATTAGTTATTTGTTTGAAACAAGTGCTTGACACATTCGTTGGCTCTGATCGTTTGCAAAAAAGTCATGAAGAATTGGCAATAGTAAGTTCACTAGTAGTACAACTACTCCATTCCATAAGGCTTATTTTCACATTTTTGGGGCTGTCTTAGCGTTGTAAGTTTGCCTTCCTATGAGAAGTTTTTTATTTAAAGTGGAGGTTTCTAGAGACGCGGCAACCTACGACTTTAAATGATCGGGATCTCTGGTTCAGTTCACGGAAAAAATTTCGATGCGAAAATATTGCCGTTTTCTTCTAAATTTGTGACCAGTGTCCCATCATTAACCGTTGGAGGAAGGAAGAATTGAGGTTGTTGCCTTGAACATGGAATTATTGCGGTTCCCTTGAACTCCACCAATCATCTTCCCATTAACCATTTACAAAAACTTCCACCTAGAGCGGCCGAAAATCCATAAAACAAGTACTGATTGCTTGCCTAGCAATTAAGCATGTACTTACCCTTGTGTCACCCATCTAAAGTGTCTCCTAAACCATATTTTCGCTAATTCAATAGCACGAATCACAAGAGACATTTGCCTCACGGGCATCATTTGCTAGAAAGTAATTCGTCGGGTGTATGCTGCATCATCGAATTTCCTAGTAGGAAACTATAACATGCGGCATACACCAGGCAACCAACATTGTCCCAACCATATCACCAAGATATACCCTTACGCGTCAGCCGCACACGTGCAGGAAATGTTTTATCTTTTCCTTTTCATACATGCCCACATCGGTCGGTCATCCGACCGACAAATACATTAAAGCATACGGCTGGCCGCCCAAGGAATTCGAGTTCTCATCAATGGAAATTACCATCGAGAATTCGACTACGTGGAGATGCCGCCAAGATGTGCACGATCTGCATGAATGCGTTACGCAGTCGCTGATCATGTAGGCAACAAAATCTCTATGTCGAGATAATGGCAATAGCTGCAAACATGCCAGCTAATGTTCCCCTTAGGGAATTATTGTATCCACGGTCAGCTTGCTCATGCACAGAATGAGAGTGGAAGTAACCGCATCTCTGTGTGTGCACACCCTTTCGGTGATCATCTTCTAAGATCATCGCTTATATGGTGACCGAGGCGATGGATGGAAATTTTGGTATTCTGTCGCTTCGGTAGATATCTTTTATCGCGCTACGGATTCCGTGAAGGCAAATCGGGCCTCCACGTTAAATAAGTCGAGTCGGCGCATCCGCTGGTGTACGTAGGTTTAAAAGGGTTCTCCTTCATGTAAAATATATACGGATTAGATTAAATAAGTGAACATTTGCAATTTACTGTCAATAGTGAATAATTGTACAACTTATTGAATTCTCGAATACATTTCAGTAGCGAATAATCATACAAGTTATTGGACTCTCAAATATTTTTGTGTTAATACCTAACAATAAATAAAAAAAGAAATGTAGCAACACGGAGTTTTACTTTTTTTGGAACGGAAAGCAGCGACTGGGTAAAGCGGTGAACCTGTGCCCCGAAGGCACCTTACCACTAAAGTCTAAATATACAACATACCCACGTTGGTACCAGAACAACCACAGATTCGAAAGGGTGTGAAGGGCACTCGAGTAGTTTGTTTGGAACTTTGGCGTTATGAACTTATGGCGGGTCTGTTTTACGCTACCCCAAATTTGTGAGCTCTTTCTCTCTCTCTCTAAGCGAAATAGTTTGGCCACAGCTTCTCAACTTTCGCAAGTAAACTCCGAAAGAAAAAGATAGATAGAAAAAAAAAACAAACACGTTCATTTCCTTTCCTCCAACGCAGGATGAAATTGCGAAATTGAAAATAAACAGGGTGTTACGGATTCGCACTGGATACAACCAGCGAATTCGCAACTGAATGCTACCCGTGGCAACCAAATATCAAATGTCAGCAACTAGCTGACATAATCAATTATTCTGGTTGTCAAGCAACGTAAACAAACTTCTTCCCTTCTTCGTTAACCTTTCGTGAGAGATGGTTGTAGTCAAAAACTAATCCTGGTATTTCCTAGTGATCAATTAGAATAAACATAAAAATATAATCAATCATCAACATAACTAGTATTATTATCATCATTCATTCTTTGGAGGATTCTTTTCTTGATGTTCGGCAGTCCATCCATTGAAGGTATTCGTTTCCCTTTTACCTTTAAATTCAACTGGTTTCAGAACTACAACAATCAATATTATTGCACGCCAGGAGACATCACTGTTCCTGACGCCAGCAACCCAGCCCACAACAAGATCCATTGTAAGTGGAATGTGCTTTCAACGCTTGTTGAACACACGTTTTGGTTCTTCGAGCCAGATCCAGTCTGTGGATCCAATCCACTGCTGACAGCTCGCAGCATACAGAAGGTCGCGGGACAATAAAATCCAGACGCGAAGACCCACCGTTGTCAAGGTCGTGAGAACAATCACGTCAACGCCCAGAGAGCAGCGCAATGACAGCGTAGTCAACGATGACAACGGCTGCATTGGCCGAAAACCTCATGGCGGACCAGTTCACCGCACATGAAAGGATGATGGGAACTTTTAATAAGTTCCACAAGAGCTGGCCACTGACGCTGGCCACGGTGGAGGCACAAGAGCGCGACCTGCAGTTGAGTGGGGATGAGATGCAGAATCGGTATGAAGAGCTCATATGCCTGATCACTCCATGGATGGCCATCATCCAACAGTATTTCGAAGAGCGATTTATCGACCAGGCCGAGGAAACCTACCTTAATGAGGCCACGGAGCTTGCTGAGGTACGGCACGCGTTGATCGCCAATCGTCCGACCGCTTACAAGACTGCGACGTACACCGTGTATCCACCCAACAGTCGTTTGTCGCCATTGGTGGCGCAACCACCGTGGTGTCTGGGAACTCCTGCCACCCCTGGCATGCGTATGCCACCTGGCCATTCACCCAGAGCACCAACGAGGAACGATGCAAAGGCAACTGATGCCCGGAAGGAATCCTCTTATGCAACCGTACCAAATCAGTCGTTCAAAAATCATATTAAAGGACGACCTCGTCTGGCTGAACGCGAAAGCGATGAGGAAGGTTCCCGAAGTACAGCCAATTCGATTCGTCAAGAAGCTAACATCGCTCAACCTTTGAGAACTAGCGAATTGGATCGTTCCAAGCGTCTAGGATGAGCTAAGGGGCGTGCATTGGAGTGTTACACCATGTGTGACCATAATTTCTCTGGTAACATGATGGGCCATCCCAATCCTGAAGGCCACACGCAATTGAAGAAATTCTTGCATCCGAGATGTCCTGTAGGTGATAAGGAATTGTCTAACCATGTCGATTACGACACTCATTTATTGTCTGCTGCCCATATGAAGAAGGCTGACTTGGCAAATGGTAAACCTGGTGAACCTAAAGAAGAGTTTTTGCCCATTTTGACTGAAGAAGAACAACTGAAGGACATCAAGAAGGCACCACCAGCTGCCAGTGCACCAGCACCAGGCCAGAAAGATGCCAAAAACCCGATGCAGCCCAAGGCGGAAAGAAGCCTGCTGCAGAGAAACCCACCGAGCAAGGCAAGGAGATTAAATCAACGAGACTTCTCGAGGCTCAGGTTGCGCTCGACCCAGTTTCCTCAATTACGGCAAACCACGCCGACCAAGGCAATGATGCCCAACGGCCGTCCCCTGTGGCATCAGCGGTCCTCAGCCCGACAGCACATAGAAGAGCACTGCACACACGCCCAGTGAGTATGTCTAAGCAGGCCGCCACCCAGAGTGGCGCCTGCGCACAGATCAACTCGGCCCATGTCCCGATGCTCGGCCAACGCCGAAGACCCAACAGAAACCGATGCTGCACACGTGTTGTGGGGCACAACAGCACATGGCCGTTCCTCGTGGGTTGCGAACTTACAACTCCGACCCAGAGGAACTGGTCCACCAACTTAATTCAACGATCAATAACAACTCAGTCCAAACGCATTCTTCATTCACCAACGTATCGGTGATATCGATCGACCCAGCCAAGTGTAATTCGCTGCACTACTCGGATGGAAATATTCCATCAATCCATGGTCTTTTAGCAGCTGCCTATAGTACAGTCAACCGAACAGAGACACCGGATGGCCAACCTACGGCCAATTACAATCTTCAAGGACCACCGCTACCACATGTAGCCTCCCAAATAGGGATAGGAGAGCGCAATGCCCCGTTAACAATCAAATTGTATTTCAAAACTGTATTTTTAGGAAATATTTCCACAATTTAAATACAAAACGGTTCCTTAAATAGTTTAACTGCTAATTTTCCAATAAGACATCGTTTAGCAAAATTTATACTATTGTATTTACTGCGCAATGGCCGACACCGAACAATTCAATCAATCATGAGTAGCTGAAGTTAACTGACTCATATATCAAGAACAACAATGAAAACCGACGCCATCGATATTTCTATGAAATGATTCACGTCCCTGTGTTGTTGTTTCGTCTCCGTTCCGCAGTTTACTAGTGAATATCGTAAATTGTCGGAGGCTAGTTCAGAGAGTAAATTTTGTAATTTACAGTGGCCTAAAATTATCGGTTAAAACTTTGGCGATTAAAACTGACTGAATTTAGAACTCGAGTTACATGCGATTCTGATTCTAACAAAGCTCTTTCTCTGGTACTCCTTTGGAGGGGAACGTCAGACTGTTCAGTTCATACTTTTTATCAAAGTAAGGTTTGTCGGTGAATTCCTTTTGCTAGTGAAGAATTTTCACACCTTCTGTTGCGTTGCTTCTGTAAACATTCGGCTGTGTGGTTTATTCTAGACGATCCTGGGATCGTGGTAATTATCGTTGGTTATGATCATTGTATTTGCTTTGCCCTATGGGAACAGCGTTTTAGTTTATTGCTGTTTCTCCGCAATGGTATTTGCTTAGGCGAAGTGCATTGCGGTAGGGTTAAAGGCTTAGCCAACGGATTGTTTCACGGCAATTTGCTTATCGCCGGGGATTTGATGTTTGTCGACATCTGGCGCAGCTGTGGCAACCACTTGTGTTTATCCAGCTAATGGATCGATACATAATTTCTGTAACAGGTCGTGTCCTTCGATCGACGTGCAGGCGTAGGGATGTCACCTTTGGTCAGGTGAAAAGGTGGACTTGGGGGGCACGTGTCTGTGGGCACGTGAAGTTTAGTTATAGGTGAGTATATTCCTTTGTGGAACGATGGTATCTCAGCCTATGGTGATTTGTGCGGTTCATAGAACCGCCACCCACCACCCCCCCCCCCCCCCCCCCCGTGACGTAGTCACGATATGAAGTAGGTTGCTTGTTACCGCGAACACTCCTGACTTTTATGAGCGTGGTCCCTTCCATCTTGGTTGGTGCTTGGGTGGTAAAGGAGCGAAGGAAATTGTGTTTGCCGTCGTCATGCGGTCGGTATTGGTTGCGGTTTCGGGCCGTGGTTGTGGTGATTCCCGAACGCTGAGTATTCTCGCGGCGTATTCTCCAGCGCGTTGATCGAGAGCACGCTGCCGCGTTATGGGTCCGTGTAGGATTTCCGTAGCCTTGCGTGTAACCATTTCGCGAGGGCTCGGTTGGTTTTCGGTGCTTGTCGTGTCGTGCATTTCGGAGGGGCGTGGCAGATGACATACTGCGCAGCTTTCGGCTGCTGTCATCGGTTGGTGGTCTGCCTCTCCTGGTACCGCGTCGGGCGGTTGTTCTAAGTGGCACGGCTTTAGCCTTTCGACACTGACGGTGTATGGCTTCCCGTCGATGTCAACGGAGAAAACCCGGTCGTTTATTCGATCCAGTACTTTGTATGCCCCTTCATAAGGGGGTTCCAGACGTTTCCTTACTTTGTTCACCCTGATGAAGACGTGCGCGCACCTGTCCATCTCTGGGTGAACAAATATCCTCTTGGAACCGTGTCCGGCGACCGGTGTTGCTCTGACCTTTCGTATGAGTTTGCGTAGGTTTTCCATGTTGGGCAACTGGTCTAGTGGAGATTCTCCACCGGCGAAGAACTCCCCTGAGAAGCGCAGATTGGTTCCGTAAGTCAGATCTGCTGCTGAGGCTCCCAGGTCCTCTTTTAACAGGTCAATTTAAAAGTCCCCGGCCTTCCATAGTAAAACACATTTTTTTTTGGCAAAATTGTTTTTTTTTATTTAACACAATTCCCTTCGAGGGTGATACACTGATTATACCCTCCAACTTTTCGACACCTTTTTTGTAGTACGATTTGTCCTTTGCTTCAAAATAGGCCCCAGTTTCGGCGATCACCTCTTCATTCGACGAAAATTTCCTCCTCGGACTTTTCAATTGACCTGTTATGCTTATACGCAGGCCTAAAAGGACAGTTGGTAGGGCGTCGAGCCGTTGACTGTCGTTGTGACACATCAGTGAGGCTTTGAGCGAGCGGTGCCATCGTTCTATTATCCCATTGGACTGGGGTGATACGCGGTTATGTGGCTTTGTTGACAGCCGAGTAGATCGGTCAGCTGCCTGAAAATCGCTGCCCCAAAGTGTGGTCCTCAGTCGGCTGTGAGGGTAGCCGGGACGCCGAAACGTGTGATCCAAGTCGCTAGAATGCTATTGCTACATTCTCATCGGTCATTGTTCGTAGTGGCACCACGTGTGAAATGTTCTGGACGAGGTAAGCGGTCCCACTATGTCGATGTGGACATGGGCGAAGCGTGCCTCGGGGAGCATAAACTGTGCTGGTTGTAGCACGTTGTGTCGATCGACCTTGCAACGTTGACATCGCAGACAGTTACGAGCCCATTTGGTTATGTCTTTGGCCATGTTTGGCCAGACGAATTTACGTTGGACGGCTGCTGCGCTTGCGCGTCCGCTTGGATGGGCCGGATTGTAGAATGTTTTGTACATACTCATTCGGAGATTTTTTGGGATGTAGGGGCGAGCTACCCCTGTCGAATCATCGCACCAGACTTCGTCTTGTGAGTCATTGAAAGAGAGTTTACGCACAACTAGTGCTGTCTCCGCTTTCAGTAGGGGCTCGAGTTGACGATCTTCTCGTTGCGCTTGTGCCAGGTCGGCATTGTCGATTAGCACACGGAGTTCAATTACATCGATACGCGAAAGAGCGTCTGCAAATACGTTCTGAGCTAAATTGCCCGATGAAGTCCAGGTGCCGTTCTTGTTGTGGGGATGAGTTTCCTGCTTCCTTCTGGAAGGCATACACCAATGGTTTGTGACCAGTTTTGATCGTCAGTTGGCGTCCTTCAACCATGTACCGGAAGTACTTCACTGTGCTGTAAATCGCTAGTAACTCCCTGTCGTAGGCACTGTAGCGTCGCTGGGTCGGGTTCAGTTTCTTTGAGAAGAAACCCAGCGGTTCCCATTTACCGTTGCACTCTTGTTCGAGTACGGCCCCAATTGCAGTGTCGGAAGCGCCACACTGTATGGCCAATGGGGCTCCTTCGTTGGCATGTCGGAGCAAAGTAGCGTTTGCCAGCTGTTCTTTCGATAAGCCAAATGCTTGATCCGCTGACTCGGGCCATTGAATTGGCCTTTTGTCGTTACGCTTGGCTCCGATTAGGTATTCGTTGAGAGGAGCCCGGACCTGGGCGGCGTTTCGAAGCGTTGGCCGATAAAAGTTTAACATGCCCAGGTAGCGCCTAAGTTCCTGCACATTAGTGGGGCGAGGAAATTGCATTAGTGCGTCCCCTCTGTCTTGTAAAGGGCGGACGCCTTGACCATTTATACAATAGCCAAGGTATGTGACCTCTGGTTGTCTGAATTAATTACCAGGCCAAAGTCTCGGAGGCGTTCGAACACCTGCCTCATATGGGAGCGATGTTCTTTCATGCATATTTAAATGGATTACAATGGCGGGAATTTTGTGTAATGGAAGCAATGTAATATTTTTCTTGTTTATGGGTTGCTAAGTAAATTGAATATGACGGCAGTGACTCCAAAGCAAAATTCTAATAAAATATTAATAGGGGGCTTGCAAATAAGAACCACTTTATGGGGCTGGTTCTTCTATTAGTGCATTGTTGATGATTGCGCTTGAAAACAGAACTGCTTTGACTACTATACTTTTAGTTAAAATGCAAGTAAGAGACCCTTAGATATCAAGACATCACACAATTAAAAGAGGAAGTGGGGGATTATGAAAGGAAGTATCGAAGATTGGTTTTCAATGCCTGAAGACATTCTACTGTTGTGTGGTTCGACTAAAGAACGATTTGTCACTGAAAAGTGATCTGAAATATAAATATTCTGTACCACCAAGCATATAATACAATTAAAATCCTATGGAAATGACTACATAGATAAAAAATTACGCATCTGATCGTAATAGGATTCGCAAGATCCTTTACAAAAGTCAATATGGATGGTACTTACCCAGCTGCGGTGATCAGTCCACTCTTATTATCTATTGCAAACAGCCATTGGGTTTCGTTGGCCAACGAGTAAATAATTTTCGCGTTGATCCCCAGATCCGCATCAGTCGCCTTGACGTGCAACACCGACGAACCAACAGCAATATCCTCAGGAATATTAACAATGTACTTGGTTTGGTCGAATCGTGGATCATTGTCGTTTTGATCCTCGACCATTACTGATATATTACAATGGCCCTGATATGTGATGGGTGTACCACGATCTTGGGCTTGGATTTGCAGTAAATACCGTGAATGCTGTTCACGATCCAAGGAGCGTGCTGTTAGCTCACCGGTGTGCATATCGATGCTGAATTTATTTCCCAAGTTGCCGCCTGTAAATGAAGAATAGAAAAGAACAACGAATAAAATAATAGAAATCAGTATTCAGTTGAGATCAGGATGCAAAATAGAATAATTGAAGGACGTGTTGCAAGCCATCTACCTTCATCATGTGAATACTACTTACCAATTATGCTGTAGATGATCTCCCCATTGGCACCGTCGTCTGGATCCGTAGCGACAACCGTATGAATGACCGCCAAATCACTATTTTCTGGTACAGAAAGTGGATAACAGGAGCCAAGACGAAATTCAGGTGCATGATCATTAACGTCAGTTATTTTAACGACAATCGTTGCTATGTCAAATTGTCCAGTATGTTCCTGTTGGTTCTCTGGCTGCTGTTGTCTTTGTGGCTGGGACAACTGTCTCTGTTGGTGTTGTCCCTTCTGCAGTGGTTCTAATGTGCCAGAATTTGATGCCATTCCACTTGTCCTAGCCACCGCTGACGATGCTGACGACCTCTGACTACCAACACTCTGTGCACGATTCGTCTCAAATACGTAGATTGGTATGGTATACTGATCCTTAGTCTCACGATCGAATTGCCCTCTCGTTGTCACAATACCTCGATGGGTATCCACAATAAAGTGATTATCAGCGACACCTGATGGGATTTGATAGGTGAGGTTTGCTATAAAAGATCAAAACAAAACCAAAAATAAATCAGTAAAAGGTAACGATGAGATATTCATTTTAATTTGACGTCGCAGTCCGACTGCCTATGACAAGATTTTGAGGTTTTGAAATTTATTGTTTGGTCGGTGATGCGCATAAAATTGCATAAACGGCATTGCTCTTAATTGTTAACGTTCAATTGGCACAAAGCCATCCCATAATTCAGCTACTGAACATCGAAAACGGAGTACTACTTAGGCCAAGTAGAACGATCTACTTGTGGCGGTTCGTTCTTCTTTCGATCTGACAATAAAATATTGGCCCATTGTTCGTTTGATGTTGTCCCATGTGTTGCGGATGGTAACAAGTGGTTTTAGCTAAATTCACCGGAGCTGCTTGGAAGGCATCCAAAACCAGATCTCGTCTGCATGACTCGGTGCAGTGAGGTGATATAGTGGCGTGTAGGTCAAACTCAGTAGGATTGCATTGATGTCGGGTCAAGATACTTGCAAGCAGGTGACTGCGGCGATGATAGAAATTAGCAAGGAGTTAAGGAGTTTGGTGCGAAAAGAAAAATAATAACCTGGCATAAGGAACTGTGGAGTGGAGTAACCATGGGCATAGAGGACACCGTGGGCTTTGGCCTGGGTAATGGCAATCTTACTGTTAACCGTATTTGTATTCTATTCATTAAATGAAATCTGCGCTTTGTAGATCATTGATCCGCAACTAAAGCAAGAAGACTTATACACATAAATAAATTCTACCGTCGAATTTTATATTGGATGAGGTTACACCACTACCCCTGCCATATTTTGTACGAAAATCGCAAATTGTAATTTTTAAACCTTTAGTAATAACAACGAGTGTTTCAACACAACTCTTCATTGACAGCTGTCACGTCGAGAGTCGGTTTTTGTTGGAAGTATTTTAGTACATAAATGGCGCGAAATTCAAATCCTACGTGGAATTTGTGACGCCCTTTATTTAGAATATTGCGATTGTTTATATCGAATCGGATTAGGGAAACTTGCGGCGCGCTTTTCATTCTAAAATATGGAGTATCATTTTCTCAGTTATAGCAACCATAAATCGACTATACAAATGAGGGGGATGTTGTAGTCATTAGAGAAGCTGCTACGAAGAAAATGATTCGAACCCACATAATGAAAAATTTAGAAACAACGCATACACATACCTCAGGCATTTTCTGCAGATTGCTATGTTAATATGATACATGTATGCTCTGGTACAGGCTCTGATATTTGCTTTTCGAATCTCTTTTGATTTTTTGAACCTCCGTTGGTTCCTATTGTTGAGGATTGGTGTGTACTGTTGAGATCGCCACACTGCCCCAGACCCCCCCCCCCCCCACGGCTCACCCTGTGGAATAGACAGATTGCGCCTAGTGGGGTTAGCGATTCTTTGTGGGAAAGTGGTGTAAATGGGGGGTGGGAGCGAACATACATGGCAAAGTCACTGATTGCCTTCAACCCGGCGAAGGCCAGTGAGATCCTTGTCCCTGTTCAATCCAAGTTGACATGCAGTCTCCACGTGACACCCTTGGATAGCTGCTCTGGCACCCGCCAAGTAGTGACCAATGCATGCAGCGACTTCCCGAGAAAGGTTAAGGCTGATAACCTTGCCCGTAAAAACAAATCATTATGGAAAACTTAACAAGCCTCGGATATGGTCCGGATACACGACGACGACCCCGGAAACGAAAATGGCTACACGATTTGAGAAATTTCTCATGGAACGTCCGCTCACTATACAGACCTCGAGCTGTACAACAGCTAGCCGATGACCTGCCCGAATATAAGGCTGACATAACAGCATTACACGAAATGAGATTGACGGGGAGTGGTTTGATTAAAAGAAGGGAGTATGACATTTATTACCACTGTCAGCAAAACACCATGTGTTCGGGGTAGGTTTTCTAGTCAGTCACAATTTGACGCCTGCCACCATCGGCTTTAATGCAATAAACGAAAGGCTATTCACTCTTCGTGTGCGAAGCAAGTTCAAGAACATAAGCCTCATAAACGTTCACGGACCTACAGAGGAGTCCCCTAACGACGAAAAAGAAGCATATTACGAGAAGGTCGAACAAGTCCCCGATACCCGCCCAAGATACGATGTGAAAATCGTTCTTGGTGATTTGAATGCAAAAATAGGTCGGGAGCCGGTTTTCAGGCACTACGCAGGTTCCGATAGTTTGCATGAGAACACTAATGACAATGGACTACGAGTCATCGAACTGGCAGCATAAAAAAACTTGGTCGTTGGAAATACCAGGTTTCCGCGTAAAGATATCTACACAGCCACATGGGTCCGTCACCTGACGGAGCCACTCGCAACCAAATTGACCACGTGTTGATAGATCACCGCCACTCCTCGAGTCTGATGACGGTACGAATATACCGAGGTGCCAACGTCGACTCGGATCACTATCTTTTTGGTACAATTTTCCGAGCGCAGATTGCCTTACGGAGACGTATTGCATCCGCGGCTCAGGTTCGAATCAACACGGCTGCCTTACGCAATAAGAATACCAGTAACACCTTTGGTCACGCGGTAGGACTCGTCCTTGAAGAACTTGACCGAGTGAGAGTAAGTCCTGGGGCCAGAATGCCGGGCGTAGAAGAGAAATGGGCACGCCTTAAGAATACTGTCATTAGTACTGCCAACTCCATCTTAGGCAGTAGTCGTAGAGATCGGAGCGACTGGTTTGATGATGAGTGCAAACTAGCGACTGAACGTAAGAATGCTGCATACCGGGCAATGCAGCAGTTTCATAGGACGCGGGCACGCGGGGAGAAATACATAGAGCTCAGAAAATATGAAAAAAGACTTCACAGACAAAAAAAAAGTGCTTGGAAAAAAAATCATCATCGGCACTACAACCGGGAACCTGTCTTGGCCTTATTTAGCAAGTCCGGAGTCTTGTTAAATTTTCCATATATATATATCATCGGCACTACAACCGGGAACCGGTCTTGGCCTTATTTAGCAAGTCCGGAGTCTTGTTAAATATTCCATTTATATATCATCGGCACTACAACCGGGAACCGGTCTTGGCCTTATTTACCAAGTCCTGAGGCTTGTTAGATTTTCCATGATGATTTGTTTTTTCCGGGCAAGGTCATTGGTCTTGCGCCAGAGGCTACCCGACGGGGAATCGAGCCCTGGTCGCTTCAATGAACTGCTAAATGGTCAGCTCACAGAAGAGTTGGAGGCTCCAACAATGCAAAATCAAGACTAAATGCTGCCGCCACCAAGCATTGAGGAAACATTAAAAGCCATAAGACAGCTTAACACAAATAAGGCCCCCAGAGCTAATGGCACACCAACTGAGCTGATCAAACGAGGAGGGACAGTGTTACATCACGCAATTCATGAGATCGTGGTGCACGTATGGGAGAGAGAGGAGATACCGGAAGATTGGTGCCGTGGGATAATTTGCCCCATACATAAGAAGGGAGATATCACAGTCTGCAGCAACTATAGAGGTATGACATTGGTGAGTACCGCCTATAAGATACTCTCCTCTATCCTATAAGATCGGATAGCACCATACGCTAAAGCCATCATTGGTCAATATCAGTGTGGCTTCATCCCAGACACATCAGCAATTGATCAGATATTCACCCTTAGGCAGGCAATGGAAAACTGTCTGGAATTTAAGATTCTATTATATCAGCTATTTATAGACTTCAAGGCCGCCTATGACAGCATAGCCAGGGTAGAACTATATAATGCCATGAGAGAGTTCGGTATTCTAAACAAATTGATACGACTTTGTAGGTTGCCTATGACCAACGTAACTAGTCAAGTAAAAAACACGACGACGACCACGGAAACGAAAATGGCTAAACGATTTGAGAAATTTCTCATGGAACGTCCGCTCACTATACAGACCTCGAGCTGCACAACAGCTAGCCGATGCCCTGCCCGAATATAAGGCTGACATAACAGCATTACAAGAAATGAGATGGACGGGGAGTGCTGTTATTCAAAGAAGCGAGTATGACAGTTATTACAGCTGTCATGCAAAACACCATGTGCTCGGGGTAGGCTATGACCAATAAATATCTTTAATGGACTCCGAGAAGGGGACGGTCTGGCCTGCCTCCTCTTCAATCTAGCGTTGGAGAAAGCAATCCGTGACTCTGGCGTTACAACTAGAGGGACTATTGTCACCAAGTCCAACCAGATACTTGCCTACGCAGATGACATCGACATCATCGGTAGATCCGATTCGGCTGTACAGGGCTCCTTCAACCAGATCAAGCAGGCGGCACAAAAACAGGGACTGCACATTAATGAGGGGACCACTAAGTACATGGTGGCAACTGCTGCGAAGGGAAGATGAAACTATCAGGGCAGTGGAGCCCGAATTTGAAGTAGTGCAATCCTATCACTACCTTTGATCAATAGTATCAGCTGGTAACAGTATGGAAGAAGAAATACGCGAATGGCTGATCAAATCCAACAAAGCCTACTATGGTCTATCAAGGTCAGGGAGAGAGCGCGGCAGACCTTGTCTGCGATGGAGGGATGGCGTAGATCAGGACGCCCAGAGCCTGGGAGTGCCAAACTGAATGACATCGGTTCGAAATCGGGACCGGTGGAGAGATTTGTTAAATAAGGCCAAGACCGGATCCCGGTTGTAGTGCCGATGATGATGATGATGATGTAAAGGTCTGGTTTAATATGGGAAAGTCTTTTGCTATTATTTAGATCACATCACCTCACCAAGTATAGAGAATTTTGTGACATAGTAGTTAGAACCTGCGCGATAAGAATATTGGAACAGTAACAGGATGGTTTGGTTAACTTATCATCATCAACGGCACCAGAACCGGGATCCGGTCTTGGCCATATTTAGCAAGTTTCGAGGCTTGTTAAATTTTCCATAATAATTTATTTTTACGGGCAAGCTTATTAGCGTTGCGCCAGTTGGTTAAGTTATAGGCTATATGAAATAGTAACAAGAAATCCTTGACCGACTTTTGGAGTTTTATTGAGGCATCTGCTTGAAAAAACTTGGAAAATATGGTAGATGGGTTCTACGATGAGTTACCACCACATTAGGTTGGGTGATATGGTCGTGAGAAATGTTCCGCGATATGGATGAGAAATATCTTGGACTATGTTTGGGTGTTGGCCCCTACTGATGTTGAGAGAATGTCATGATGGGACTGTAGGGATTCTAACAGATACACACACAATTCACAAGCAAAAATAGTGAAGAACACCGAACGAAAAATCGAATAAGAAAAATACATCAGAACCGTATACCAAGCGATAAATAAAAATAATTCACACCAGTGGAATATGGTCGAGTTTGGAAATCAAATTGTAAACACGGCCAGTAGTCAGTGGAATATAGTCGAGTTTGGAAATCAAATTCTAAACACGGTCAGTAGCCTGGTGTGTAACGCTTAGGTAATTTTTTTTTCGTGATTCGAGCTGTCATCGCGTCAGTTCGAATCACGCGATCTTCTTCACTATTATTTCAAACGCTATAATTGGTGACCCCGACGTGATCTGTACACACACGCAGCATACACTTTCCATAGTAAAGCAGAACTTCACACACGGTCACGACTTCCGCATAGGGCACAGCCTCAGATGTTTCCTCGTTTCTCTCGTTCGTCCATCGGCCGCATACGAATCTGATCGTAACGAAGTTACTGCGGCGGGAGTGGTGTAGCGATTCTAACAGATACACACGATTCACAAGCGAAATAGTGAAGAACACGAACGAAAAATCGAATAAGAAAAATACATCAAAACCGTATACCAAGCGATAAATAACAAAACAATAATTCACACCAGTGGAATATAGTCGAGTTTGGAAATCAAATTCTAAACATGGTCAGTAGCCTGGTGCGTAACGCTTAGTTAAAATTTTTTTCGTGATTCGAGCTGTCATAGCGTCAGTTCAAATCACATGATCTTCTTCACTATTATATTTCAAACGCTATAGGACTGTGGCGACTCTAACAGATACACACAAAATTCACAAGCAAAATAGTAAAGAGCACCGAACGAAAAATCGAATAAGAAAATACATCAGAGCCGTATACCAAGCGATAACATAACAATTCACATCAGTGGAGTATAGTCGAGTTTAAAAATCAAATTCTAAAATCGGTCAGTAGCCTCATGGGTAACACTTAGGTAAATTTTTGGTAATTCAAACTGCCATAGCGTCAGTTCGAATCACACGTTCTTCTTCACTATTATTTCAAACGCTATAGGACCCTCTGCGGTAAAATTTTCCGGAGGCAAAAAGGTCTCTCATTTGGATCTCCGGGAGGACAGTCTCAAGAATCCAAATTGTAAGTAACTCGCCTTCACGGAATCGAGTTCGCTCGCTAAACACCG
The DNA here is from genome assembly GCA_963931805.1 of Microdon myrmicae. Taxonomy (NCBI): domain Eukaryota; kingdom Metazoa; phylum Arthropoda; class Insecta; order Diptera; family Syrphidae; genus Microdon; species Microdon myrmicae. Next base: position 38,906,618 of record OZ007497.1, on the reverse strand, counting down.
TCAACCATGAACTAGTTACGCCACTTGGTAACATCAGAGGAGAAAAAACAACAACTTGATTATTGAAGTTACAGCTTATTGCAAAACTCACTGAAAACAGAGCCTATCGAATTCGACCTGCAAACGAAGTCGTGGTGGACGTTTGAATGCTGTGCTATTTAAAGTCATATGTTTTACTTCAGAATAAATATAACACATTGCTTTTAACTCAAATATTTTGTATTTTACTTAATTTTAAATATGTTGTCTTATTGGGAAGCCATTTATATACGAGGGCAGTTTGATAAGTCAGTGACTCTTTGAATAAAAGATTTTTTTTTAGGCAAATAAGCATTTTATTTCTTAACATAGTCTCCGTTTAGCTCGATACATTTAGTCCAGCGTTTTTTCAATATTTGTTTGTTCCTTCCAAATAATAGATTTCATCAGAGTACTGAAAATAGGTGTTAGCTTTTGTGATGACTTCTTCATTCGACCCAAAACTCTTACCACCTAGCCATTTCTTCAGGTTCAGAAACAGGAAATAGTCGTCGGGGGCTAAATCTGGAGAATATGGTGGATGGGGTAGAAGTTCGTAGCCCAATTTATGGGTTTTGCTTGATTACGCTTAATCAGCACATGAAATTCACTTTTTCCCCATTTTCACGAGATTGTCTGCATTCAATGGCTGTCAAACATAAATTAAATGACGCAGGTTACTTAAACTTTGACAGAAGTCTATTATATTTTCAGATGCCAGTTAAGCAGTGTTGCATATAAAGTTACTGCGCAGGGAATTCAAACTGCCCTGGTATTTAAAAGAAATATGATTTGGTAACGACGTAAATCTCGGTTGATTACTATCATCGCATAATAATAACGTTCGTGTTTGTATTTTGAAAAGGTGAAAATGTATTTTATTCTTTAATATACATCAAATTAAGTGTGTTAAGAATTCCATTACACACCTCAGTTATGTTAACATATTTAATACACAGAGCCCCATTAGCGATAGATTAAGGTGTGATGTATAAATTCGATCACGCCCTTAATATACGTTAGTTTATGAGTCCTTTCATTTGGTTTCCATTTCGTAATAAAAATCTTAGCAAATGATTGCGAACACAGGTAATAATAACCGTCGTCATGGAGGTATTAGTTAAAAAGCTACAAAGTATATATTTACAATGAGCAAACAGAGCGCAAATTAAGGCAGTTCATATTAGTTTCATACACAGTCAAGACTGCCCAAGTTGGTAGACATTCCTTTTTGTGGTTCTCTTGCAGTCGAGGTGCTGATTTCATTTGGAGTCCCTTTTCTACAAATAGCTTCCATTATTTACTCGTTGTACCTGTGTGTTCTTAGTCATGCCTTGGGAAACTTAATGTCCTTTCACGTGGAATGGACAGTGAACATTGATCAATGCTAAATTTGTTCGCCGTGCCTACAGGAGTCCCCGACCTAAAGACAGCATGTAAATCTCGATTAATTACTATTTTTGTCATCGTCTGGCTCATTTATTGCGTGTGCCCCTGTATCTGTGCAATATAGTACAAGGTAGAGATCGTATCAACGTAGGACCTTTGTTAATGTTCTCCTTAATTAGTATTTCGTTTTGAGAACAACGATTCCATAGGAGTCGGGGTGTAGGTTGAATCATTTGAGTAAAGATGGGGAATTCATACAGATCGACATGTTAGCTAAGCAGGACTTTGATTTATGTATTTAGTTTGCTGGAGGAGATTGATTTTCATTTATGGTCCATTTCAGTGTAGTCGACCTTGATTGATAGTTGCAAGCGGGTGTATATAACTTCGCTTTTGCATGTAATAAAAAACTGCTGGATGCCTTCTTGTGTTTTGCACTTGTATTCACGTTTTTCAAAAAATTCTACTTTTTTAAAAATCTATTCCAAGATTATGAAACTATAAGAGATGATTCTGGATCATCCTTTTGTTTCATCCAGAAAACAGATAAAACACGAAGCCGCGTTTTCAATAAAAATTCAATAGTCGTTCTGGATAAGCACCGAATGCTCGACCTTCGACGACTGACGAAGACGACTTAGCAAAATTCATCTTTCTTTACATGTATTGATGTAAATTGGAATTACATCATTTTTGAGTTGAGATTTGTGTGTATTAAAGCTTTTTTGTCATTACTCACGTTAGTACTGTGCCCTCCACGTTACTATACGAGGGTTGCCTTTTATATTTCGGGATTAGAGAACAAAAACAAATATTGATCATCGAAAATCACTTTATTGTTTTTCAAAATATTCCCCATGAAGATCTATACACTTTTGCATGCGTTTGAACCAATTGTCGAAGCACTTTTGCCACTCTGATTGAGGTATCTCCAACACATGCATTCTGAATGCAGCAACCGCTTCTTCAGGTGTCGAAAAACGTTGACCTCTCAGTTTGTTTTTTACGTACGGGAATAAAAAGAAGTCATTCGGTGCCAAGTGAGGACTATACGGCGGATGACCCATCAAATCGATGTTTTGGGTGCTCAAAAATGCAGTTATCGCAGCCGATGTGTGAGACCTCGCATTGTCGTGGTGAAGAGTGATCCGTCTTCGGCGGTTGGTTTTCCTGATTTCTTGGAAGACAACTGGCAAACAAATGGTTGTGTACCACTCAGAATTGACTGTTCTGCGTTGTTCTAGTGGTACGGTTGCGACATGTCCAGTTTTTCCGAAAAAATAGGCGACCATTTGCTTGGAAGTGCTTCGTGCGCGAACAAGTTTTGTTGGATTTGGCTCATATTGAAACACCCAGACAATCGACTGCTGTTTACTTTCGGGCTCATACGCGTAAATCCACGATTCATCACCTGTCACGATGTCATAGACGTGTTTCGAAGCACCGCGACCGTATTTTTTGAGCATTTCTTTCGACCAATTGACACGAGCCTTTTTTTGGGCGATTGACAAATTGTGTGGGATCCAACGCGAACAAATTTTTTTGACAGTCAAATGTTTATGCAATATTGAATGTATGCTGGTCCCACTAACGCCTAAAGTTGTCTCAATCTCACGATAGGTCACATGACGATCTTCCAATATCAGTTCGCGCACAGCATCAATGGTTTTCGGAACAACAACTGATTTTGGACGACCTTAACGAAATTCATCTTGGAGTGAACTACGACCACGATTGAATTCACCATACCACCGATAAACACTGGTCTTTGATGGAGCTTCATCGCCAAAAATTGAATTAAGTTCATTGTTGCTGAGTTAATCCACGCCGAAAGTTGTAAAAAATAATTGCACGAAAATGTTGACGATTTAATTCCATTTTTGGGCCGAGATGAATCTTTTAAGTTATTGTAAGCAACACAAATAGCGCTCGTATGTGCGTATAACCTCAAAAATGTCCAACTTTACGACAGAGCTATCAATTGCCGGATTGCAACGCTAGGGTTGCCAAATCCCGAAACATAAGAGGCAACCCTCGTATGTGCATTTAAAAGCCTTTAAATGGAATCGTGACTCCTAGAAACAAATTCCAAAAAGGATGAGCAACTCTTATAATACTACATTTTTTTTCGCAAAATTGTTCATGTCATAGATAATCCTTGATGGTCTCTAAAGTTTTCCAATTTTACGATTTCTCAAAAACGGAAAAGTGGACACCAGACAAAGCGAGACGATGTGACTTCTTCGACATCATAGTGGAAATAATTATACATGTATCCCTCGAGATACACAGTCCTTCAGTTGCACGGTTTTCGAGTTACATGGAAAAAAATGCGACATTCCCTCAAGTTACACAGTATTTGAGTTACACGAGTTTTTACCAATTTTCATAAAAAGGACAAAATAATAAGTATTTATCATATATTTACTAATATAATCAAGCTATCTGCAGAATCTTTTGCTTTTATACCAAGTTTCAAGTTGCACAGTCCGCAATCTCTAATTTTATATTATACAAACATATGTAGATCTAAATCCAAGTTTCCACCTACACGGTTTCGAGTTACACGGAATCAATTAATCGTGTAACTCGAGGGACGCCTAACAACTAACAGGCGAATTCGGGGGATACAATATTCTTAAACTCAAGGAACACATCAACTTCCCAACCTCAGCCAATATTGACAATCTTTGCCTGACTTTTCGATATACCGCCGGTACGTTTGAAAAAACTCCACTGAGTTTACCTGGGAATAGGAGAAAAATCGTATTTTCTTTACACGAAATGAGAACATAGATACGTGTCCTTATCTGTAGAACAGAGCACAAGAACAAGGTACGGAAAGAACGTTGTGAATGTCTGGAAACAATAATGAGAAAACACTTATTTCACATTCGAATCGTATTCTGCTCTAAAAAGATTCTGTACTGTTTATTCGTAGGACTGAAGTTACTTTCTTAAAACGGACTGATGCGCATTCTTATTGACGGGTGTCACAGGAAATATTTCGAAAACTCTCAAACGATTCTCTTAGGCAGGAAACATCTGAAGGTATCGTTTAAAACGACTTTCAAGGGAAATATTTAGAGAACTCACAAACGATGCTCTTGTGTAAGAAACGCCTGAAGTTAATTTTTGAAATGGATGTCACAATGGAATAATATTAACTGTCAGCCAGAGTATCCAGCCACACACGTGCGCAACAGATTTTCCCGGCTTATCTACATTCACGGCAACCTTTTGTCCAACCGACAAAACAAGTTTTCGCATCTCGAGTCTAGCCGCCAAAAACCGAATTCACTAGTGTGTAAATATACACAAAAAAAAAAGGATCCTCTTCGCCGGCATAGATACCGTTCACAATCACCATTGTGTAAGTGTTTCGGATTCATAGTTATATGCTCGAGGAGAATCTAGTACATCGTCTAGTACTCTCCCCGACATATATTCACCACATATGCCAGCCACACGATGACAGTGGAGAAACTCTCAAGTCAACGTTGTTTACTGTTGTTGGTGCTCGACTGGCAATTTACTGGAAAAGTCCATACTGGTTTTTAGTGCTTTCTACTAACGTGCTTCTATACGTTTTTGGTTTATAAAACATTAATAATTGGATTTAAGTTGCACGGCACCATGTAGCTTTTTAGTGTTCAATAAACGAAGTTGTCTCAATCGAGAACTCAGTCGAACTTTATGTATATTCGCGTTGGCTTTGCTTCAAAGTTAGTTAATGAAGTTTAAGGTGTTCAGCGCGGATGTCTGGATTCGCTGCTGAAGCCCAACGCAAATCCTAACTTTTACGGAGGGACAACATATTACAAACAAGTTCAGCAAGGATTATCAAAAGGTATTGCTGTTCCTTTTTTTAATACAAACTTTGGTTTCAGGCAGCGTGCTCACTTTCGCGATTCCCCAACGACATTCATCGTTCGGCGGAACACCATCAACAACGATCTCGGCCGACGACATTCCTCGTGCGGCATCGAGATTCAACGAACAGTACGTATTTAAATTGCTTTTAGTACCAGTTTTTCTAATGGCATGTAGCCTATTTACACAGCTGCATACACATCACCTACGATGCCCTTTGTCCCATTTCCTTTTCCGCTGCATGGGTAAACCATCTAATCTCCGTGGGATCAACCGCACCCTCGCCAGGGCCAACTCAGAGAGATACTTTCACCATGGTCGCCCAAAGAGAAACTTCGCTTTCTCTTAAAGAACAAAACTCACGCCTAGCCGAGAGTCGACTCTGCGCGAGTCAGGCAGTCGAGTTTTAACATAAGTGGAGTGCGCACGAAAAACGGGTCGAGTTTTATCCACCAGAGAATGCGCACGACGGAGTCAAGTGTAGTCGAGAAAGCGCGTTTTGGAGTGAATGCAAGATTTGCATTCGCGGTTTGATACATATGTTGTTTTGATATACATTAACGTTAAAGTTTACTAAATAAGTAAGCCAAAAAATTTGATATTGCAACCTACATTCGCTGGTATTAATTGTATAGATTGCAAAGTGCGAAAGTAACAATGCTCGATCGTTTTTATGTGAAACGTTGATACTCTAACCAAAAATACACCAGCTAATTAAAAACATGCGCTTGGAACAATATTTAGTGTTATAAGAGAATGATTGACCTCAATAAAACAAAACTAATTTCAAGCAATATCTGTGTCTTATTTCTCATTTTGTGAACGGTTTACGGCGGAACACTGTGGTGTATTAGTGAACCCGTGCCCGTGCCGACACACAAACGAATATAACCCCAAAAATGTGCCCGTGGGAAATCACAACATACAAATTTTTGTCCTAGAACATAAAACGGTTTCCTCTCACCACTGGTTTCTCTAGAACGCGATTAAAAACACAGAATGGGTTGCTACCTTACACAAACACAGAAACAATCAAAATATTTTTGATGTTGGATGGCGAACTGATTCCAAAAATAGAGAAGACGTTGATATGATATGACGGGGGGGTGATGGCGAAGGTATTTTTAAATGCTTCCGCAACCAACTACATCCATTACTTGGAAAAAGGAAAAACAATAATGGGAAAAAATTACGCATCGTTATTTAACCGGTTAAGCGAGGACTTGCAAAAAAACTCCATATGTGAAAATTTTTTTAAAAGAATTTGTTGAACAATTCTCATAGGTTAATTGTGATGGGTTCGCTTCTTCACAAACGATATGATTAATACTAAGTTTTCGCATACGCATTTTTGCGTATCCCTTTTGGCTTCTTAAATACTGGCTATGGCTGTTATTGATGTAAGACAATAGGAGTTTTGATCGGCTTTTACGGTTTTATTTTTCCCTAGTCATTATATGTTCGTGGAATTTCCCGAGAGTGTTGTATAATTCTTGCTTTAAAAGGAGGTTAACTAGGTGTATTGAATAGTTTCGCTGTGGCGTTTCTAACAGATACACACACAATATATAAACAAATAGTGAAGAACAACGAAAGAAAGTCGAATAAGAAAATGCATCAGCCGTATACCAAGGAATAACACAGCAATTCCACATCAGTGGAGTGTACTTGAGTTTACAAATCGAATTCGTACACGTGGCCGGTAGCCTGATGTTTCATTGCTTCGCTTCTCACCCGTTTCATCGTGTGTTCAAGTCACCTTCTTCACTATCCTTGCTAAACGCTATAACTCTATTTTGATATATTACTTTATTATTATTATACTACGGTAGATCTATCATGTTACTTATAGCCAAGGAAGGAGAAAGTATATCAATTTCAGCATGATTTATGAACAGCATCTCGTCTTTAGTAGTAAGTTATGCAGCAATGTGCAAATTGTTATAAAAAACAACACTAAGAATGTATTGGAAAACCGACTCCTCATTTTACGCATCAAAATGCCTTATCAGATATCATCATCATCATCGGCACTACAACCGGGAACCGGTCTTGGCCTTATTTAGCAAGTCCTGAGGCTTGTTAAATTTTTCATAATGATTTATTTTGTCTGGGCAAGGTCATTAGTCTTGCGCCAGGGGCTCCCCGACGGGGAATCGAACCCCGGTCTCCCGGGTGACAGGCGGGTATACTAACCACTATACTATCGAGGAGCCCCCTTATCAGATATAGTGCACCACAATCTGACATTGTAGTGCACTACATCAGATGTATGAGTTTTATCTTTGGACAGTCAAGATAAAAGTGAAGAGATGCCTTTTATTTTTATACTTTATGGATACAAAGAAATGAATTTAACGCCCAAGATGTACCTCATTCTACAAGCAATTATTTTGTTTTGATTGGCTGGGAAAACTGGGAAGGATCTCCTTCAGCGGAACGACTCAGATGGGGAACATATTATCGTTGAACAGTTTTTCACGTCCCCCCGCTGCTCTTATCCTTATATCTTGATCATGAAACCCAGCCTTCTCTACCTCATGACAGCTTTTCCTACAACTTCCACAAAGCTAACATCCGCCTTTTAAATGAGCATCTTAGCAAAACAGCGTTTCGCTTTGATCATTTGGGAGTAGAAGAAGCTACTGCCACTCTCTATAAGGAGATCTACTATGCCATCGCCTTATATGTCCCCTATTCTCGTCACAGGTCATCGGTTTCATCGCCGCCATAGTACAACCGCACACTCCGCGCTCTTAGGAACAAGAGAAATAACTTGTGGAACATTTTCCTCAAAACGCGTTCCTTCCAAAACTACTCCAACTATCTCGGTTCCTTTTATAAATTTTCCGAGCTCTACAACTCCCTCTACTCCAACTACCTCACAAAAACACAATCTAATTTGATCAATGACCCCAAATCTTTTTTCCACTTCATAAACTACAAACGTAAATCCGACGCCTATACTAACTCCCTTTCTTATGGCGCGACTACTTCAACCGACCCCCTAACTACTGCCAATCTATTCGCTTCGTTTTTCAATAAATCCTTCACAGACATCTCCTTCGAACCCAATCCGTCTCACTTCAAAAACTTGCCCGAATTCTCCCTCGGCCCCTTAACCCCTTATTCAGCGTCACATAGTTGAGGAGAAATTAAACTTACTCAAAGACGAGTTAAGCCCTGGGCCTGATGGACTCCCAGCTGTATTTTTAAAGAAATGTTCCACTTCTCTTTCCCTCCAGATATCAATGATATTCAATCTATCCCTTTCACAAGGGATCTTCCCTAGTATTCGGAAATCCTGCTATGTCACCCCCATACATAAAAAGGGACCCAAAAACGATATAACCGACTACCGCCCCATCGCCAAACTGTCTCATATCTCCAAACTGTTCGAAGGAATTCTTTACAACGCGTTATCTTTCCGTTGTAAATCCACCACTTCATCCAACCAGCATGGTTTCCTTTCGGGCAGGTCGACCACAACGAATCTGATCGAGTTCTCAACCCATACTCTCCGTGCCTTAGAGAATGGCAACGAAGTCGATGTAATCACCACCGATTTCAGCAAGGCCTTTGACAAAATCTCCCATAATCTCATCCTTTTTAAGCTGTCCTCCCTAGGTTTCGAACCCCTACTGATCAAATGGTTATCTTCTTATCTGCAAGATCGATCCTACTGTGTCAAATTCAGATCCTTCCTTTCCAATCCTTTTCTTCCCACGTCAGGGGTTCCGCAAGGCAGTCATCTAGGTCCCCTCATATTTATACCTACCATCAATGACGTTGACTCCATTATTAAATACTCATCCATCTCCCTCTATGCGGACGACGCCAAACTCTACAAAACGACCATCTATCCTCTCGACTCCTCACTTCTCCAAACGGATCTCGACAGCTTCTCTACTTGGTGCCGTAATAACTGCTTTGATCTCAACGTTGTCAAATGTCACTCCATCACCTTCTCCCGCAAACGCTGCTGCTAAACCAGCAGATATCATCTGTACCCTCGATACGTGACCTCGGGATCTTATTTGACATGGAGCTTAGCTTCATCCCGAATATTGATGATATGATTCTTAAGGCCAACTCTGTCCTTGGGTTTGTGAAACGGTGGTCTAAGGAATTCTCTAATCCTTACGTTTCCCGTTCTCTTTACATAGCCTTCGTCCGCCCGGTTGTTGAATACGCCAGTCAGATCTGGTCCCCACACTACTCGTCCCATGTACGCAGAATATATAAACAAAAAACTGGGGCATGTCGGGAAATTAAAACGATGCCAGTGAAGCAGCAGGGCCAAACTTTATAGCCCGTAAAGTTAAGCAAAAGGGATGTAATATAAAAGTTTATAAGTACAAAAAAACTGATATTGACTAACTAAACGTCGTTTTCTGCGTTTTGCTCCCCGCGGACTGCGCCCGGATTCTCCCCCCATACACAAGCCGGCTCCATCTGATCAACTTCAACACACTTGAGGAGCGCAGATCTCATGCCGTTATCCTTTTCGTCCACCGTCTCCTTTCAGGCACAATCAACTGCCCAAGTTTGCTCTCCATCATTCGACTTCACAACCCCCGTAACCTGCGAAATCCTCATCTCTTCTATCAGCCCACCCACCACACTTCTTATGGCTCTAATGAACTCATTTCGAGAATGCTGCGGCGGGCAAGCTCCTACCCTACCTCCTTCGATTTCAACTTTACCTCTACTGCTCTCAAAATTCATCTCCTCTCTTTCCCCTCCTGACCACGACCACTCCCCGTCTACACTCTTACATCCTGTACTAAGCGAGGTGAATGAATGAGTGATAATTGATGGATAAACCCAGTAACCAACTCGCCAAACATACCCCCCCCCCCCGCACTCTTTTTTTTTCTTTTTGATCATAGTTTATATATATAAGAATAGTTTTAAGATAGTTGTTAAGTTTTATCGCTTGTACTAAGCTGAATATATGAGGGTTCTGCCCTCACTAAACACAGTTGCATTGCCTCTTTTTTGCCCCGATTATATACGAGGACCAGTCAATATGTCCTTAGAAACGCTTACAGTGGCCCTCGTAGCATCCCTAATGGTCTTGTTTTAATAAGCATCATTCCTCCCTAGGTATCTGTCAATTTTCAATTTTTTAATGTTTCAATTTTGCATGATAAATATGTTTTAAGTATGAAAAAATTATATGGGTGCCGCATTTGCTCTCAGCTGAGAACTTTTGGGGCGCATGCGTCGATGATTTTCTGCGCAGATTAGTAACTATAATTGAAACATGGATACACTACTACATTCCCGAACAGGTGGATTCACCCTGAGGGAGCATGCATCGCAACCCAGATAAGGTTCTGCGCAAATTACTAACTGTAGATGAAACATGGATACATCACTACACTCCCAAGACGAAAGGACAGACAAAACAGTGACCTGTTAAAGGCGAACGGGCTCCAAAGAAGCCAAAGACAATGAAATCAGCTGGAAAGTTTATGGCCATTGTATTTTGAGATGCACGTCGCATTTACTTTATTGACTGTTTGGAAAAGGGACAGACGATAACTGGACAGTTTATGCGTCATTATTAGGTCAGCTAAATGAGAAAATAAAATATAATCGTCCTCATTTTCTAAAGACTTATTGACCTGCCTTAGTCGCATAATAAGATCATCAAAATCTACACTCCGCCGCATTAAAAGAGAGTTTATTTTGCCTCTTTTACTGAGATGATCAGGCGTCAACCCCGAAGACAGGGCTTAACATTCATCTCTGAGATTATCTCCGATCTTACTTGCTGGGCGACTACTCAACTTTCTACTGCTCTCAAACTTCATCTCCTCTCTTTCCCCTCCTGACCACGATCACTCCCCGTCTACGCTCTTACATCCTGTACTAAGCGAGGTGAATGAATGAGTGATAATTGATGGATAAACCCAAAGATAATCGTCCTCATTTTCTAAAGACTTATTGACCTGCCTTAGTCGTATAATAAGATCATCAAAATCTACACTCCGCCGCATTAAAAGAGAGTTTATTTTGCTTCTTTTACTGAGATGATCAGGCGTCAACACCGAAGACAGGGCTTAACATTCATCTCTGAGATTATCTCCGATCTTACTTGCTTGGCGACTACTCAACTTTCTGGTTAACATAAAGACAGCCACCACCTAAAAATACAAACATCATTTTGAGTGTTCCCACGTAAACTATGTCAATTTTTAATCCGTTTTTGAACAATTTTTCCTTGCATCATTTTAACCCACTCAAATAGTCATGTCATCGTTGGCTGTCTATTTACGAATGCTTGTCTCTAATTAAAAGCCTTGTCGAGGCGATCCCAATACGAAGGTAATTGTACTCACCATTGTCGCCGCCGTTGTATGATTTCGCACCCACGCGCAGCACAAAACTTCCTGGTTGGATGTTCTCGGAGATATTGACGTGATAGACAGATTGCAAGAACCGTGGCGGATTGCTACTGGAGCCCTGTACAAGAATTTGCAGATTCAAATGGGATTGCTTTGGCTCGGGTACGCCATGGTCACTGGCACTGATCATCAAATTAAATTTATTGTTGGATTTCGAGTTGTCTTGCTGTTGTTGCTTGCGGCGGTGCGAAGGCTGCTGCTGTTGCTGTTGATGGTTGCTGTAGAAATCGTCAGTGTCATCACTCACAGCAGCCGTTCCCGCCGATGATATCATCTGAGGTAGATTCTTGGCTAATTCAATGAAACCAGTCGTTGAATCGATTTTGAACCGTCCATCTTCATTACCGCTAAGTATTGCATATGTTATATGTCCATTATCGCCCGCATCCTTATCAGTGGCGAGGACGTGTGCTACTAATTGCCCGACTTGTGTTGCATCACTGAGTACTATGGTGGTGTCACTGCCACTGGCTGGTGATACAAAAACTGGACCGTTATCGTTGGCATCCTCGACAAGGATGCGAGCTGTTACAGTCGTATGTAGACGTTCGGAGATGTTCGAAGATTGGTCCAGCGCTTGTACAATTAGAATGTATTCAGTGATTGTTTCGTAATCAAGTTTGGCTTGCAGGGTCAGAGCACCGGTTAGTGGATCGACAGCGAACATACTCTGGTGCTGTGGATGTTCTGGCTGTTTCGGGGGCTGTTGCTGCTGTTGCTGCTGAAGCTCAGTCTGGTGCTGTCTGGTAGGGTCTTCTAAATCGTCTTGAGGACTGTAGTGTAGTAGTTTGTATTGGAGCTCCCCATTTGTACCTGTGTCTGCGTCGGTGGCAGTAAAGTTGTAGATTATCATGCCAATAGCGGTACTTTCGCTGACATAGATCATTATGGGATCCTCAGACCACTTTGGTGGGTTGTCGTTAACATCAGCAATTTCGACTTTAACCGTGATCGCACTACTTTGTGGATTATTGGAGGCGGTCGTGTCTAAGGCCCGGATCTCCAACCGATACTCAGATTGTTGTTCACGATCTAAACGTCGGGCTACAACTAGAGATCCAGTTTGGCGATCCATATCGAAGGCACCTTCAATGATATCTTTCGTGAGGGACGTCAATGTATAAGTTATGTGTAATCCTGGTTCTGCAATAATATTCTGGCTATCGCTGCGTTCTGAAGGACCAACCGAGCCCACCACATGACCCACAGAAACATCTTCGCGGACCTAAAACAAGAACCAAACAAGATAACAAGTTATTTACAATAAAAGACGTAAGCAAGTGGTAGAAATGAGTCTTATAAATAGAAAGCTTAAGTCAAAAAGGACGTGTACCAAAGAAGATCTACATGTATTTGTACTTCGCATTTTATTGGTACCCGTGCCACGTACGGGACAATTTATTTGATTAGTTTCCTTAACCAAACGCTACCTTTACTTTGTGCCATGGTTATGATAATTTTAATGGCGATTTTATCTTTAACAGTAGCGCAGTGACAACTGTGCGGGGTACATGACGGCAAAGTTACTGTTTTCTGTCTCCCTCTCTCCCAGGGTGAATAGGGGAATTAATCTTTTATTCGATGGCTTCTTAGGCTGTCGGCGGTAAGGTTCGGTCACTGTGTATGGCTCAGAGAATAAGATGTGGATACGGCTTTGCATATTAAGTTCAAAAACGGATTTAGTGCTCATATAGTCCGCAGAGTAGATGGAGATGTAGTATACCAAGCAAATCATTCTTTCATTTGACCGGCACGTTCTCGATTTAGCTTACGGCTTTTCGGTCCTCGGGAATGTCTACAAGCCTCGGTTTATCTTTATGATTTAGAACTGTCGTTAAGTCGGTTGAGAGAAGATTTAGGGGATTGAGTAACACTACCCATTTGGGAGTTTTATTATTCCCTGCACGGGTCAAGAGCTAATGTGTGCAACTATTTGAGGGCGTAATTGCCGTCAAAGTAAGTTGTTTTGTATATAACAGTCTTAGGATATCAACGTTGAATGCATAATCACCATTGAAGCACAATGTTATGCGTCGATTTGTGGGAAAACATCAAAGATGGGGAGGTGAATGTAAAATTCGTCGCATTTTATTTTCTGCTACACTCAAATATGGACCGTCTTTGTGTCCGGTTCACCAAAATTATTAAAAGCTTTCTACTGACATACTGGCGTCAATGGTGCATTTCGAAAATGGTTGACATGTGGGTTCTCTGGTGGAAAGGTTTGATTACCAATCAGGAAAAAATAGCAATCTGAAGAACCTAGATAACGCCTCAATATCCCTAAGCGTAAATTAGGATTTGCAGATTGTCAGATTCCAATGAATCTACGCACAAACATATCAGAATCAGGTTTTCCTAAATGACTGTCTAATATATTCCCTAATAGATTTTTATATGTAACTGAAAGTCTGTTTTACAGATATTATCACGGGTGCTGTTCTTCGGAGATTCTTGGCATTGTTCCACGCAATTCGGTTTATATGCGCTCCACAAGACAATCCGACGGATCGCACCCGTTTGTGGTTCATCTCCCGACGGCGCGAACATCGCTGTATCAGAACTCGTTCCGTTACAGAGCGGGGAAGCTGTGGAACTCCCTTCCCACGCGAGAGTTACCGGAGCGTTACAACCTGCAACTGTTCAAAAAGAACTGCAACAGTTATTTGATGGCATCTCGGGGCGCCCACTCGGCGCTATAGGTTCGCCTCTCCCGAGAGAAGTCTAATAAAAAAAAAAAAAAAAAAAGAAAGGTTTTCATCCAGTCGAAAGTCCGTATGGTCGAGGCTTGCTTAGCAACGCTCCGCGCCAGATGCGGTCAAACGCCTTGGAGTTTTCCAATGCGACTGCGCTTGATTCGCCATGTATTCAAATGCACACGTCCAGATGTCAGTCACAAAGGTTAAATGGTCTTCCGTGGACCACCTGGTACGGAATCCGTATTAACGATCATTTCCAAGTCCGTTGCAGTATAGGTATTTAATCAACTCGGCATTGATGAACTTTTCCATCACCTTAGGTGACATAGACAGCAATGTTATCGGCTGGTAATTTTCTGGGGGGACACTTTTTCCCCTCTATGGGATTCTCTGAACTCGAGCGATTTTCCAACAGAAAGGAAAGGTCCTCCGTGCATAAGATACGCGAAAAAGTTAGCCAAGAACCGGCGATAGTTTTCGAGCACAGTTCTTAAGGACTATTAACGGTATTCCGCCCGAATCTGTGGCCTTCCTACAGTCCAGTCCACGTAGAATGGGTTGAATAGTACACCGGCGGACCCTCACATCCCACATGGAAGACCGTACCACCTCGATCACAGGTGGTTCGAAAAGACCCACATTGAGTTTTGAATTCACGGAAAATAAATTCGTGGAAACATTAGCTTTATCTTTTGTATTTATGAGTAACGTCTCGTTGCCCGTCACCAACGGAGAAAAAACAAAGAACGCGAAATTACTGCTGGCAGCTCTTGCCACTGACCAGATGGGACGCGAACCAGTTGGGCACTGAAGGAGTTTATTGGTAACTCTGTCGTTGTAGGCCTTTTTCGCGGTATCAACCGTCTGGCTGCTCGCATTTTCGATTTTAACAAAATTCGTTGTGTTAACCTTAGTGGGATTGGGGCGCTATTGCTTAAAAACTGTTGTTGCCGCTGTAGCCCGCTCCTACTTTTTGTCAAATCAAGGTTTATCAAATGAACTTCGTTTGATGGCATCCGTAATGTAAATCTGCACTCCGGAAGAATAATCTCTGTGACCGACTGCGCGCATGCATTGACATAGGAGTATCTAAAACACACCACCAACCACGGAAAGAATACGGAGAAATCTCGCAAATTGTCTCAGTTGACAGCAGCGTATCTCCATACAGGGCGACGCCGCTTAGGTCGGTTATTCGCTTCATATGCAAGTGGTAGCGCGACTGATACCAAGTAGTGATCTGAGTTTCCCAGTGGAGTCGCAACCTCGACGGTATAAATGCTCGGCTTGGATGTCAAAAACAGGTCCAGGGTATTCGCATAATCACTTCGGGCATCCGGTCTTCGCGTAGAGTCACAACAAGTTCAGTCAAATTGCAGCTAACAGCGAACATCTCCGCCAGTCTCCCAGTCTCGTCGGTTCTGTTAGAATGCACCAGCCAGGCCGAATTGTGCATATTAAAATCTCCAAAGATGACAATTTCAGAACAAGGGTGGTTGATCTGAATTCGGTCGACGGTATGTGAAAGATGTTCGAAAAATGTCGCTGGTCGATCGTCATTCGGGGAGCGGTTACGATAACAAAGAAATTTAACAGAATCTCAGCACGACTCTCAACCACATTATGTTCCAACGTCTCCAAACCAGATCCGACCTCGCGAAGACGCAGACTGCGCCTTTAAAATGGAATCCCGAATATAAGTCGTATTTTGAGCAACTGAGATATGTCGAATCAGTCGACGAATCGACCTGGGTCTCAGTTAGGGCAAGGATATCGGGTTTCGCTCTTTCCAAATACTGGTGAACGGCGTTTACATTCGTACTAGTGAAACCGATGCTTCTGATGTTACAAAATGCCGTTATCAGTCGAACGTCGGCAGAGTCTCGAGAACTAGCCCGATCATGCGACAACGAATTTCTTAAAGTTCGGTTATTTATCTGTTATTATTTATCGGTTAACACCCAGACATAGTCCCTCCCGGAGATCCGAATGGGAAACTAATTTACCTCCGGAATTCTTTATCTCAGAGGATACCATCATGACTTATATCCGTGTCAGTCTGGGCAGTTAGCCATATATCCGAAACACAGTCGAAGATTTCTCCCGACGATATTGCGGAATACACAGCGTGACGGAGCGGTATTGTGGGGAACGTAGTCTGAGCGCCAGCATGGGCGCAGGGTTCTACTTCGTCCTCACCGATTTAATACAAAGTTCCGCTAACGCGAATCACCAGAGATATCCGAGAAGGCAACGAGAGTCAAAACACTGGTTATTTTTAGTCGGCAAAATGTTATCTTTATTTAATTCACGGATAGTTATTTTGCACTTAATCAACTGAACACATTAAAAGTTACTTACAAATATCTTAATTTAAGTATCCTCGTTCGAACGATGGACGTACACAATACACACTAAGCAAACTCTCCGCACTAAACATTACGAAGGTAACATTATAAGATTATAGTCCAAACGAAAACGCTACTTGGGTTTAGTTAAAACTCCGGGTATGTACGCGCCACCGTGGCGCGAAACGGGGAGCGGATCGAAGGTTGGAATACGACTTAAAGAATCAACCCTCGTTTGGGGTGAGTTTGGTGGTGTGGTGGTAGATATCCTCTCCACTAAGGATATGTTTTTACTTACCACCAGAGAAACGTAAAGTCTCTCTTGGTTGAATAGAAAACCAGATCTCGTAATGGAGATCATGGTGGTATGTGTGTGATCGTTCAGATCTGTGTTGTTTACTCATGCGCGAAGGCAATGGAAAAACAAAGCAGCCAGGGGGCAAGGACAAAGAAATCGGGGCGATCATGGTTTATGATGTGCATCTCGGCTAAAATAGACGACGATGCATCGAAGAGATGTGCTAAAAGCATATTTGGGACGAGGGCTTCATAAAAGTTTTAGAAGAGTGATGCCCTTGTGTAAATAGGCGAATAGCCATTGGGAAAAGGTGCTAATGGGTTGGTGGACGAAACGAATCCCTTGCTTGCATTTGTATATGCAGGGAAATTCGTTTGTGGGAAACGGATTCTATATTTGCATTGTTTATACTTTAAATTCAATCCGGCGGCTATGCGCGAAGACGATGATTGTTTGGAGATTCAAACAAAGGAGCATTTCTGGGTAAAGTGCTTGCAGCTGTACCGATAGTTGCAAGGCAGATTAGATGGTTATACAATGGCGGTTTGTATATACCATCTGTGTCAATTGTAAATGGCATCTATGGTGACGCAAGTGTCGAACTCTAGTGTGAAAATCTACGCTAACTGGGAATTCGGTTTTTGGTCGCTTATGCAGAGATGCATTGATACATGTATGAATGCCCTTGTAGGAAAAATTCTTTGCAGACATTTCCAGGTAATGCATTGAAAGCATTAATTATCCTTGGGAAGGAAATATTTTTGCTGCGGGGAGATTGCGGTGCAGGTGTGGGAAGGTTGGAATTTGCCTGGCAACCGAAAGTACCGAATGGGTTTTGGTTTTATGCACCTGTATAATGGAAAGAGTTCTTGTAGGGAAATTGTATGCGAAGAGATACAGGAAAAGATAGGAATGCTTTAACAAGGACTTTTAGATTATAAATTTGATAACATAGATGCGTAAAGCGAAAACTTATGCCGATTGGGATATAGTTATGGGGGTTTTTCAGGTAAGTAGGCCGTGGGGTTTGGCGGAACCGCCAACTACCACCTAAACCAATCTTTTCTCGAACCGGTCCATGAACCAAGCTCCGAAAGATAGCCAGGGATATCTCCGAACCATTTCATGGAGCCTATAGCTTAACGGAGTGGTATTTCACCGGGTGACAGTCTCTTACGACAAGCCAGCCTAGCTGTGAGTATATTCTAAGGCCTTGGTCACAGGGATGTATATAGTTATATACCTATTGGCTGGTGTAGTTTCAGATAAGACCTTTACATTATGATACCTACGAAATAGCCAGTTGTCAGCATTTCTGATGATCCTACATCAATAATATGATATTTTCGTATCATAAAATCAATATCATTGTTTGATAATATCTAAAACAAAATTTTAGGGTTTTGAATCAGTATTATAAATGCAAACCATCGATGTATAATATTTAATATGCTATAAACTGTTCGTCGAATCTATGGTGTACCCTTGCAGAAGATAATTTCTGAATATAGGTATTAAGATAACATCGCCGGGTTCGAAATGTTCACTAGAGTCAGACGTTTTTGGGCGGCGTTCAATCCACCCAGTTTTCTACTGAAGCCAAACGTCAGAATTATATCTATTTATAGAAATAATCTTACAACACCAGTGATTAGACAACAGCACTCGAAAATAATTAAGTTCAATGACTCATAAGATCCGCAATACACGATTCACACAAACAAGTTCTTAACAAAACTTTAAACGGCTCAAACTTTGAAATAAGCAGGTGAGTCAATGGACTCTGTTGTCCTCACTTGCATCCTCACATTTAATAATTCTTCTACTGATGAGAACATACGTTGACAGCTACCACTTGGAATTCCACACCTGTCTCAAGATTCCAAATTGGACCGATGATATCGGCGTGAAAAGACAAAAGCCAAAAACAGGGATCCAGCAAATAAAAGGTGTATAAAAACATCTACATGTCGCATAACATGTTAATTTAGGAATTTTAATGACAGCCTAACGCGTTCAAAGACCCATCTACCCGGTGAAGGTGCTTATCTGCTTATTCACACACAGGGGAAGGCGTAATCATGTCTTACGATTTGAGTTTCTGGGATTCGAAGAACTGAGGAACTATAAATGTTGTCCTCATTGGTATGCATCCTTTTTCGATGACACCCAAGGACAGGTACTTTTATTTATTTCGATTTTCTCCCGTTTCCTGTCAGACTATGAGACAAATACAAGTATAATTAATTTTTCTGATGAATTTTACTTTCCGACGAAATTTCTCTTGAAATGGATTGAAAATGTCCGCAGTAGATGTTTTTGTTTGTATCTTTCGTTGTTTTTTTCTCTTAATCCTTTTATCTCATTCTTATTACTTCTTCACTAAAATCACGTTGTGTTTAATAGTGGTCGATTTGGACTAATTGAGATGTTAGACATGTTATATTTCTGTGCTTGACGTTTGGGGGTTTCTTAATTCAATTTGACAGTTGTCGATAATCTTCTACGCATGAGTCAATGATAATGCGAACATTTGGATTCTAGAAGGGAAGCTATACTTTCAGATAGTTTCAGGTCAATGAATTCCTTAGGATAGTATCTATTAGACGAAACTTTGAATATGCATAATAATAATCATTCTGTTATAATAACGGTCATAAATGTCGTTCATATCTGTCAAATTTGACAGATATTTAAAAAAAATACCATATACAAATGACCTCATTGCAATCCCAATTACTAAAGACTAAAATGGCGTTGAGTTGACTAAATAAGTTCACTAGCTCCTTTAGGTAACAATTAACATTCAATACTCACCCTGAACACTAAACTGGAGCTTGTAAACGTCGGTCGGTTGTCATTCAAATCGAGCACTTCGACACGTAGCAATCGAACAGTTTGCTTTGGTGGGACGCCGCCATCGGTAGCGGCCACAGCTAGACGATAGATGCTGCGTTCCTCGTGGTCCAAAGTGACCCGTGTACGAATTTGGCCGGTACTTGGATCGATTGAGAACAATCCGTAGCCATCGGAGTCACGACCCTTCAGTATCGAATAGGTGATCGATGCATTTTGACCGTTATCACGATCAACAGCACGAATTCGTACGACTTCGGTTCCAGGCGGTTGCTCTTCTCGCACGCTGACCACATCCTCCTGTGGATCGACGATATCAGGAGCGTTGTCATTCACATCAGTCACCATGACTTTCACTGGTACACGAGCACTACGGTAGGGTGTACCTTGGTCTCGAGCTTCGGCAACAAGATCGTATAGTGATCGCGCTTCGCGGTCTAATGGCTCACGGGTAATTATTTCGCCTGCAAGTAAAAAAATAACAACAAGAAGGCGATAAGAAAATAGCTTATGCTAAGAGTTACAGGAAGAAATGGACAAGATGTTTAGTGATCAGTGATGGCTAAATCCTGATCGTAGCCCGAGTCAAGAATGATTGATGTGGCGATCAGTGGAACTGGGTTATCTGTAACTCACAAGGCTACCACTCCCAGTTGTTGGCTTTATTATCAGCTGGTGCATCGAATGCAAATCAATGACCATCACCGATCAGAATCGATTTATCTTTTCACTACGGTGTTTAGTTGCCTTGTTCTTCCGTGTTGTTTCCTGGTCGTTAGTTTGTCAGATGTCAGCTGCAGTTCTACAGTTCTCCTTTCTTAGAAGAATCGTTTTGCTTTTGTGTTGTAATTAAATCAAAATCAAAATAACAACGAATACAAACCGTACCCGTTTCCTATCATCGGACAACAATTGTTGTCCCACAGCGATCACTGATCCTGTCGAACTACAATCATCACAACAAACAGACAACTTCCAGTATTTGCAACAGATCTATATATACGTATACACCTCAATCTAACTGATGACATTGACTCACCTGTAACTGGGTTAACCTGGAAGCTAGTGTTGCTTGGTATCAAACTGTAGCGAATTGCTGCGTTAGCATCTAGATCCAGATCAGTAGCTCCAACCGTTCCCACCGTAGCCCCACGTCGCATGTTTTCCTCAATCGTGAATTCATAGGCGCCGCGTAAAAATATCGGATCATTATCATTAGCGTCGAGTATATTGACAATGACGCGTGTTTTCGCGTGAGCAGATGGAGTACCATTATCACTGGCCATCACGGTAAGTTCATATCGATCGCGTGCCTCACGATCAAGGGTTCCCCGCAAGTAAATCCAACCACTATTCGGGAAGATTCCAAACAACTGAGTGGTGTCTGAGTTTGCTGTTATTGGCGAGCTAGTGACACCGCTGGAGATCGGCTGAAAGAGGGCTTTTGCTGATAAATCAAGCTGCGTAGACTGGTTTGACTTATGTTCCATTGCGCTATTGTCGACGATACGGTATGTCAGGCGAGCATTATTTCCGGTATCCAAATCAACGGCCGTCACTTGAAGTATCTGCAAAGCAAAACAAAAAAAAACAAAAACATAGTCATCAGTACGATTTCTTTTTTAGAATTGGTAGAAAGATAACAACATAAAAACTTAAAAATTGTCATTCAACTTGTGACAACAAGAACGAAGAGAAATAAGACCAATGTTTTTATACGTCTAAACACTCCACATAATATCGGAAATCCTAGGCAAAAAGAATTATGAATTTGGGATTAGCTCCTAATACAGCAAAAGTTTTGGCTAGTTGCATTATTATCCGAGTCATGAGTTGAACTTACAACGTCCCGTCATAACTACACATTCTTTTACATGGTGGCAACAGCTGCGAAGGGAAGACCTAACGTTGGCCAAACTATCAGGGTAGTGGAGAATGAATTTGAAGTAGTGCAATCCTTTAACTACCTGGGATCAATAGTATCAGCCGAAGAAGACATACGCGAACGGCTGATCAGATCCAACAAAGCCTACTATGGTCTATCAAGGCTCTTTAAATCCCGAAATTTATCCATGACATCCAAGCTACTACTGTACAAGGCCATGGTCTTACCAGTACTCATGTATGGATCCGAGACCTGGGTGCTCAATAAAAGGCAGTCTGAACTCTTAGCCGCGTTCGACAGAAAGGTCTTAAGGTCTCTTGTTGCCCCCATATGTGAGGGAGGACGATTCCGGAGACGCTACAACCATGAGTTGTACGCAATCTACCTTGAAGCTAATATTGTAAGAAAAATTAAGCTCGGTAGACTCCGGTGGGCGGGACACCTAGCTCGAACGAGCGAAGGGGAGCCTGTCCGGACAGTCCTTTGTGGCAGGATGTATGGAAGGAGATAGCGCGGCAGACCATGTCTGCGATGGAGGGATGGCGTAGACCAGGACGCCCAGAGCCTGGGAGTGACAAACTGGATGACATCGGCTTGAAATCGGGACTGGCGGAGAGACTTGCTAAATAAGGCCAAGACCGGATCCCGGTTGTAGTGCTGATAATGATGATGATCTCCTAAGAAACACCACACTTTTGGCCGCGCTTTTTGTAGCTATATATATTATAGTCGCATTCGTCACAATTAAGGGTTAATTCAAGTTCCAAGATTTGAGTGTTCTAGCTTTTATAAAAATAACCAGTGGTGTGGGTGAGAGTGCATAGCTTTTTGGAACGTCAGCATTACTTTTATGGGAGTCAGGTTTCGCACCATCTATGCTTGGATGGTATTACATATATATCCTATCAATCATCGACACTACAACCGGGATCCGGCTTTTTTGGCAAGTCTCTCCACCGATATCCGGTCCTTATCATAGACTTGTTAAATTGTCCATAATAATTTGTTTTTCCGGACAAGGTTATTAGCCTTACGCCAGTCTTTCTCAGGATATCTGTGCATGCGTTGGTTCACTCCTTGGCGGGTGCCAAAGTAGCTATCCAGGGGTGTGACGTGGAGAATGCATGCCAACTTGGACTGTTTTGGAGGCTGTGGTGATATAGGTGATATATACATGTATGTGCACTAGTTCACGCGAAACTTTCGTGTCATTGCAACGGTGTGGCAACAATCGTATCGTAAAAGGCCTAAGCTCATCCGGAATGGATGAGCAGAAGTGATAGCTGTAAGAGGTACTTTTTACAGCAGTTACCCCATTGGATGCATGCAGAAATTTA
This sequence comes from Microdon myrmicae, assembly GCA_963931805.1. Taxonomy (NCBI): domain Eukaryota; kingdom Metazoa; phylum Arthropoda; class Insecta; order Diptera; family Syrphidae; genus Microdon; species Microdon myrmicae. Next base: position 38,883,499 of record OZ007497.1, on the reverse strand, counting down.
TATGGAAGACGTCTCTTCACAGAAATGGACACCAAGGTATATACGGGTTTGATCAGGGCAAACATTTAGTTTATATACCTCATCAGCTGCTATGTAGCTCCAAGTTTAATTGTCAGAGAGTTTGAAAACTTTTGATGTTAGAGGACAGCACTTAGTTGTGATGGCATTTATGATCAGGAAAATTTCGGATAAAAGAAGAGGAAACACTTTCGCGAACTTAGATCTAGTTCTGTCAACCAGAATCAATATATCCATGTTTGACAACGGTAAATCTTCTTCGATAATTTACCTCACTTTCGTCAGTAGTTACTGTGTATGGAATGTATCAGATATGTATGCACATTGCTGGGATTTAGATGTAGGAATGGGGCAAAAAGGTGGTAGGGCTTTTTGGAGCACTACACAGTAACCTCGTCGCAAATGTGTTTCAGACGACTATGCAGCATGTGCCCCACACACGTACAGATTCGCGGCGATAAGTATAGAAGACCACGATGCTTGGTTAAGCTGTACTGCAATACATGGAATACATTACGTAGAATTTGCAAATTTCACAGGGTTCAACCGAAGAGCGAATGCCTGAGGATTGACAAAGTGAGAAATACGATGCGTCCATGTTTAGAAAGGTATAAAAATGAGCACATAGTTCTGATGGAAGAAAGAAACACTCGACCTACGCAGAGAATACGACAAGATGCGTCGAAGAGCACAGCATAAAAGGGGAATCTGGGAACATGAAATCATCGCTAAGCAATGCAGGAAAGCTAGAAGGCAGTCGAAAATAGCCATGGAAAGTACGATCCAGGTTTTTAATTTAACGGAGGAAGTCGAAGACAACATTCATGGTATTTACAATCTGGTCATTCACAAGCGTACGGAGTAAGCCTAAATTTTTTTTTTTTTTTTTTTTTTTTTTTTTTTTTTTTTTTTATTAGACTTCTCTCGGGAGAGGCGAACCTATAGCGCCAAGTGGGCGGAGCGTTGCTAAGCAAGCCTCGATCATACGGACTTTCGACTGGATGAAAACCTTTTTTTTTTTTTTTTTTTTTTTTTTATTAGACTTCTCTCGGGAGAGGCGAACCTATAGCGCCGAGTGGGCCCCCCGAGATGCCATCAAATAACTGTTGCAGTTCTTTTTGAACAGTTGCAGGTTGCAACGTTCCGGAAACACTCGCGTGGGAAGGGAGTTCCACAGCTTCCCCGCTCTGTAGCGGAACGAGTTCTGATGTAGGGATGTTCGCGCCGTCGGGAGATGAACCACAAACGGGTGCGATCCGTCGGATTGTCTTGTGGAGCGCATATAAGCCGAATTGCGCGGAACAATACCACGAATCTCCGAAGAACAGCACCCGTGATAATATCTGTAAAACAGACAGAGGTCGGCTACGCGCCTTCGATGTGATAGCGACTGTAGTCCCGACGTCAGCGCCGAGTCCCCGATCAGGCGGATCGCTCGTCTCTGTATGCTCTCAAGTAGGTCGAGGGTATGTTTAGGAGCCGAGCTCCAAACATGAGAGCAATATTCGAGCGCGGGTCTAATTTGGGATTTATATAGGAGGAGAAGTTGGGCCGGGGTAAAATATTTCTTGGCTCTAAAAAGATAACTCAGTTTTCCTGAGGCTGACCTGGCGATGTTCGACACGTGTTTATGTCATGATACATTCCCACAGACCGTGACGCCGAGCAATTTCAAACTTTCCCCAGCCTCGAGGGCCCGGCCATTCATCATCAGCTGTGGAACCGATGATCCAGTTTTCTTTGTGAATGTTGTATATTGAGTCTTCGTTGCATTGAAGTAGACAAGATTGGCCTTTCCCCACTGCAGGACTTTATCCAGATCCCGATTCAGAGAATCAATCTGTCTACATCTCAGCTGGTGTGACGCAGATGCACCAATCGGCCGATCACTCGAAAAGGAGGAAACAAGCGTGCTATCATCCGCAAAACTGAACACTTTGTTATCCGTTGTCTCCAACAAATCATTTATGTGAAGCAAGAACAAGGTTGGAGCCAAAATAGAACCTTGGGGCACCCCCGAATTAACAGGATACCGATCCGAACACTCGCCGTCCACAACAACCCGGATCGATCGATTTTCAAGGAAACTCCTCGTCCAGTCGCAAAGCTGTTGGGAAAGTCCATATGAACGAAGTTTGCTCAGCAATGCCCCGTGCCAGACGCGGTCAAAAGCCTTGGAAATATCCAATGCGACCGCCCTTGACTCACCATGCTGTTCAATCGCAGATGTCCATATATCGGTTATAAGTGTCAAAAGGTCTCCTGTGGACCGCCTGCCACGGAATCCGTATTGACGATCATTCAGGAGTCCGTTGCACTCCAAATACTTAACCAACTCAGCATTGATGACTTTTTCCATCACCTTAGATAAAATAGAGAGTAATGCTATCGGACGGTAATTTTGTGGGAGACACTTTTTTCCCGTCTTTGGGATCGGCTGAACTCGAGCGATTTTCCAGCAGGCAGGAAAGGTCCTCTGTGCATAAGATAAGCGGAAGAGTCTGCCAAGAACCGGCGATAGTTCTGGAGCACAGTTCTTAAGGACTATTGCTGGTATTCCGTCCGGAAAAATTGCAATCAATATCTCATAAACTGATGCACATCATTGTGATCTATTTGGATGTCAGGTGACCAGAAAGCTGTAGTTACGTCGGTAACAACAAAAGAAATACAAAGAAACACCGACAGAGTTAAAGTAACGAACCTTCCGGGGCTAGATAGAATTTCGAACGGGGTAATGTAAAAGGTCACACTGGTCAACCCAGAAATATTCTGTATGATATGAACCAAGTGCCTAGCAGCTTTTCTAGGATGATAAAAGGAACAGAAACTATTTCTGATTCTAAAGAACAGTAGAACCGTTGCCACAGTGTGGTACGTCACAATGGTTTAATTGGTAAGGAGGTTGTGTCTTGCGTTTGATTGTACAAACCTAGGTTCAACTGACGACTTTTGCTATTGTGCAGTTCGGCGCAATTACTGGGTGGTAGGGTAGGTCCCAAAGCCCACCCGTCCGGAGAAATACCACTCCATTAAGCTATAAGCTTCGTGAAATTCGTTGGGAGAAATCCTTAAGCATCTTTTAGAGCTTGACCGATGGACCCGATCGAGAAAAAAATAAAAATAGCATCTCAAGGCGTCGACTTAGCGACTAAAATTAAAAAAACGAAATTAAAGGAAACAATTTTGCTCTATAGTTGTGTCCGGTTCTAGAGCTCCTTAGGGTGTTAGATCTTATCGTTTGTAGAGAATTTAAGAACTTGGATATAAACAATTATATATATGTACATTTAGAATAAATCGGTTCTATTTTTATATGGAAAACATTTTCCATTATTTAGAGGGAATCATATCTCCATGTTTAGGTCTCCCGCAGCACTTCCCCCCACTACTGTACAGGGGTGTTCGAAATCGATTCCTTTTCGTTTGGGTACATCAAAGACCTCCCCATCGGCGGGAGTGCGCGTCGTGTGGGGAACGAAAAATATATACCACGCCACATCAACCCAATGACACGCGATCGAATCTAGAGTGTGATAGGGTTTAGAGGGAAGGGGTTGTCGTTATACGCTTTTTACCAGTTGAGTTTTATTTTCAGGTATCCTTTGACCAACTGGTGCTGTAAATTAATTAATTTTCTTTATAATCCGATAGAGAAGAGGTTTGTGGATTCACTGAGAGCCAGCCGTCCACTTAACCGCAAGAATTGCTCCTTCGAGCAGGAGGCCCAGCAACAATTGATCCTTCGAATTGGAGCTTGGCATTATCCAAATGACGAAACACTATTGAGTAATCACGATGGACGTCGAGAGCCCTCAAAGTCGGCATTAATATCATGAATGCGAAGACTGAAATAGGACTATCAGATTGTCTGCTTATCATGACTGTTCCATACTTCACATGTACGATCTCTGTAAAAGACGGCTTAAGTACACACCACCAGAAAAGAAGAGAAGTTAATTCTTGAATCGTTCCTGTGGAACATAATGTATGATGAGATCCTACACCTCGACAAACCAGTCGTAATGATCGTAGGATATGTGGACGCATAGCATCCATCATAAAAGCAAAGACGGTCCCGGAAATCCCCCAAAAAATGCAAGTAACAAACCAGATTCGGCAGTCGTTATGTTGGGTTAGAACGCACAGTGGGCAAAACTAAAGTAGTGTTGATGTCCATCCGGAAAAAGTCGAGTTTAAATTATGTAAGGGAATCAACAACCACGATCAAATATCTAGAGGTCATACCGGATCATCGTTTAAGTTTTAAAAACCACACGCAGCAAGAAGGCGGACCTAATAAATGTAGACTAATGTGGAGAGGCTAATGAGAAATGTTGGTACGTTTAAAATCTCTGGAAGAGTATTGCTCGATACCGTGAGCAAATCCTTCTTCCTAAAAACAGTTCCCATATGGGTGAGGACGAATGTTTTCATCGGATCAACCCCATTGTTTCAAATCATAGAAGAGGAAAATTAATCGGCAGGGCTTTCGGAACCCTACCAAATGAAATGACGTTTGAAAAGATGTTTGTTCATAGAACTAGATCATCATCATCATCATCCTCGGCACTACAACCGGGATCCGGTCTTGGCCATATTTAGCAAATCTCGCGGTTTGTTAAATTTTCCATAATAATTTATTTTTACGGGCAAGGTTATTAGCCTTGCGCCATTCATAGAACTAGAGCACCAGCCGAAATATAAAGGAAACAAATTTAGAATGCCCTGTCCAATCATTAGTTATCCGTCGTTTTAATATCCAGACATTTAAGAGCAATGTATATTGATATCTCCTTTCCTTATCTTCTACAACTTCTTCCGTTCGTACTGTGCTGTGATATTTAAGGGTACTTCAGAATCCCTTTTTGTGCGCTGAACCTATCGAGATCCGTGAAAGGGGCCTAAGTTACTGGCAGCACCAATGTGATACAGTAAGTTCAGAGAGGTGGTTCTAGGAAATGATATAAGACATAAATCAGTAGTAGAATAAACCGCATGGTGCCGTCGAATTTTACATGACCCAATGATTGACTGGGCATGGGTGTTTTGGATAATACCATCCAAGTTCAACGAGAACCCACACTACCCATTTTACTTAACACTTTCTCACCGAAGGCAACAGTTTCCAGGATGAACGTGTTATAATTATGGTGGATTCGACGTGGTTGGCATATGAAAACTAATGTTGCTACTTAATAACAGATAATTAGTATATTAGTATATGGTTCAGCAAGACTCTCCAATAGCGTAAAAGCCAAGAGCAATATCAAGAACAATATCACTGTGGGTTTTTTTTTTTTTTTTTTTTTTTTTTTTTTTTTAATATAACACTTCTCTCGGGAGAGGCGAACCTATAGCGAGTGAGCGCCCCGAGATGCCACCATGTAACTGTTGTAGTTCCTTATGAACAGTTTCAGGTTATAAGGCTCGCGTGGGGAGGGAGTTCCACAGCTTCCCCGCTCTGTAACGGAACGAGTTCTGATGCAGGAATGTTCGCGACGTCCGGAGTAGAATCGCAAACTGGTGCGATCCGTCGGATTATCTTGTGGGGTGCATTTAAACCAAATTGCGTGGAAGAATACCGCGGATCTCCGAACACAGGTACCCGTGATAATATCTGTAAAGTATGTGTTAGAAACGCCACATAACCAAAATATGTCGACCCTGTCCACTAGAGAAATACTGGAAGATGGTCATAGGGGAGATAGTTGATAGGCACTGCCAGTGAGGTGAAGTAAATCAAACGTGTAATAAGAAATGAAGAACAAATACAATTAAATAAAAACTAGAGGGTTTCCCCCTGTGTGCCATCTCTCACGAACCCTGTGCTGGCGTGACTATTCTCCACTAAACTAGAAAGTTACCCCTGCGCGCCATCGCTCACCAACTTTGTGGTGGTGTCACTACTCTCCACTGACACCACCACAAACTTTTATGACAGTCCTATTAAATTTTTATTAATCTCTAATTTTAAAACTTCCAACGCAAACCTCATTTAATTAATGGAAGTTGCTATGACTGCTACTTTCGCAAATTTCTCTATTTAGATACCATATACCAATCAGTTTCAATTGTTACTTTTGTAATATATTTCACAATACTTTTTCCAATTTACAGGTTGCTGATAGAAATGTCGTAGAATGTATAGTGGACGGCATACATGTCAAGTTTGTCGTAGAATATATATTAAATTATAACGCCCGGAGAAAATTTTTTTATATAAGAGATAGATAGATATAAAAATCAAAATAATTCAAATTAAATAAATAAAAACAACACAAATTAAATAAAAATAAATAAGTAAAAAACAATACAATGAATAAATTAAAATAAATTAAATAAATTAAATAAATTAAATAAATAAATAAATGAATAAATAAACTGTATACCGGTTTTCAACCGATATAGCTGAAGTCACAAAGTCTACAGAATAGATTTGGTTTTGGAAAAAAATACTTTATAGTGATGAATGATTTACTTTAAATGTAAATTTTACTGTGACCACGCTGTTGTGTTTAGTTTTTAGAAATCAAGTGTCATATTTCTGCTAACTGTTACTTTTACCTCACACACGTACTAGCTGATGAGCACCAACAGCATATAAAGACAATTTGAATAAACGGCTCGAATGCTGGACATGTGACTATATAGATATCATCTCAAATCTCCTTCCATGGAATGTAGAACACGCGCCATTTAATGCAAAGACTAGATCTCTTAGCAACAATGTAATTCACTTGACAGCCTGTGAAATTGTCAGACACGACCAATCAAAATGTGATATCAAAATGAGACGTAAAACATCTTGCATGTAACAAGGCTTTTAGTCCCACTAGTCCCGACTTGATTGAAAGCCTCCCAAGCACCGCGTAACTGTTGTAAATCTGAATTAAACATATATTCATATTTCCACACATCGACGTGAACAAAACTAATGTACCGTTGCCTTGTATCCTTCTGAATAGCGTTGGCTTCCGTCAGGCAATTGGGGCATAAAGAACTAAGCAACGGCTAACGATAAGACTGCTCTACAATCCGACTTAGCAACAAATAGTGGAGTAGTACCTAGATCAGCTCTAGTCCAGCGGTCATTCGCGATCTGACCATGAATGACACATAAAACTATTTCACTATTTACGGGGTGTAATAGGATGGTGGCAGAGAGGCATCGCCATCGCCGTCATCATCATCTTCGGGTGCAGCCACAGAAGCAGCCGCATCGACATCATCCATCGAATGACTAATGAATGAGCTACGACTGGAAGCTGCGGCTTGCAAGCAAGACCAGTGAAATGCTCCCCTCACCAAAAATGCATAAAAAATTCATCATTGCATGCAACCATTAAATACCGGAACAGTGTGCGGTGGTAGATAGTGTGCGGTAAGTACCCACCACGGTGGTGGTGGTGGTGATGGACCTAGTGGTACCTGGTCAACTATTCGAGTCTTGGACTTAGTAGCATTCCCATGAAGATTACGTTTTGAATTAGATACACGTAGTCGCTTCCCTCGTCCTCACGTTCCTCTTCCTTCAATTCCCTCATCCTTGAGTCCCAATATCCCTCACTTCCATTTTCTATCTGACTAGTGGCCCATCACCTATTTGTATACGAACAGCGTTAGAGTCCAAACCAGAGTAACAGTCGAAAAAGCAAAAAGAACGATGTCCTGGGCTGAGTAAACTCCGCTAAATATTGACATGATGGTGTAATCAAGCAAAGAGACTGTTAGCATTTCCACCGTCAACATCAAACGGGGTATAGGGTAGGTGGTCATACCAGCTTCGCCTTTTCCCTAGGCATACTATTGCGTTTTGGGATTCAGTTAACTTGGCCATAGTTATTCTCCCAACGGATTCCGTCCACCGTTTCAAGCAATTTCGCGTCCTATTTTTCCGATTTTCATTTCCCCATTTTTCCTGTCATCGACTCGTGCGCACACAAGCCCAGATACAATTCCAAAGAGGATCTCAACATCGTTCATCGGTGGTATATGTAAATGAGTAACGAACCTTTGATGGAGTTGTAACCACGTTTTGTTTTGCGACTACTGGACCAAAATAAAACAAGGGAACAATAATATGAATCTAGGAAGAATCTCGATGAGCTTGTTGCTGAGTAAGCAAGCCAGCAGAGATGGTTGAGGCGTCTTACTGCAGCGATAGCCGTCATAGGTTTGATATGAATAGGTAACAGAGTCAAATTTCGTAGATGTCACGATATCACTGTTGAAAAGAATACACATTGGTCGTTTGTCTAAGCCGTTACTATATGTTGAAGTCTTTAGGCAAAGACCATCAGTAAATGACATGTGATGAGTGGTGAGATGATGTTTACGCCCTCCGGCTGATAACTATTTTTTGTTCGGACAAGACTTTTTTGGAACGTTGTCATTAACGTTTAGAGTGTTGTGACGGTAGACAAGATAATGTGGATATTGGGCCAGTTTCGGGTTATACACTTGTCAAAACATATTCCAACTCTGGTCCCCGTTGAGATACTCCCTCGTCCGTGATATATCGGAAGAAATCTGTTACTATGTTTCAGACGTGGGAAAAATGATATGATTATACCTTATGAGAAAAAGTATTGTGGAGATAAGGTAGGTTGCCCATTATTCGTATCTCCTGAGAAGACTATATCAGGGGAATAACATGTAAGTAATTTCTTACGAAACCAAACTGTAAACAAATCGAACTATGTTATCGATAAAAAAACGAACGATATTCTGCCCGCAGAAGAAACATGGAGAGACGGTGCATGGAGGAGCGAATGGGAATGGAGTACAAATTGAGGCGGATTTAGTGGGCAAGGATTGCCGGATAAACAGTGAATCGAACATGCAAGCGGATTCTGGTTGCCTGTATCTTTGGAGATTACCACCCCCATGCCGCAAACAAAAAACAAAAACAAAAACAAAACAAAAAAAGTCAAAACAATTTTTAAATCCTATCGATAACGTATAGTAAACTAACACCGCAATGCTGCAATCAAAGTACTTCAAAAAAAAAAAAAAAAAAAACGGATTGCTTTCTAAATTATTGTACAAGTGGTTACGGGTTTAATACAAAAGAGTGGCAACTGTCGGTTTCATTCCGTCCCTTAATTGAGACCAATCATGTTTGATAACTGATCCCTTTCGACCCAAACAAAAAACAAGTGGTTCAGTGACAGTGTTACAAACAAAAGCTGCCATCCCAAATATTTACCCTTGGGACCGTTTCCCACAATTAAGCGAGTTAACTTGATATGCATTCCAGCTGTTGATTAATCCATACTTCATCAGCATATCAAATTATATTGACAGTTCCGTAAAAATGCGACAAGTCTAAAAGCAAACACATCATAGAAGGTACAGATACCACGCCTGGACAGCGGAAATAGTTATACAAATACAACAATGATACTCACAAAATAAGAAATTACGTGTAAACAATACAATTAGATATGTAAAATATTTTTGCTGTCGTTTACCATGAACTGATTAAGCAAAATGCTAACAAAGAATAGATGCAAACAATATCATCTTAAACTATGACATCTGTGTGATTAAGGATCTTTTGGGAAATCTTTTGTGAATGGTGTGAAGCTGGCTTTCAGGAAATGTATAAGGCGAATGAAAAGGTTCCCCATAATCATGGCTTGGAGGACAGAGATCTGTTCTACCTACGAAACGGTACTTCTCAATGGTGATCTCGGTTTTATCAAATTCAATAACGAACATATGACAAGCACCGTTATCGCCATGGATAAGGCTAATAGTCTCTTAATGACTAGGAACCAAATTCAGGATATCCCTGTGAACCAAATTAGTAGGAACCGATGGAATACAGAACATTGCCCAGAAAAACAAATTATTATGGGCAACTTAACAAGTCTCGGATGTGGACCGTATACCGATGGAGAGACTTCCTAAATAAGGCTGTAGTGATCCTAAATCACTACTCTCACCCAATTATCTATAATCCCAATCCAATTCCCATTGCGAATCATATGAGCGACAAGTTAAACCCAAAGTTAATTTGTCGCACATTGATTCAATTTCCAATTACCTTACCCTTACTCATATTCCCAATCCAATTGAATCATATCCACGATCAGTTTAAACGAAAGACCATTTGTCGTGCATTGATTCAATTCCCTATAACCATTGAAATTGTGAAATGCCTAATTCTAAATGCATTTCATAATTTCTCCTTCCGGGAATTTATTCAAGTAAATTCCTATCAACTTCCCAGAATCCCATTCCAATTGAATCACACAAAATCTTGTTTGTGCTTCTTGGAATTTTTAAATAAAACTTTAACCAATCTCTGCTGCCACAGGGTATAAAACTTATTATTATTTATTGGCCTGTAGGAACCCGGAAGTTCATAACCTCGCCGACTCGGCTTCGCCATCGTTCCCTGTCCTGTGCACTCTCCTTCCACACTTGACCATTCGATCCGATCTCCTCAAGGTCAAACCTAACATTGTCCTCCCATCTCCGTCGCGGGCGTCCACTCGGTCTCTTTCCCGTTGGTCTACCGTCAAGAATTCTATGCACGGTCCTATCGTTCCCCATTCGCGCTACGTGTCTGGCCCATCTTAATAATCGCGACTTGATTATTCTCACTATTGTAGGTTTGCGATATAGCTCTTTCAGTTCGTGGTTATGGAGTTTCCTCCATTGTCCTGCCCCCTCGTCATATTTACCTCCAAAGATGCCCCTCAAAACTTTATTCTCGAATACGTGGAATTTGTTCTCTTCCCGTTTTGTGAGAGCCCATGTTCGCATCCATATAGAACAATCGGCATGATTATGGTTCTATAGACACGGAGCTTTATATTACGTGATAGCAGTCTGGATTTCAGTAGTTTACTGACTGCGTGCCAACTAGCGTTGCCGGAATGCAGTCTCCTGTTAATTTCCTTCGTCATTTCGTTACTGTCCGTCAGTATCGTTCCCAGATATTTAAATTCTTTAACTTTTTCAAATATCTTACCTCTGACCTTTATATGTGTTCTCTGAGGTCCACCTGCTCTCGCCGTAATCATGTATTTTGTTTTGTCCTGATTTATTTCTAGGCCCACCTCTGCTGCCGCTTGCATGATGATTTCACAGTTTTTACTAACAGTTTCTAGATTATCGCCCAGAACGGCGATGTCATCCGCATATGCGGGCACTTGTGTGACCCCGTTCAGGGATGATCCGGCCATGTTGTCGTCTTGTACCTTTCTGATGACATAATCGAGCACAAGGTTAAAAAGACACGGTGATAGACCATCTCCCTGCTTTAGTCCGTCCCGGATTTCAAATGGTTCTGAGAGGTGGTTTTCTATTCTGACTCGACCTTTGTTTTCGTTCATGCAAATTTGAATGAGTGCGGCATATTTTATTGGGACTCCCAGCTCAACTAGAATATGGTAGAGTCTCTGCCTTGCGACTGAGTCATAGGATTTTTTGAAGTCAACGAACAGTTGGTGAACCGTCTCTCCGTATTCCCACTTCTTTTCCAGCAGTTGCCTTATTGTGAACATTTGGTCGCTTGTTGACCGGTTCCTACGGAATCCACATTGGTAGTCACCCAGTATCTCTTCTGCGTACGGTGTGATTCTTGCCAGTATGACATTTGTTAATATTTTGTATGCGGTTGGGAGCAATGATATTTCTCTGTAGTTTTCGCAGTTAGATCTGTCGCCTTTTTTGAAAATGGGTTTTCCATTCTTCCGGAGTGACTTCCTTATCCCATATTGTTTGGATGAGCTGGTGGATCTATCGAGCGGTTGCCTCTCCTCCATGCTTCACAAGCTCTGCTGGCATGCAGTCGACTCCGGGAGCCTTGTTGTTTTTCAATCGATTTATTGCGTCTACAACTTCGTTGAGAGACGGCTCTGGGATCTGAGGCTCGGCTGTATGTACGCTTGGTGCATTTATCTGTGGTTGATGGGTGCGTACATTGAGCAGGTTTTCAAAGTACTGCTTCCATCTTGTCACGATATTGTTTGTTTCTGTCACCAGACAGCCGTTTGCGTCTCGAATTATTTTGACTCTCCCTCGGTAGCCGTTTCTAATTGAATTTATGCCGACATACATACCTCTGATGTTCTTTGCCCTAGAATTTTCTAGGATTTTTTTGATCCGAGTCTTCTCCCATTCGCGTTTTTTGCGTTTGAAGAGCCTCATTGTCTCTCTCCGAATTGTCGCGTATCTTTCTGCGTTGACTTCATCATATCTTTCTAAGTGGATCACTCTCAGGCGTTTACGTTTACGAGTATAAAACGGCGGCACATTTTGGATTCGAGATCACTCATGGGGTGCTTTCCTCAAACTTGGAAGCATGCTATTGTTTCTCCAATAGCAATAGTTGGGAAACCAACGTACCACCCCTCAAGCTTTCATCCTATTTCGCTTCTCACTTGCATTAGCAAACCATATGAAAAATTGATATACGAGAAGCTAAATAACTTTATCAGTGCCAGGAATTTAATACCTGATTTCCAGTTTGGATTCAGAAGAGCGCACAGCACCACTATAGCTCTCAACATATTTCAAAACCACGTCTGCGTGTGCTTCTTTAATAAGGAACCCACTATTGCCGTGAGCATGTACATCGAAAAGGCTTTTGACACGACGTGGATCGAAGGTCTCATTTTTAAATTACTGAATACTGGCCTTGCCTGGAAGACTAATGACCTTGCCCGAAAAAAAACAAATCATTAATGAAAATTTAACAAACCTCAGGGCTTGCTAAATAAGGCCAAGACCGGTTCCTGGTTGTAGTGCGGATGATGATGATGACGATGAATACTGGCCTTAGTAGAACGCCGTGTAGTATCATTTACCAATTCGTACTAAACAGAACCATCCAAGTTCGAGTGAGTGGAAAGCTTTCTCGATCTTGCCACGCCGCTGCAGGCGTACACAGAGCTCCATTCTAGGCCCCATCTTATTTAATATCTACACCTCAGATATCCCTTGCCCTGTGGACGGGAGAGTAAACTAGATATGCTATGCGAATGATGTTCTAGTATACACGTCATCCAAAGCCATAAACTCGCAACAAATCGACTCAACCGTCACCTAGACGAACTGTATCAGTATTACAGTCAATGGAAAATCCGACTTAACCCACCCAAAGCAGTAGCAATCATTCTGAGTAGTAAACACTCCCAACCTACTTCTCGATATTCACAGAATATTCGAATACAAATAGGAGGTACTGTGCCGGTTCCGCCAAACTCCACGGTTCGCTTTCCTGAAAAACGCCCATAACTTCCACCCAATCTCCTAACTTCACTAATGCAATCGCATTAGCATCTTAAATGGTCCACGCATTAAAGAGATCAAATCATTAACCTAAAAGTCCCTGTAAAGGAAAACTTACCTTTCATGTATCCCTTCGCATACAATTCCCGGTAAGATTTCTTGCTCAACTTATCAGGAATTCCAAACTAATTTGGCTCCTTCGGTGCCAGGCTGATTCCCCTAGTTGAATTGCTAATAACAAAGGATTTGGATTACATACTATATAACCTTCACCAGGGACCATAAATATTGGGCTGTCTATTTTTCAGCTTCGCCATGTGCATGATAAATCTCTTAACGTACACATTGGCTGGCGACCTACACCCAAGAAACCAAAACAAATATACGCATCTCGCGTCTCTTGGCACCAATCAATCCTACAGCATAAGCAAATGCAAATAGGAATGCAATACCCTACCCTTACCAGCGATGCCATAAACACCATTTCCCGGTAATCTAGCTAAAACCCATTAGCACATTTCCACATTGCGTTGCCGCTTATGTATTTAGCCGCAATGCCCATCTCAGACAAAGACCTAGACGTTCTCTTTGTCTTTTCATATTTCGGGATCGGCTTCTCATCAGCAGCGGCAAGAGCAAGCAGAAAACCAATTATCATCCAAGGAGATTCGGTTTGTTTGCTTTACCGAAGTCGCATCTAATGAATGCTCATTTCTCCTTTCTTTGTTTCAGATTCGTTCCCATGGCCTTGTGTATGAAAAAACCAATGTGATCTTCACTCACACATACACATACATTGCCAAGTCTTTCTTCCTTGTTTTCACCACGAGAGAAACACTTTCTCTCTCGGAAAAAACTCACCCCCGGTTACGAAGTGGCTCTGCATCTAGCAGAGCAACGCTGAGTCTTTTACCATCCACCGACCGAGTAGGTCGTTGTCCACTACCGCTCCTCGTCGCGCGCCGAGGACGCGAATACACCGTCGAATATAGTCGAGTAACCGCGGTCACGAGTCTTAAGTTTTCGTGTGCCTTCAAATTAACCGGGATAATCACCATTAAATTAAGACTATATAAACCATATAGGAACGTTGTACAAAATATATTTCAGATTATATATTGTTGTCTCCTCTTCAATCAGTGTTAAAATAAATAAAAATAAAAGGACCATTTATCTCTACAAACGTGCGGTTTAATCACTTCCTCCCTGTGTTGGTGTTTCGGAGTTTCGTTTGTGTTTCCCTCTCAGTTAGCCTATCTTACCCTTGGTGTGATTTCATTTCTGGTGACGACCATGTCTGCTTATCCTTTTTGCTTTACTCCTGCTTGTGGATAAACGTGGCGGCGTTTCGTTCTTTTGTTCGTGGATAATTACGGCGGAACTTTCTTATAGTGATGATGGGGGAAGAAGGGAATCAGCGCCGTACGCCGGCGCATCATACTTCTTCCCCACAGTACTACGATTAGACCACACGACAGGATGAAATATCTTGTGGTGATCTATACCCCAAAAATGAACTTCACCAAACATGTGACCCATATTCTTCAAAGGGGCCTCGGTCGGTCTAAGCAAGTGCACAACATTTTGAAGTGGAGCAACAAAGTTGACACCAAAGATAGGCTTCTCCACTATAAGCACCTAATCCGATCTGGAATATACTACGCCTTTTCCATATGGTCCTGCATATCTTCGGCTCAAATGGAAAGACTTCGAGTTTTCGAAAGAATATACGGATGCGAAACATGGTCTCTCACAAAACGGGAAGAGAACAAATTCCGCGTATTCGAGAATAAAGTTTTAAGGGGTATATTTGGCGGAAAATATGACGAGGAGTCAGGACAATGGAGGAAACTCCACAACCATGAATTGGAAGAGCTATACCGCAAACCTACAATAGTGAGAGTAATTAGGTCACGAAGATTAAGATGGGCCGGACTCGTGGCGCGAATGGGCAACGATAGGACCGTGCATTGAATTCTTGACGGTAAGCCAACGGTAAAGACACCGACAGGGCGGGCGCGACGGAGATGGGAGGACAATGTTAGATTGGACCTCGAGGAGATCGGATCGATGGTCGAACGTGGAAGGAGAGCGCACAGGACAGGGAATAATGGCGGAGTCGAGTCAGTGAGGTTATGAACTTCCGGGTTCCTACAGGCCAATAAATAATAATAATAATAATAATAATAATAATAATAATAATAATAATAATAATAATAATAATCAAAATATTAATACAAATCGTAGAAATATAATACGAGGGTAGGTCAATAAGTCCTTAGAAATGTCTACGACGGCACCCGTTGCATCTCTAATGGTCTGTTTTCAGTAAGCATCATTCCGCACTAGGTATCTGTCAATTTTCAATGTGTTTCATGTTCTAATTTTGGATGATAAATACGTTATGAACAAATATCTGCGAGATAGGTGCGGCATTTTCTCTCAGCCGAGAACTTTTGCAGCGTATGCATCACAACCCAGATGAGTTTCCGCGCAAATTAGTAACTGTAGATGAAACATGGATACACCACTACACTCCCGAGACGAAAGAACAGACTTAACAGAGGATTGTTAAAGGGGAATGGGCTCCAAAGGCAAAGACAATGAAATCAGTTGGTTATGACTATTGTGTTTTGGAATGCACGTGGCATTATCTTTATTGACTATTTGGAGAAGGTATAGACGATAACTGGACAGTATTATGCGTCATTATTAGGTCAGCTCAATGAGAAAATAAAAGAAAACCGTCCCCGTTTTCTAAAGACTTACTGACCTGTCCCTAAGACAATTCTCCTCGGGAGTCCTAAAGGGGGTCAAGTTTACGTCCGGCATTCGGTCTTGACATAAATGTCGTTATACAGGATGAAATCGGCATACCAGTGGTTTTCCATATGACCCGATCGAACGTGGTTAATTGAATACGTTACAATGGTAGACAAAAAGGGAAAGAAAGAGTACCTGGGGTTCAGTGGAGCGGCAGTTTTGAAACACCAAAAAGGCGTCAATAAACAGCGCCAGTGGTAGTGGTGCTTAAATGGAAACTAAAGGCCTATTTCCCAAAATCAGATTAAATTGAATCAGTGGAAAGTTTACATAGACTTGTGGGGAAAAAACATTGCGTGCCCGCGTTCGGCGCTGATTCTCCTCTTTCCTCCATCATAAATTAGTGTTTTCCGGACACCAAAAGAAAACTGTTCGGAAGAAGAAAGTTGTCCACCGAAGATGTACGACGATAAAACGCACGGTTTAATGTAATAATATAAATGTTCTTTTTTATTCTCCACCAATTTTAGGTATCTAATTTCGATCACAAAAAAAAAAAACGGATTTTAATTACACTAGTAGCACAAGAAAAATTACTTTTAATATAATGTATTTGCTATTTACTGCATCTGACTCTATTTACACCAAAATCACAACTCGGGTAAATACGCAAGCGTCTCCACCGCGCTACGGAGAGAGGGGGGTTAACCGACCTGCTCGGTTGGATGTTGAAGTACGACTCAGCATTGCTCTGCTCGATGCAGAGCCACTTTGCAACCGGTGGTGAGTTTCCTCGAGAGAGAAAATGTTTTTCTCGTGGTGAAAACAAGGAAGGAGGACTTGGTAATGTATGTGTATGTGTGAGTGATGATCATATTGGTTTTTTCATACACAAGGCCATGGTAACGAATCTGAAAACAAGAAAAGGAATGATGTGCATCAATGAGGTGCGAGTTCGGCTAAGTAAACAAACCAAATGTTATTGGGTGCTAATTGGGTTTCTGTTTGTTCATGCCGCTAGTCATCAGAAGCAGATCCAGAAATATGTAGGACCAAAGGATCGTATAGATCATTGTCTATGAATATGCATTGATAGACCACAATGCGTCCTGCACATGGTGCTAATTGCTTTTAGCTTATTTACAGGGAATTTGTGTTCATAGCATCGCTACCAAGGGTAAGTATACGATTCCTATTTACATTTGCCTATGCTGTAGGATATAATTGATGCCCAAGACGCAAGATGCATATATTTGTTTTTTCCATTGGGTTTAGGTCGCCAGCCAATGTGTACGTAAAGGAATTTATTATACACATGGTGAGGCTGGGAATAGGCGATGCTATGTTTATGATCCCTGTTATGATGGTTACATTGTATCTAAACCAAATTGTTTCGTTTTCAGGAATTCGACTAGCGAAAATGCGTGTGTAAGATTGGGATTTGCCTGGCAATAGAAGGTGCCGAATTGGCTTGGGATTTATGATGTTTGGAACAGAATTCTTATGGGGAATTTTGAATTCGAATAAATGAATGAAAGGTAAGAATTCTCTTCCAGGAGCTTTTAGGTAAATACATTTGATAAACTTAATGCGTGAAGCATTCATAGGTGCTAATGCGATTGCATTAGCAGGAGCTTATAAAAACCGGGTTGAAGTTATGGGGGTTCTTCGGGTAAGTAGACAGTGGGGTCTGGCGGAATCGCCACAGACTTACTAAAGCTTTTCTTAGCTCGGGTTAGATTTATGTTCAGAAGAAAAGATGAAAAATAGACTAAGATAGTTGTGCAAGTTTCAGTTAACATTAACAACAATCGAACAATTTTTTTAACATATTACATTTGGACCTCTGCTGTCAACAATTGGATTGATTGAAGCCAGCAATTGACCACAAACGGACAGAATAAACCATCAGGAGAGCTGTTGTATTTCATTACGACAACCTCAGACCACACACGTTTTTAATGACTCGTCAGAAACTCGGGAGTTTGATTGGAAAATTTTGATGCAATCGTCCTGTAGTCCGGGCATCTTATTGCAAAACTTTGTTGATGATAAGAAATTGGTATCACGAAAAGATTGTGGAACTTAATTAGCCGAGTTTCTCAGATCAAAGCATCTATGAGAAGGACATTATGAGATTACTTTAAAAATGGCAACAATTATAAAACCGGTGGATATTTGATCCACATATGACAGTATGGCTCTGGTGCAAGTCTAATGACCTTGCCCGGAAAAAAGAAATCATTATGGAAAATTTAACAAGCCTCAGGAGTTGCGAAATAAGGCCAAGACCGGTTCCCGGTTGTAGTGCCGATGATGATGATGATGACAGTATGGACTAAAGGTAAAAATAATAGATTTCTTTTTCCTCAAACAGAACTTAGATGGCTGACATGACGAGCTGTCAATGTTATGAGAATTGCTTTGCAAGGTTAGAAATTACAGTGTTTTGTATTTGAAAAAAAAGTCTGCCGGCGATAACATGGTCATAGTAGTTTATGCCTCGAAGAAGTGTTCTGCATTTTACTTATTTTGTAGTGAGATGATTTATGGTTAATACTTGTTTCGAAAGCCAGAACAATAATTAAGCCAATTAATTTGTTGAAACATTTAAACAACCGAGAAAGAGGGGCCATGACAAAATTAATTTGCTTTCTGATGTAGTTTAATAACTAGAAAGGACGACAGTATGTTAAGAAGCCGAGTTACTAAAGCGTCTCGTGTCCATTGAATGATATATTTTCCATTGACTAATTAAGACCCTCTGGCATTGCGAATTTTTATTATCTTATCAATATTTCAACTGTTAGGGATAACCAAAATCAGGACTATATATGCAGATGGATAAAATTTCACTTAGAACTGGACACATTATGCCCTGCACCAATAGGAGCACTGATACATTTCTAGTAAGGCCTTGTTCAGCGATATGAGCGAGGACATTTTCAATAAAAGAAAACACTAAAGATGGAATCATTTACATAATAAAAGCTAAATGTTCATTGAACTTACCTGCGAATTAATCGGCATTGATTCCAACACCTTAATTGAATATTCATTACGTTCGAATACCGGAGGATTATCATTGACATCTTGTACTTCGACGAGAATTGTTAAATTAGCTGATAATGGTGGTACACCGGAATCTGTTGCGGTGACGATTAATGAATGTCGTTGTGATGTCTCATAGTCTAAATGTCGTGACAATGTTAAATGTCCTGAACGTGAGTCGATGGCAAACAGTTGCGCCGAAGTCTGAGTAACAAGATGATGCTGCTGCTTCTGTAAGTGCTGCAGATGCTCTTGCTGCTGTTGCATTTGTTGCAATGAATTCGCCGACAGATATCCGCTACCGATGCCAACAGCACCGATTCCATATAATTGTTGCTGGGTTCCAGAACCAATTTGATTGTGATTACCATTAGCAATCGAATACAGTTTTCCATTACCGCCTCCATTTACAGATGACAATGATGACGATGCCGATGCTGATGCTGATGCTGATGATGATTGCGATAGAGAAGACGATGTCAGCAATAATGATGGAGATCCGGATGATGATGCCACTGCTCCTGGTGGTAAGAACATCGACGACCCACCGTACATTGCTGCCATAGAAGACGACGATACATTCAAATGTGGCATCAGCAATGGCAATGAACCGATCATTGTTAGACTGTATGTGACAATGCCACTCTTTCCTGAGTCCTTATCGTGAGCATGAGCCGCATACAGTGGTGTACCAAGCTCGACGTTCTCTGGCACTGAAATACGGACCATACTTGTCTCGAATTCGGGTGGATTGTCGTTAACGTCCTCGATATCGATGTTGACCTGCGAAGTCATACATACAAGAGACATAAACAAAAGATATAAACTATTAGCGAATAAAAAATTAAAGGAAAAAAAAGTAAAATCACATGTATATAAAAAGAACAGCAACTACAACCACCAGAATCGTGAACTTCTTTACGGCCAATGAAACAAACCACAAAAAAACAGAACAATTCAAAACAAAAGACAAAAAAAAAGCTCATGAACAGAACAGGCCAAAATGCAAAGCAAGTGGCGATCACAGTTCGAAATCCAATCCGAGAAATTGCGCGCACACAATTGCTTAATTAACATACGTCCTAAGTATTTTAATTAGAATCTGGTCTGAGCGACTTATTTCTGGCTTTACAGCATCCTGAATCCTCGCTTCGGTGATCGCTCTTCACGGTCAGCCAGTCATGGCCAGCGAAGCTCTTGAACGACCTACGGAGTCGATCCAAGGGGACGAACGGAAAGAAAGTTTTGTGTCACGTTTGTGTGATAATGATGGCAGACACAATTCAAAGGACCACAGCTATATGCTATTTAGCTCCTTATTTAGTAAAAAAAAAAAAAACCAAATAACAAAAACAAAAACAAAACAAGGATAGTACCACAATTCACGGAATTTCATGGTGGGAATTGTCATTGCCACCGTCAGGGACTATGAACTACCTCATCCATGCTATGAGACTTGAGACGGTCACGATTTCCTATTCTCTGTACTGTGCTTATATATTTATATACATTTATTTTAGAAATGATTTAACTCACCTGAGTATGTCCATATGCTGGTGGATCGCCACTTGTTGCCTGAATATTGAGCAGTACTTGTGGTTTCCCTTCATGATCGAGGTTGTTCGCTATACGAATGTTGCCGCTTATCGGATCTATGCTGAAATACCCATCCGGATCACCGGAGTAAATAGAATACCGGACAACGCTGCGACTACCTATAAAAGAAAGCAAAAACAAAAACAATTTTGAAAACGTTCTAATTCTTTATAACTATAAAAGTAACTATTCTCTTATATATATATAAATATATATATATATATATATATATATATATATATATCAATATATATATATATATATATATATATATATATATATATATATATCTATATCTATTATGTTTAAAGTATTTTCTCCGGGCAACAAAAAGCTTTATATTCTATGGGGGAGTTGAGTCATTCTTACAACCACGTATCAACCAACTGTGAATAATAAAGTAAGTATTCAAAAATATTCACATTTGAGTCAAGTTTTTTAAAAAAGAAAAAGATATGCAATTTTTGAAAAAGACATACGACTAAGAAGCTGTGGCGCATAGCAACGAATTCACTGATTGTGGAAATCGGAAGAGGTTTCAGAATGCTTTGATTTCTATAGGCGGGTATATTTTTATACTAAACGTCTCTACATCTTTTTGAAAATACTTCTCCTATGATACGCAAAACTATAATCGTGACACATATTCCAGAGGTGGTAATATTATAGGTAACTGCAGTTAATCATCAAGTAAAACAAGTGGAAGTGAAATGAACTTTAGGGTTAGAAAATATCTCATAATTGACTTCATGCTTTCAGATCTACTTTCCTATTAAGTTGGAAAGGTTTCACTGTTGTGTGTAGAAATAAAGTTGTAAGAATACAAGTCAAGGAATAATTTTATTAGTAAGAGTTCGACTGAAAGAATTTTTATTATTAGTTCAGGAGCCCGACAGAGGCAGCCTCAATTGCTGAGTTTGGAAGGAGGTCGTGTCTTGGGTTTGATTGTGCAAACATAAGTTCAACTGCCGACTCCTGTTATTGTGCAGTTCGCCACAATTACTGAGTGGTAGGCAGGGTCCCGAAACTCAGCCGCCCGGTGAAATACCACGTCATTAAGCTATAGACTTCGTGAAATGGTTAAAAGAAATCCTTCAGTAACTTGCGGAGCTTGGCTGATGGACCCGGTCGAGAAAAAATATCACCTCAGGGCGCCGACTCGGTGCTATACATTCGTCTTTCCGGGGAGAAGTAAAATAAAAAAGAGGACGAAGGTTTTCAATTCGCAAAGTATAAACGCAGGCATCGAGATGTACTGCATTGCAATGTTGGTATCATGCTCGAAAAAAATTAGATGGCAATACCAGGGCGCAGGATGTGACATGACAGTCAAAAAAGGATTTTTTCGATGACATGATACTAGCTATGGGCTCCTCGATAGTATAGTGGTTAGTACACCCGCCTGTCACCCGGGGGACCGGGGTTCGATTCCCCGTCGGGGAGCCTCTGGTGCAA
This sequence comes from Microdon myrmicae, assembly GCA_963931805.1. Classification (NCBI taxonomy): domain Eukaryota; kingdom Metazoa; phylum Arthropoda; class Insecta; order Diptera; family Syrphidae; genus Microdon; species Microdon myrmicae. Next base: position 38,861,365 of record OZ007497.1, on the reverse strand, counting down.
GACTAATGACCCTGCCCGGGAAAAACAAATCATTATGGAAAATTTAACAAGCCTCAGTTCTTGCTAAATAAGGCCAAGACCGGTTCCCGATTGTAGTGCCGATGATGATGATGATGATACTAACTATCCGAACTTTTTTTTTTCTTCGACCACGAGATGACTCGACTTTGGTTCGTGATCCACCGAGGGAAGATGTATATCTTTTTTTTTTTAATTAGACTTCTCTCGGGAGTGGCGAACCTATAGCGTCGAGTGGGCGCCCCGAGATGCCATCAAATAACTGTTGCAGTTCTTTTTGAACAGTTGCAGGTTGTAACGCTCCGGGAACACTCCCGTGGGAAGGGAGTTCCACAGCTTCCCCGCTCTGTAACGGAACGAGTTCTGATACAGGGATGTTCGCGCCATCGGGAGATGAAACACAAACGGGTGCGATCCGTCAGATTGTCTTGTGGAGCGCATATAAACCGAATTGCGTGGAACAATGCCAAGAATCTCCGAAGAACAGCACCCGTGATAATGTCTGTAAAACAGACAGAGGTCGGCCACGCGCCTTCGATGTGATAGCGACTGTAGTCCCGACGTCAGCGCCGAGTCCCCGATCAGGCGGATCGCTCGTCTTTGTACGCTCTCAAGTAGGTCGAGGGTATGTTTAGGAGCCGAGCTCCAAACATGAGAGCAATATTCGAGCGCGGGTCTAATTTGAGATTTATATAGGAGAAGAAGTTGGGCCGGAGTAAAATATTTCTTGGCTCTAAAAAGATAAATCAGTTTTCCTGAGGCTGATCTGGCGATACCCGATACGTCTTTATGCCACGATACATTCCCACAGACCGTGACGCCGAGCAATTTCAAACTTTCCCCAGCCTCGAGGGCCCGGCCATTCATCATCAGCTGTGGAACCGATGATCCAGTTTTCTTTGTGAATGTTGTATACTGGGTCTTCGTTGCGTTGAAGTCGACAAGATTGGCCTTTCCCCACTGCAGGACTTTACCTAGATCCTGGTTCAGAGAGTCAATCTGTCTACATCTCAGCTGGTGCGACGTTGATGCACCAATCGGCCGATCACTCGAAAAGGAGGAAACAAGCGTACTATCATCCGCAAAACTGAACACTTTGTTATCCGTTGTCTCCAACAAATCATTTATGTCTAAAGTAAAGCGAAAAGTGTGGTCCTTCTAATACAACCATGCAGATTAGGACCCGCATAGACAAAAGGGGATAGACTTTGTTTTCGTGACTACCTTCAAAGGTCAAGGTTTCGAAGTTTCGTATCAAGTATTTCAAATTATATGTGCAACGTCGGAAGAAAGAAAAATAGGAGAATATTCAAATAATTCGATGGCGTCGGTTTTTATTCAGCCGGTTTCGACCATTCACTAGAGGTGTCGTGTGTTTCTTGCTACCGCAAGAAACTTCCAGAGAGCCGGGTTACTCGCTTTAATATTAATACTGCTGATGGAATCCTTTAGTTTTATTTGTTGAATTAGATCTAGTTTAAATCGTCGAAATATCTACATATTACTGTGCCCTTTGTAAGGGCTCAGACAAAGCACAATAAAAACTGCTTTCACAATTTTTCTTGGTTCTTCTACTGTTCAGAAAATTTGCAAGTAGTCGCCCATGTAGTCCTGTGGCGTTTCTTTTCGAGTTCCTCCGGCTTTTGTTCGAATCTAACCAACAGCCCGGAAAGTGATTGGTAGAGCTTGTTGTAATCCAGCGCCGTGCTTCCTCGTTAGAGGGAAGAGCGTGGACCTTTTATTTTTAATCTATTAATATTAATTAAAACTCTGGATTCTTCTTTTACTCTACTTTGCGAATTTAATAAATTTAATTATCTACTTTATCTTTTTCTGAACTTCTAACTTCTCTCAATTCTTAGCCCTGAACTCAACTCTTTTCTCAACTGACTTTACAATGAATTTTTCTCTCTTCTTATACAACTTAGTGTTCTAATCTTCTGTAAATTGTTACTTGAACAAAATCAATTTTATCAAAGTATTACTTAATCTACTGTGACTTTTAATTTTGAACAAACTTTGAACGAAAATCAAAGAGCTATGTTTCGAATGAAAAAAGGGGCATGTTATGAAAAAAGGGGCATGTATGAAGTGTACTGAAACTGACTTGATATAGAATATTGTGGATGTTTATTTAGGATATATATTAAATGAGAATGTTAGATATGTTAAGAGAATGTTTTAAGGATGTGTTAGATAAATAATGAGATTCAGTGTTAAAGTTAATAATCATAAGGACAGTAGTATTCTGGAATACTACAAGCTCCGGTCCAGGCAATAAGGGCATCATTGAGACTTACTTATTGAACATGACAGCTACTTCAGAGTAGTTTTAACAGCAAAGTGAGGAAGATAGTGGGTTCGCACTACGGTCGTTTCTGAAGGCGCCTTTTCCACACCCCCTTCGTGCAGTAAATTGTGTATTTCCTCTTCGTACATCTGCTTTAAATCCTTGTCTTTGTTTAGTTTCTTCTCGATATTAACTAAGCACTGATAGGCTTGATTGCGGTGATTGAAAACATCAGCTTCGGAGCCTACAATTTCAAAATGACGCCGAGCGTTTCAATTTTCTCTTCTTTCGATCTATTGCAGTTGACGAATCTCATTGGCCCGAGTTAACAACCATTATCGAGTTAACACGCATTATCGGCACCGCTAGGACTACAACAAGAGTAAAACAAAGAGGGCGGAAAAGCCTACCAGATGACATAAGCACAGTAGATAACAGACATCAGCAGATAACATACCCAACACAGATAGTCCTTGAAGCCATCGAGTATAAATACCCGACACGACGAGTAATCGGGGCCCTGCTTGAAGTTCATAGTATGAATTACGCTTGTAACTTTAGCCTTAAGAATATACTCAGTAATAAAGGACCAAAGGTCCATGAAAACATACTTTTTTGAGTATTGTTCGAGTGTTAAAAATAAACCGCACTATCCATAGGGGCGCATCAATGTAGGTTCCAACCTTAACTTTGAGCGTGCGACTCTAGAAGCCTCGGTTGTCTTGTTTATCAGGCTCCTATGGGTGTGAATTATCTGCTTTTCAGTGTTCCGCATGTGTCTGTATCTTCTGATCGGCTCCTTTTTTATTTCTTGTTTAGAGAGCTCCAAGTTCTCTATGTTCCTTACATCAATCGAAAGTCGTTTTGTCCTTCCTGTGGGCCCATTTGACATTCAGTTGTACCCTCTGCGAGACATACTTCCTAATACCTTGTCCACCAACTCTGTCTAGGAGGAGGTTTCTGATTTGCCCTCCACGACAATGTTCTTGTCGATCGATGAATCTAAAACGGAGGAGGTCTGTGCGTACTCTGCGGTAGTTGGTTGAAGACTCACTGGTGGTTGGATTTCGACTCACTTACCCAGTGATTAACCTCGAGAGACTCTCTCAGCTAAGGGCGAGTTTTCTTTTCCTCGAGAGAAACGTGAAGTTTCGCTTGTGGTGGTGAATTGGAGAGGATCTCTCCGGGTCGATTTTAGCTAGTGTGCTAATGATCCATTGTTTATTAATGCAACGAAGCTCACGGGAAAACGAACTGAAAAAAGGGGATGGGTAAGGGGCATCGTTAGAGACATGGATGCAGCTGTACAAATAGTCTGCATTGCAATTAGAAAACTGGCGCTAAGAGCAATTTTGGTACACAATGGTGATTGTGCACTGTATCTTACCTGGCGGACAGGGTCGAATTCTTGTATACATGTTTATATGCTAAAGAAATCGATTCTTGGCGGCAAGACGCTAGATGCGTAAATTGCTTTTGTCGATTGGACAAAAGGCTGCCAAGGCTGTAGATAAGCCAGGGAAATGTGCTGCGGACGTGTATGGCAGGATACGCCGACTGACGTGGGCGCCTATAAGTTTTTCAAATTTATGATGCATGTAAGTTGTAAAGAATTCTTTCAGAGAATTTTGAAGATTCATTGGATGCATGCATGTTAATGAATTCTTTACAGACAATTTTAGGTGATGCCTTATGTGCATTAAATGTCCTTGATGAAGGACGCGTTTGCGTTGGGGTTGGGGTTGGAATTGCGGGTGGTTCTTTGCGTAAGGTTAGAGAACCCCCTCGATAGTATAGTGGTTAGTATACTCGCCTGTCACGCGAGAGACTGGGGTTCCATTCCCCATCGGGGAGCCTCTGGCGCAAAACTAATGACCTTGCCAGGAAAAAAAAAACAAATCATTATGGAAGATTTAACAAGCCTCAGGACTTGCTAAATAAGGCCAAGACAGGTTCCCAGTTGTAGTGCCGATGATGATGATGATGATGATGATGAGAGAACCCCCACAGATCTTTTGTCAAGGAGAGCCGGCATTTGGGATGATCTTTGCGGTCCACAAAGGCCCACCGTCATCATTGTTGAATATGTCTCTCTGCTGCCGATGGTGTGCACTGGGGTTTTGACGAGTTTTCAATCGATTTATTGTGTTCCGCCGAATAATGTCCATGTACAAAATCAAAGCCACTTGTGAAATTTATTTGTATAACGTTTTCAATATCTGTTTTTATTCACAATGTTTCGGAACCTCGCGACATGTATTTACTTGTTATTTTCCTGACTCGCGGTGAAACACTCTTAGTTTATTTCACAATCGGGAATCCTCCACGGGGGATGTTATGACTTGACTAATTTAAAAACTTTCTTCAAGGGATGGAAATTCACCCGCTTGTCCTTCGCTTCTCGTTCGTTCTCTTATCCCTTGGTGTCCTCTCTTTACCAATGGATTTCTCCTTTCCAGGAGATCACACCCTCACTTGTCCTGCGATTTCATATTGTTCGTAGGAATACTGTGTGGATGCACTCATACACACTCAGACGCGAACGTTGCTGGCCGTGTGGCCGGAGATATGGCGAGGATTGTCAGTATTTTCACACATCTACGTATTCCTTTGTGTACATTAACCGCCTGTGGTTTATGGCCCTGGTGATTTCCTCGGCCGAAGTCATTATCTTCGGCTGCGATATTTACATGGTTTTTATATCCTTGCAGAAACAGTGTCGGTTGTTTGGTTTAGTTTTTAGCCTCTGTCCCCATAATAGTCGTCTCGATAAGGAAAACCAAATTGGGGTTGGCTCAAGGGAAGGTCATACATTTTCTTATTCCTTGGCCATACATTTATCGCCTGGGATTATTCTGGCTGTCGGCATCTGACGCTGCCGCGCCGGCCACTTGTGCTTGCCGTCAAACAATTTTTTTTTCTGCGTAGTGTCCTTCGATAGCCGTGCAGGTATAAGGAGTCGGTAGAGAAATTGGGCCCACGTGTCTGTGGATACGTAGGGTCGACACCGCCCATATGCATGTCCCCTTTAGTTGGGCGGAAAGGTAAATTGGGCCCGCGTGTCTGTGGGCACGTGGGGTTGAGGACACGGTATGTATGTTCCCTTTAGCCAGGCGAAAGGTATTTAACCCCACAGTGGTTTGTGCGGTTCGCAGCACCGCCACATGGTAACAACTCCTTCCCTTCTTCATCATCTTCTTTGGTTCGTTATCAGGTTCGACATGTGGGACGGGGTTTCCTTCTATTTTTTTCTTGCCTCATCATTAATGGAGGTTCCCCGGAGTGGAAGACGGCCGGAGGACTTTTTGAACACTTCTTGTAAGGAGGTGCCTTAAAACTTAATATTCTTTGTTGATTGCGAAGGTATATCAAGCCGAGCCTTATTGCCATGGGACAGATGCTGTTTTTCTGTAACACTGGTGTCTTTAAATCTGGAGCATTTGAAAGCTTCATATTCTTCATGACTTACTGGCCCATCTTCGGTCTGAGGTGCTTAGTTTAATTGGACGACGTGGGCCACTCTCCTCAGCCAGAACATGTTGCCGGTGCCACACATTTCATGTCCTATTCACATAAATCCGTTGAAAGCCATAGGTTCTAGTTATGCTTCCCATTTCTGACTGTAGTGGTACTCATGGCACACATTTTGCTGATCATTACCTGACTGCCTCGGGTGAGTTTAAGTACTGCTGCGGGGATAGATGGTCTATGCGTCGGTGTGGACGCTGATTCTACCATCCACCCACTACTTCCACTAAATGTTCCACCGATTGTTACGCCGAACAAAAAACAAAACTTCACCATCTAGAGGATAATCCACAAAGAAAACGCACTAGCTTATAAGTTGACAAGTTCCGGGTTTATTGTTTTAATTTATTTTTGTTGAACAGCTTATATGGTGACAAGTTCCGGTTTTATTGTTTTAATTTATCTTTGTTGAACTTAGTCTTAGTTACACTGTTTTTGAGCGACAACGCGATTTTAAAGATTTTGCTTCTAATGTGGTTGTAACACTCCACTGTACACTATCGACTTCCGCACGTCTAACCTTTATGCAGCTAAAACTCGACTTACTATAGCGTCCCCGTGCGCACCGGCAGGCGTTAGACGGGCCGACCGGCTCGGATTGGAAGATGGTAAACGACTCAGAGATATTCACTCGCTGTCAAAAGAAATTCGGCCAGTGACCGGCTCGGTTGGAAGATGGTAAACGACTCAGAGATATTCATTCGCTGTCAAAAGAAATTCGGCCAGAGACCGGCTCGGTTGGAAGATGGTAAACGACTCAGAGATATTCATTCGCTGTCAAAAGAAATTCGGCCAGAGACCGGCTTGGTTGGAAGATGGTAAACGACTCAGAGATATTTATTCGCTATCAACAGAAATTCGGCCAATGAAGCTGGCTCTCTTAAATAGGGGAGCATTTTCCTATTCCAAAAGAGACGTAAAGTCTCTATTTGGGGTAACCAAACAGATCTCATAGAGAAGATCGCCATGGTACACATGTATGTGTGTACATTGGTTCTTTCGTGGATCAAAGCCATGGGAACGAATCTAAAACAAAGAAAGGGAAAAGGGATCCTGAGGATATTTGTTTATGTGAGAAGGTTATTGGGAAACGGATCTAGGAATATGTAAGACAAAGGAACCGTTGATGATCGTTGTCTACAATATGCATAGCAGCTGTATTGACAGCCGCAATGCATCATGAACATTGTGCTAATTGGTTTTAGCTTGTTTACAGGGAAATGGTGTTTATGGCATCGCTGATACTGGTAGGTATTTAATTCCTATTTGCATTTGCCTATGCTGTAGGATTTAATTGATGCCTTAAGACGCAAGATGCGCATATTTGTTTTTGTCCCTTGGGTATAGGTCGCCAGCCAATGTGTATGTAAGGAGATTTATTATACACATGGTGAGTCCGGGAAATAGGCGACACAATGTTTATGATCCCTGTTATGATGGTTACATTGTATGTAAGCCAAATCATTTTGTTCTCAGGAATTCGTCTAGGGGGAAATGCACTTGGTGAGATTGGGAATTGCCTGGCACCGAAGGTACCGAATTGGTTCTTGGAATTCATGATAAGTTAGGAAATAATTCTTATAGGGAATTTGTATGCGAAAAGATGCATGAAAGGTAAGGATTCTTTTACAGGGGCTTTTAGATTATAAATTTGATCTATTTGGCGCGTGAACCATTTATAGGTACTTAATGCGATTGTATAAGTAAAAACGTAGGCAGATTGGGTTGTAGGGATGGGGGTTCTTTAGGTAAGTAGGCAGTGGGGTTTGGCGGAACCGTCACACTGTATCTGTCCTGGCGCCCTGGTGGTGCGGATTGAGTTTTTCATGTGGCTATTGAATGTACATACATCAACTGGATTTTTCGTGAATCGTGGTAGATTCTTGACTTTTGGCAATTCTGCAGATGCCAATGCTCCCGGTTTTCCGAAGCGTGCCACTAAGTCTCTCATGATTTGTTTTGGATCTACGGTTATGAATGGCAGAAGTCTTACGGCCTCTCGTGCTAGGTTCTGTGCATTAGTGAATCCGGACGGCGTTTCAGCAAACGTCCTCTGGAATGCCAGTCATACTATAGCATTTGAAATGATAGTGAAGAACGTGTGATTCGAACTGACGCTATGACAGTTTGAATCACCAAAAATTGAACCAAAGCGTAACACATCAGGCCACTGGCCATCTTTAGAATTCGATTTTTAAACGCAAGTATATTCCACTGATATGAATTGTTATTTTATCGCTATGGTATACGGCTCTGATGCATTATCTTATTCGATTTTCGTTCGATGTTCTTCACTATTTGCTTGTGTATTGTGTGTGTATCTGTTAGAGACGCCACACTACTCCCTCCTCAGTAACTCTGTTACGATCAATTTCGTGTGCGAACGACGTAGCGAGAGATCGTCGGAGCAGGCGAGTGTGCCGGTGCTCTATGCGGAAGTCGTGATCGTGTGTGAAGTTCTGTTTACTACGGGAAAGTGTGTGCTGTGTGTACAGATCACGTCGTAGTCGCCAATTATTGCGTTTGGGATAATAGTGAAGAACGTGTGATTCGAACTGACAGTATGACAGTTAGAATCACCAAAAATTGGACCAAAGCGCAACCGATCAGGCCACCGCCGTGTTTAGAATTCGATTTTTTAAACGCAAGTATATTCCACTGATGTGAATTGTTATTTTATCGCTATGGTATACGGCTCTGATGCAATATCTTATTCGATTTTCGTTCGATGTTCTTCACTATTTGCTTGTGTATTGTGTGTATCTGTTAGAGACGCCACAATACTTCATTGGCACGAGTGAGCGCGATCATATGTCTTATAGTAGGCTGCCCTTGACCTATGAAAAGTCGTACCAATGCTTGGACTAACTCCCTTTATCTTTCTGATGTGGCATCTGCTTTTTCATTTAAACCAACCTTGACTGATTGATCCAAGATTCTATCGGATCAAGTTTGTTCCCCTTCTTCTTCAACCGCAACCTCTTTTACTAAACTCGTTTCCAATAATTCATATTCTTCTCGTGGTATTCCGGTCTTCGTCTGGGCGATTTCGAACTCTTCATTTGACCATCATCCATCCCATATATTTTGACCTGATTTTGACTCTTTTTGACAATCAATCAATCAATTGTGGGAGTTGCAGAACATACGTCGTTTTCCACATGTGGGAGACAGGTTTTTTCCTCCTCGGTGGTACGGCTCGATGGTTGCTCCTGATTATACAAGGGCAGGGGTGGGTAGGACACAACTTCTTTGATGGTGTGAACGCGTTCTAATTTTCCGCTTCCGAGATACATGGTAATATATATGACGTAATCATGCATGGAAGAGACTCCTCTTGATTCGGTGCGATCTACCTCGGGTTGGGTAAATAAAGCTTATACAACGGGGCGTGGTAGCGACATCCCTGATTTTAATATGGTAACATCATCTTTGTTACTCTGATCCGGCTCGAAGGGCCGATGGATGAGGATACGAATTGCGTCTTATATAATCCTGATATGACATCCGCTTCCCCTTTGGCCGATGGCGAAAGACACAACTACCACCGGTTCAAAACACGTTCTTCACTACCATTGAAAAATGGTATAATGTTTCGCAGAGCCAGATGACACGAACAAGAAGGTGTGTATCGTGCCACCTTTCGTCTTGAGCCAGATTCCTTAACATTAAAAACTAGTAGGTCGAGCGTTCGTAACATGTACGCGGACGTGTAAGTGTTCAATTCATAATTTTATGTGACCAAAATGATTAGATAAATAACTAACGCCTTAATTCACGTTCGATGGTGACAAGTTGTTGTTAGAGTTTACTTCACTACAATAATGTCTGGTCTACTACGCCAAGTTTACTTGGATAACACTAGCTAGCTATAATTCGTCTAACATAAGGTCGAAAGTCTTTTAGTTATTTTCAGGCTAAATCATTAGTCTCAGAAAAGTCGAAGGACAGTTTATGGTAGATTGCAGGAATTTGTTGCAACTTGCGAGTGAGTTTAGTTTGTAGGCACTGGTGGTTAATGGAGTAGTGACGGACAGGCAAGTAAGTCGAAACCTGTACTTTTGAAGACAGATTAATATCTCCAGGTCGCAAAAAGAGTAAGATCTCAGCAGTTCAGCTCATCGCAGTTATTCGTGGTGTCCATGTTGTTATGAACTGTGATCATGCTTGCTCCTTCCACGTAACCGAGATTGTCGCCAGCTATTTCGAATGAGTTCGGGATGTTTATTTTTTGTTCAAACTCACCTCCCGTTCGATTTGAGATTCAGTAAAATATTCACTTAGTTTCCCCAATTTTGTGTACAACCATATAAATTGCTCCACGGCGGGGACCTCTAGATCTTACGGTCAACCTTCGAAGTCCGCACAAATGAGACCCGAAAAACAATTGTTATCGTTCTTCTATGTCCTCTTTTTCAAAGCGGCCTTTTGTACTACACAAGGACCCGTTCAAATGAGTATTGGTCTCAATGGTTTGAGATCCGCAAATCTGCACTTTTGAGCGACAGGATGAAAGAAATTTAAATATTACGTTTGGGTTGCTTATTGAAAGGCATTGTTCGGCTGTCGTCCTCCGATGAATCTCCAAAAAAGCGACCAAAGAACTTCTTGTTTTTTATTCTACCCGAGAATGTTGATTGCCGACTGACCATAGGGAACTATTGTGTCCGACGTCTGTTGGATGATGTATGCAAAAAGGACCAAGGGACACAGGCCTCAAAAATGGGACACAGCAGCACTGAATCAATTTTAATGATCTCTTCCTGAATAGCTCCCACATCACATCGTTTGTTTGTTTATTTGAATAAAAATGAAAATTGTGCTTTCTCGTGCATGAAGTCATTAGGAGCCAGTTTCCAGGGTGGGTCCGGAGGGGCCGACGATAAGGGGCCAAAATAATTGCTTGATGCGGAATTCGACATGAATACAAACAGAACGAAAGATCTCTTCAAGTGATGAGTTCAGATCAGAGGTTTCCAAGAAATTTGGGGCAAGCCACGGGATTAAGCAGGTAAACGGAAACGACAGACTCTTGATGACATGGACGTGAAGAACACTTGAAGAAAGGTTTGCATACTCGTTGCAGTCAATCAGGAACTCGATGGGAATAGTATACGAATTTCCATTCCATTTACAGTGATTGTAATAAAGCATTTTTTGCAAATCACTATAAAAGGCAACGGCTCAGTGTGAAGCGGAGTTGGAAACCCTTCTTTTTCATCGTGTCATGGAGAGCATTGTAATTTTTAGGCAGATATTCTTTGATTTGAGGTTTTCGTAAGTAAGCCAAACTCCACTCATATCGAATTAAAACATTAAAACTTATTGCTGATACACACGCTCTTCGGGAAAATTTTAACATATAATCCAGTGTGACTTCTTTCGAGTTCGAGTTATGGTATGTCCTCTCATTTCTTTTAATTTTCACATACTACATGTTCCATACTAGCATCGAAATAATAAAGAGGAAGACGTGTTGATATTAGTTTAATAGCAAGCAAATAACTAGCGAAGAAGTGAACGCTAATATAATTCAGTGCTGAGTATCGAGATACTAGCGTAAAAGGTTAAAAAACGTCCACTGGAGTTCCTTTGGCACATATCTAACTTGATGTTCTTATTGTATTGTAAAACATGGAGACATTCGAATAAATAGAGGTAAGGATCGATGGTGTCATGAGAAGCCTTCATCATCTATGATTACCCTGGAGTACTGTTTCAACAAATTCAATCATGGTCGCACATCTTTATCGCCCAACATATGGGGTTGCGATATAAATCGTTAGAAAGGTCCATAACACGTTTTTCCCTGAACGCCAATTAATATTAAATGTTAAAAAGGCATTGTGGTGGTTCTACTGATGCCACTGCTACCTTTTCCACTTACCTCCAAATCTTCCTGCCCTAAAGCTCTAGAGACCTCATTGTTTTTCGCTTATGCAAGCACATTAACACCCTCAAGCATTTTCCCATCAAGGACATTCACGCAATTAATGCGTTATATCATTTTTCCTGGAAGAAATCGGAACGCCAGTACCGCATACATCAATGCATCTCAGCATTGTTCTAAAAAGAAAACATTTCGGTTGCCATACTGTGGGGCTTTTCAGGGCCCGAAGAGCCATGCATCGCTCGATCCCCACTATTCCAGGCGAACGACTTACCTCTCGGTCGAACTTCAGCAAGGTTGCGTAACCTTGCTACGGCATTTACCCCCAGCCAAATCGCTGGAGTTAGTACAGTTACCCAATCGGATAACTGTTTTGAATATCCGTTAGGCAGCTTACCTATTCTGTGGGGGGTTTTCCTTCCAAACCCCTTTTTTTCTCCAACACCACCCCTGAAAAACATTAAGTCCACGGCAAAGCTTATCACCTTGCCGTGGCATCGAAAATTCACCCTCGGGCAGGCATTGATTCCTAAAAAAAACATAAGTCCACGGCAAAGGTTATCACATTGCCGTGGCATTTGAAATCCTATCCTTAGGCATACATTCTACCCAGGGCATCTCGTTTCCTTAGCCTTACGCTATGGAAACAACATCAACAAAGAGTTCCTTGTTGACTCGTTTTATTTGTTTGCCCATGGCACTTCTTGCATGCGGCTATTAGGTCCCATTGGTTTGCCACCGCCGACAAGGTTTCGGCTGAGGCAAACCAAACATTTCCCTAATTACCAGCAATCGCTGGTTTCCTATTATCGGTCTCCACCGACCAGGGACCGCAAACAAGCAACGAATTGGATGCAGCCAGCAAGTGTTTACTTTCAACATCTGGCAATGGCTGCACCCTATATTCGTTGCAATACCCCAAACATCGCATTGGCACCACAGAATGCTATGCATACAAAAATCCCTAATAACGGCCGCCACCCGTCGGCGGACCAAAGGGAATTCACATCGTCAACCGAAATGTTGATTTATGGCCTCCCATAGGATGACCAGATGTTATTGTTTGCATTCGTGTAAGATGTTAGCGATGTAAGCGATGTTGGCATCCGTCCAGGGTCGCCGGACGATCGTATGCGAGGCGTACACACATACGCGTCATGTATGCCTATTTTCCCCCCGGTCCAATCACGATTAACTACCTCGAGTTAATCGTGTAGCTCCTCCTCTTTCGTAGTTTCTTTGAGGTTTCCCTTTTCTTTGGTGAGCACCAATTCACCAGTCAGATTTTACCGTTGAAGGAGTCACCCGCGTCACTGTCGTTGCGACAAAAGTCAGATGTCAATCTCCATAGCTGACGGTCGCGCCTTACAACATTAATCTTAACCACCAACCAGAGTGCGTGAAGTAATTTCTGTGAGCGTGTAAAAGTCGTGTGCAGTCGGATTGTCCGCGTTAAGAAATATTTGTTCCGTTGTTGTGAATACAAGTGATCCGATTGGATTTTGATTCGAGATAATACGATTAACTTGGAACGCAGTTTCCTCCCTTTCCGGAAACTCGTGCAAAAAGTGATATCGAGATCCAGCAAAAGAACTATGACTGGAGGTGTGATATGTAGCTCCTACGCAGTGGTTGTTATTAATAAAAGAGACAGTCCTTGTTAAACCTACGACTAGACATTGCTAAACGTACAAAGAGACATTGTTAAACCTACAATTAAGAAGAGCTTGTAATTGGAAGTGCATCATTAATATCAAATCATTGCAAAATAAAAGTGCCTTTATATCGTAAGTAAAGAAAGAACTGATCGTGTGTTTTTATTTCCTTCTATTTGCTCTTGTGTTTGGATGTTTCGAACTTAGTAACTTCGGTGGTGGATTTTACTGAAGAAGTGTCCGTGTCGACGCACTAGTAAAATACGCAACAATCACCACAATACTAGATAACCGAAATGGATTATAGAAACAATCAACAGAACCCCTGTCTGCCTGCGTTTGCACGGGCGCGACAGATCTTAATAGTGTATCCGTATACAGGGCTGCTTTTATTCAACCTACAAAGCATAGCGCAACTCGCGCCTATCTGCCAAGAGCCGAATTCTCTGCCAGTGTAAATATTCACACTGGAATTCGATCTTTGACTTGCTATGGATGCAATACACAATCAACGTGGATGTAAACACAACCGTCATTGTGTAATCATCCCAAACGCATCCTAATCACCAGCACCATATTTAAACAGCTGCAAACACTTCGTCCAAAGATGCTCTTGCATGTGAATTTTCATTCCCACGGTTCGTACAACCAAGAGCTCGCGTCACGAGCAAACAAAGTGATCCGCGCGTAAGTGGACACACCCTCGTTAGGATCTATGTACCGGAGATCCACTCTGATTGGTCAGTCTCAAAAGGAAAATTTCATTTCCTTTTCACCACACCACCAAACTCATCCCAAACGAGGGTTGAAACTTTGAGTCGTATTTTAACATCAAGCCACGCTGGTCAGTTTTTTTGTCTGCACCGCGGCGTCGCGGGGACGCATCAGTCCCAGAGTCTTATTCAACCGAGTGTCCGAGTCCTTTATTCTTCATAACTTGAGAAAGGAAAGAAAAGTGTTGCGTTTTGTTGCTCTGGAAGTGTCAGTTCGTTTCACGGCCGAAATTGAAATATAGTAAAAAGAGAATGTGCTCTAGGATATGCGAAACCGAGTACGCAAAATTGAAGAGGAAACAAAATGTTCAATGAATCGGAAATGTGAAAGACCAATTTTATACACCAATTTGGTGGATTATAACGCGTGAAATATTTTAATTGGTTTGTGTTTTGAAAATAAAAGGACCTTTATAATGTAACTCCCAGTGTTTCATTCTCTCCTGCGATTGATGTTTTCTGCTTCCCTCGGTGATCATTCGTTTGTATTTGGTGCAACGTTTAGTGGATGATGGGGATGAGAAGTGAATCAGCGCCGTACGCCGGTGGACAATACTTCCTACCCCACCAGTATCGGTCCGATGAATGCCGCGATTGCTGCCGGTGGACAAAAAGTGTTAATGTCCAAGTACTGTTTGGACTTCTTCAAGCAAAATTTACAGATGTTTTTGGACCCGTCACTCTTGTACATCAAAAACCAACCACTGCTCAAACCAAATAATTCTTTTTATTTTGCGTGAACCTGCCCGGAGAACCCGCCCTACCCGCTCAAAAGGTATAGCCACAGGTTTTTGTGTTTAAAATACCTTTGGACTCTTTCAGAAAGGAAATATGACTACGAGATAATACTGCAGCCTGTGGCGACCCTTCTAATTCTCATGTTAGCCCGGAAAACCTCTAAACCTTCCCCCTTATAGCAAAAACGGCTATATCGACACGGGTTTCATGCTGCACATTTACACCGCCAAGCGTATCGCACGGAGAATAAAACGCAATAGAAGAGCCAACAAACATTAACAAATCTTATGATCGTCTTTGAACTAGTACCGACAGGATTGTCCTTCACGGAAATATGGCCAATAAAAGTAACAGTAAAGAATACGATAAAACTGTTCCTTTATTGTGACACGCAAACAAGTTATCATGGGTTATAAATCACACATTGGGCAATTTTCCCTAAAAAGAAACACGACTAAGTTTAGTTTAGTGGGGCTACCACCCCATTTATTGGTTTGATTCAAGCAATATAAGTACCTAGAACTAACGTATATATAACTTACAAAATAAAAAGCGTAAGAACTAACTTAGCTAAGCTTAACCTATGGTAACCAGGACAAATCAAGAAGGCAGGAGTGGGGCCGGGAGGAGGAGGCAGGTTATAGTAAAGTATAGAAGCGCCGCTTAAGATTGTTAGTGAGAATGGTTTAGGAGGCGGTGCTTGAGAGCATGGATAGAGACGTCGAAGTCGAACAATGTGGAATTTGAGTTGACATTTCTCAGCATCCGCGAAAGGGGTTCGTTGAGACCATAAGAGATCCGGTGAGGGGGAATTATGGAATTATCCAATTATGGAATCTATGTCGGTTCCCGGGACACGGTGAAGCTCCCATATCTTCACCTTGCTGTATTTTTCTGGCCTGATTTTCACAAACCGTTGTGGTGGACAGAAGTCTATGAATTGCGTGTATCTCAAGGGTTTGTGCTCAAAAGAATTAAGTTAACGACGTAGACGCAGTCAACGGATTCGGAGAGCACCCGATAAATGAACACTATGTCAGCCAGGAGCCTGCGCTGCTCAAGGTTCTGAGGTTGATTAATTTATGACGGTTAATGTACAGAGGCAGGATTAAGGGGTTTTCCCATCCTAGTCCTCAGTGAGTGGACCGAAGGAAGCGCCGTTGAATACTTTCGATTCTACGGATATGGGTCTTGTGTAAGGAGACCATACCTGGCTAGCATATGCAAGTGGTGCACGGATGAAGGTAAGGTAAAGGGATCGAGTTACATAGGGGTCTGGGAATTCCTTAGACGACCGTTTCACGAATCCGACGACAGAGTTGGCTTTCCGGATCGTTTCATAAATGTGAGAGAGGAAGTTAAGCTCGCTGTGGCAAAACATCCCAAGATATCGAATAGATTGGACAATCGCCAAGGATTGGTTATGAAGGGAATAGGGACCTGAGGATGAGTGAATAACCTTATCAATTATTGTGACATGTTATAAAACCATTAGTTATTGTACGCCGAAAGGCATAAGAAAAATGCCACTGTATAATTTAGAGTGCTTGCGAAGAGCCAGTAAATTAATGTAAGAAGGATATTTGTAAAATAGAAGTTAACATTTAGTCTTAAGTAAAATCTGTAATTTGCTCCTCGATAGTATAGTGGTTAGTATACCCGCCTGTCACGCGGGAGACCGGAGTTCGATTCCCCGTCGGGGAGCCTCTGGCGCAAGACTAATGACCTTGCCCGAAAAAAACAAATAATTATGGAAAATTTAACAAGCCCCCTGAATAACCTTACGAGAAAAGGTTATAACATATATTGGCATTTGGCGATGTTAAGTACAAATAAATTTTTGTCACACCCACTCGAGAAGTTGGCAATGTCTGATTGCAGTAGTTCAGAATCAAGTGGTGACTCGGTGATCTTGTATAACTTGGTGTCATCGGCGTATAGGGACAACTGGAATTCTTAATGACCTTATCAATGTCATTAGTGGCCAGTATAAATAGGAGCCCAGGTGGCTACCTTGAGAGACACCAGATGCCCAAAGGAGGGGCCTGAACCGAACGGAATAAATTCCATCCTTTAGATAGGAAGATCTCCATTTCAGTCATCCGGGTTCGAAGCTGAGGGTGGATAATTTGAACAGGATAAGATTGTGGGACATTCTATCGAATGTTTTACTGAGTTCGGTTGCGACCATGCGAGTGTAAATGAAGTGAACTCAACAAGATTGGTTCTAGTTGATCGGCCATTGAGAAAACCATGTTATCTTGGTGCAATAAATATTTGCAACGAAAATGCTTTCGAGAATCTTGGGTAAGGGGGGCAGTTTGGCGATTTGGTGGTAGTTTGCGACTTCATCTTTGGAACCCGTCTTGTGGATGGGGGTGATGAAGGAGGTTTTCCAAATGTGGGGGAATACGTCTTGAGAGAGTGAAAGATAGACGATCAGTTAGAGGGGAGCAGAGAGAATGGGTCAGGATTTCTCGAGGAGCAGTGCAGAGATACCATCAGAGCCCAGTGTAAACTCGTCTTTGAGTTGCAGTAGCTTCGATTAAATTAAGGGCGGATCAAAGGAGTTGTGGAGGAGAGGACCGAGGTGAAAGTTAGGTAGGTCGTTGAAGTATGACGCGTCACGGAAAAAGAGTCATTTGCGAATGGCTGATTGACTGACGGATTGATGAGTGGCGAAGAGATTAGTAATAGCAACAGGATCAGCTGAGGTCTGAGAGCTTAAGGGAAGCGATATGGGGTAACCATTGAATCTGCGTTTATGATTGACGAACTGGAAGAAGGATTTGTGGTCATTTTTGGGATTGGTCTGAGTTTTGGTAAGATAGCTGCGATAAAAGGTGTTAAAAAGTTCTATGAAATGGAGGTAACAGCCAAGAAAGTTGCAGTAGTCGGGTATAGTTCGATTCCCAGAGAAGGTGACCCATAACTTATTCCTTTTCTTACGCAGGAAACGAAGCTTGTGATTGTACCATGGAGGAGAAGAGGTTGATGTTCTTTGTCTAGAGCAGGGAACGAACGAGGAAATAGAGTAAGGGATTTCGGTTTATCAGTGGGTGATGGCATCTTCAATGGATAGGTGATCGTAGTTGATGAAGCGAAAGTTAGCTTTATGGAAATTGTAGGAGTAGTGATTGGAAGCGGGGACGGACGACGGCGAGTGGACTCGGAAGAAGGTCATGAGAAGAAGGGCGGGTTGTTAGTCTATAGATGTAAGGACGAAGGGGCTGGGTGATGCAGATATGTATATTGATAGGGTTTGTTACAAAGATGAGGTCTAGCTGCCTACCCAAGAGGTTTCGAACGTTACTGACCTGACAGAGACAAGAAACATCTAGTCGATCAATGAAGTCTAGTCTAGTCCTTGGCAGAGGTGTCGTGAGGGGTGAAGTGTGATTGATTATCAGATAAATCTAAATTGAGTTGTGGAAGATTAAAATTCCCGAAGAAGATGATGTCGTCATCGCAATTACTCACCTCGATTATATAGTCGATAGCATTAAGAACCAGTTCGCAAACTTCAATAGGCTGGGATGGAAAGATATAGAAGCGCATGACAAAGATTGATTTCCGACGAAGGGTGATTTTGACTGCCACAAAGTCCAGGTTGGAGGAGGCGGGGAAAGCGACAAGTGATGACTCAAAGCTGTTATGGATAGCGATAAGCACTGCTCGGCTGGGGAAAAGTCAGTAGTGTTATTGAGGAGGCCATCGCGGAAGATGGTGAACATGGGGTACACAATTCAAGGTTATGAAGCTGGGAATTAAGTTCGTTTGGCTTAAAGCGAAAATGTCAACAGGTAGGGCATGGGAGTTTTCCAGAATGGATTGGGTCTTTGAGCGAAGACCTCTTACGTACTGATAATAGATGGTAAGGGAAGTTTTATTGTCGGTTTTGGAAGGGGTGTGAATATCTAAGGTGTGAACTTCAAATACGATCTCTAGTGCATATTCGCTCGGGGGTGGGGTGCAGACCGCAATAAAGTATAAGAAAAAAGTGTTATCAGGAATGGCACGGGTAAAACGAGACGGTGTAGAAAGATTTGAGAAGAGTTGAATAATAAAAACGTGCAAGGCTCACGAAATAGCAAACGATTGGGTTTGATGATGTTCCCGAAAAACACGGGTGTCTAGGGTATTGGTCAGAGCAGACAACAATTTAGACGGAGAGTAAACTTTGAGGTAACGGCGCCAAGCATTTTGTTGACAGCAAGAATAGAGGGTTGCATTCCACACAATATTGTATCGGATCAGCCAACGGAGCCAATAAAGATGACCACATACCTAACAACTGGCGCAAGACTAATGACCCTGCCCGGAAAAAACAAATCATTATGGAAAATTTAACAAGCCTCAGGACTTGCTAAATAAGGCCAAGACCGGTTCCCGGTTGCAGTGCCGATGATGATGATGATATACCTAACAACATCCAATTAGCAGACCCAAGATTCAGCAGACCTGGCGTTATTGGCATGCTTATTGGAGCAGAGTTTTGTGTTCTAAGACTTAGCCGAGACGGTCTGGTGGTTTTAAATTCAAATTGTGCCAATGGATAAACTTCCCTCGCTGTTGCCAACCGGCTAAGTGGAATTTGGAAGATCCGTTTTCGACCACGCTGTATGCGGGGATGGTGTATGGTTTAGATCCAATATCTAACCAACTCGTTTGCGGCCTTTAGCAATAAAATATTCTTCAAATAAAATACATTCATGCACTAAGCGTTTTTTTCTTATTCGATTTTCTTTCGGCGTTATTCACTATTTGCTTGTATATGGTATTGTGTGCGCATCAATTAGAAACGCCACACTACTCTCTCCTCAGTAACTTTGTTACGATCAACTTCGTTTGCGAACGTTGGAGCGAGGAACGAGCGAGCGAGAAGACGTCGGTGCAGGCGAGTGTACCGGTGCTCTATGAGGAAGTCGGGGTCGTAGTTTGAAGTCCAGTTTACTATTGGAGAGTGTGTGCTGGGTGTACAGACCACACGTTGGGATTGTAGCGTTTAGCAACCATAGTGAAGAGAGTAATTTGAACATACGATGCAACGGATGAGAAGCGAAGCATTGAAGCACCAGGCTACTGGCTGCGGGTACGAATTCGATTTCTAAACTCAAACACACGTAACTGATGTGGAATTGTTATGTCATCGCTATGGTATGCGGCTCTGATGCTTTTGCTTATTCGAATTTCCTTCGGTGTTCTTCACTATTGGGTTGTGTAATGTGTGTGTATTCGCTAGAAACGCCACAGGTAACTCTGTTCAATCTTTGGAAGGCACAGCACACAACCGCATACGCACACGACACATGTTTTTCCAAACCAAAATCTAATTTAAATATTTTAGTATTGCTCCGCAAATACCGACTACTCGCAATCACGACACAAATTCAACAAGAACGAATCTCGTGTCTTTCGTTTTGGCATCCCTTTGTGTTCCGCTTCCACGATAGTTATTTCTAGGAAGCGGAATTGGCTAATAGGGGAGACTATGGCCAATAAAAAGAATATGACTATTGTAATTATGTAACAACTCCCAACTGTTCATCAAGTTCTTCTTGGGTTTGAAATAGATTTTCATCCAGTAAAACTTGAAGTTCTTCGTCGTCAAATTATTTTACTGCATCTGGAAGTGGAGCGTCCTTAACACTAAAATTCTCTTCACGAAATCTTGCAAACGCCTTTTTTTTTTACTGTTGAATGACTCACAGAATGTTCACCCGAAATCGAATTAATCAATTCCATAGTTTGAGCAGAAATTTTTTTTTTTTAATTTGAAAACAGAGTAAAATGCTTATCGATATCCATCTCTTATATAACCGATGCACACGGAATGACAGGTTGTAACAGACTAAAACTTAGTCATAAAAACAGCATGACAAAGCTACACATATCCAAAATACCGAGCGAATTGGATGCGTTTAAGTATTATACAATAAACTTCAGAGCCGAGTTTCTACTTGCACATAAGGAAAATTTTGTGTCAGAAATTCTTCAGTCCATATATCACCAAATCTTATCGCGTTATATTCGTTCGTCTAATTATTGACCGGACCACCCAAGGTAGTTTTCATACCACGATGAACACATCCATACAAGCGGACACATATTCGTGGCACTTCCCTTTTAATAAAATAATAAAAGCGCTTATTTTCAAATGGCATCCGCTTCCGTCGAATTCCATTACGTTTATCACCTCGATTGCTCTTCTTCAGTCCGTTTTTATACATAACCGCTTATTATTTTACTGGCATGAAACAAACCGTCATCTGAATGAACCTGATTCAAGGCTGCGAAAACCTAGTAGTATATCGAGTATATTTCAATTCCGTCTAAAGTACCCGTAAAATTAGCTAATCTGTACTGAGCTGTATTAAGGGAAGCACCCATAACGACATTCGTCCAATTCAAGTAATCCCATTACTATTGAAAATTATATTTTAGATTTTTCTAATTTCTTAAAGCTTGAATATAGCTACGTATCTTAATTTGTTTGCTTATGAGGTCGCTAATGTAGAGAATAGATAAAGGTGTTGTTTTAAAAATAGTTCTGAAACCAGACTTCAATTTTTTACCGCCTTCGACTTTTCTCAATAGTTTACTCCGCCAAAGTATTTCCATGAAATGCGGAACTCTCATCGCGTTATCAAGGCTAAGCGATTATGTAATAAATATTACAGCCAACTATGTACATTAAAGTAAATAATTTCAATAAAATGCCTAAACGGTCTAATGGAATAGCCGTTTATTTATTTAGTCTTACTACACTTGTGCACCTTCATGAGATTATGTCGCTTCTTAATACATTGCAGCTGCTTCAATGATCATCGTATGCGCCGAGTTCTAAATAATTTACGATGGCATTTTCCAAAGTTTGCATTTGAATGTGAAGCCTAAAAATGTATATGCAAATGTGCGCATCTAATTGGTCCATGGCATTTCAGACCTATCGCTACCACCTTTAGACGCCGGAGACTTCATCATAAAATTTACTTTTTATTTCCACCTATTTATGACAATTTGCACTCACCTGAGTCGCTGCTTGATGCCATCACCGATCCGACTACGGTCCCCCGTGGTACATCCTCCTTCACGTAATAGTTGTACCGTGGCTTCTCGAAAATCGGCGGCCTCTGTGTCGAATCAATTATGCTAATGAAAATCACAGCATCTTGTGAACTTCTCAGGCCACCACCGTCACTCGCGGATATGTTCAGCATATGAATGGGTTGAGTGCGTATCGACAGCATATTGGGCCGATTAATGAATACCTCGCCAGTAACTCGATCTATGCGAAAGATGCCGGCCTCATTACCGGCCACAATGCGATAAGACACCATTCCAAATCGACCCGAGTCAGGATCTGTCGCCACCACAGAGACGACCGGCGTTGCACTGGCTGTTGAGCCAGTTGATGACTCACGCAATGACACATTGTATTCGTGTGGATAGAAAACAGGACGATTGTCATTGACATCGGTCAGCTGAATCTTGACCATAGCCGTTGTACTGAGACCACCTGCAAAGAACAACATTTCACATTTACTTATGGTAATCCAACGCATACAAACATAAAATCAGGAATGCCACCAAGTGTGTGCACACTCATCTGTCTATCATCATGTCATCGGGTTACGACAGACGAATACGATGCTAAGATGCACATCATCCTGTGGATACATACCTCGATCGGTGGCGATGACAGGGAACTCATAGGCGTTGCGCTTCTCATAGTCCAGGTCGCCAGAAATGCATATCTCTCCGGAGGCCGGTCGTACTTCGAACTCAGTCAGCTGTTTGATACCCTCTCCAAGGGTATAATTAACCATAGCGTTCACTCCGCAATCTGGGTCGCTGGCAGACACCTGTAGGAAAAATAAAAAGATATAAAACGACTGAATTAATACACAGAACTTGCGACTTCAGGTGAGAAAAGGTTTCAAATCAACTGTAGAATATTTGGGTTAAGGATCGACTGCAAAACCCAGCTCCACCAGTCTACGATCAGACGACCTCTTGAAACATTAGCAAACAGTTTTGAGATCAATTAAAATTCCGGTCAATAACGCCTCCGTAGACGGCACAGCCACTGAGGGGGCGTTCTTTACCATACGATAGGTGCACGAGGTGGTTCCAGCATATTTGTAAACTTGCTTATGAACCACTTTGAACCGGCGTTGCTACAAATTTAGTTACACTGAGCTAAAGGCAACAGCTTCAGCTGTGCATTGCGCATATGCACGATAGATGCTCGAGTGGTCTAAGGTATTTGCTGGAATTTAGGGTAGGGTGTGTAAGGCTGCAGATGAACGTATGTGTTTGATTGAAATTTTAAGCGTTGTTGAAGCCATAACTTTCTATGCAATCGTAATGGCCAGTTCAAAAAGTGCTGATGTTGTTATTTGCTTAATGCGAATTATGCATTTGAATGTATTGACTAGTTTAGTCCGGGAAAATCTCCATACTTCAATAGGACCTTGTCACTGCCCTTATGGTATATGAGTCACCATGTATCGGGTTTTCCAATAGGGACTTGACAACTTTGAATTTAATTTGCGAAACTACCCTTCCACTACTCATCGAACTGTTACTGTCAATTTATTCAGTAAACTCAACATTTTCATCATTGTTAAGTATATGAACGAACATCGTTTGCAAATTATAAAAATTTACTACCGAAAAAAAGTTGTCAAGTCCCTATCTATATATCTAGGATGAATGGAATCAGGCAGGACGGTTTAGTTCATTTGTAATAAATGTAAACCGGGAAAATATCCATACTTCAATAAAACCTTGTCACTGCCCTTATGATATATGAGTCACCATGTATATCTAGGATGAATGGAATCCGGCAGGACATGCAGCGAAATAAGGCTGCTCATAAAGTTCACACGTAAGGGCAAAGCTAAGGGTAATAACACGGCTTCTATTCCATGACAGAAAAAGGATTCTCTATAATGATCAGTGTAATAACATTTATACTATTTTGTTCTAGGGGGACAGTATTTGTTATTAAGAGTTCAAAACCTACAAATACAGAAACTGCTACCACCAGATATTCACCCATTAGGGCCGCCCCCCACAATAATCGAATGTATTTAACGTAAACTTCCCCCTATTTGTTAATTTGTGTTTAATCCAAACAAATTTATTTGTGGCTAAAGCCGTAATAATTCAAAAAACCTGAAACACATAAACAGGCAGTGAAATCATAGAGTCCGGACACCTGTACCCAAAAAAACTCAATGATGGTACCTATAAAGTAAGCGATTGTTGGTGGCCGTTTTTGCGTACAACAGTCTTCCCTCGATAAGTATGTGGCGGTTCTGCCAAGCCCCACTGATTACTGACCTCAAGAGCCCCCATCCCTACAACCCAGTCTGCATAAGCTTTCGCTAATGCATTCGCATTAGCACCTTAAATGTATCACACATTAAATAGTTCAATCATTAACCTAAAATTCCCTGTAAAAGAAAACTTACCTTCATGCATACAATTCCCCGTAAGATTTCTTGTTCAACTTATTAGGAATTCCAAACCAATTTGGCACCTTCGGTGCCAGGCAGATTCTCCTAGATGAATTCCTAATAACAACGATTTGGATTACATACTATGTAACCTTGCGCTGTCTATTTTTCAGCTTCGCCATGTGTATGATAAATCTCTTAACGTACACATTGGCCGGTGACCTTTTTCCTCCAGCAATAAAATACCCAAGCAGCTGCATTCAATTAGCGCAATTGACGCTGAAGTCAATTTCCCCTAACTCGCACCGAGTGCAAACAAAGAACGCTGTTCCTACATAGGCTTCCTGGCGATACCATAAACAATCCATATCGTTTGTGGTATCCTAAACGCAGTTTTTATTTAATGAGTGCTGCATAGGTCGCTTTTCCCTTTGTATTGTAATTGCCCTGAATCCATCCCTCATGACCTCGACGCATAATCAAACACACACCATTAGCATCCCACGAAATTAGATTTGTTTGTTTCAACGAACACACATCTCCTGGATGCACATTATGCCCCTTCTTGGTGTTTCAGTTTCGTTATCATGGCTTCGACCCACGAAAATAACCGACGTACACATATACATGTGTACCATGACGATCTCCTTTATGAGATCCGGTTATCACCACAGTGAAAGCGAATCCACCCAGAATTTCCTTAGCCAGCGAATTGAATGTAGGAATCCTTTACCATCCGCTAACCGCCACGGCCATGCCGCTCCCGCTCTCTGCGCGCGGCGGAGAAGCGCAGATATACGGGGTCAGTGTTGAATAATAAAAGTAGTTGTACTTGAATAAATTAAAACCAACGTGTGTGTTGTTGATTTCGGTGAAGCTGTAACAATTATTATGTTAAAAAAGTGATCTCTAACTAAATGAAATAAACAGTGCTCCTGAACATTAATAATAACAAACCTGTGCGTCAGTGTTTTATTTGTTCGTGTGATGACTTTCGGGGTGAACAGTTTTCTGACAGTGTTTGGCGGGATAATGTCGAAACTTTTAGTGACAGACGGATGGGGATAGGAGTGAACCGAGTGTCCGTGTTTGGCATAATACTCCTAATCTCCACAAGTATATAAAACTAAGCGGAACGTGGCGCGGTGTCTAACACTTCGTTTGTCAATTCACAGTGGGATGAATACTCTTACGGTCCGGTTGAAGGTGGACTGTGTGCCGCATTGGTAGATTGACACCACTACCAAGGTGTAGGGACAACTATTAATCCTTATAGCTTTTATGATTTTAATTTCCCAAGTAGTGCATAAAAAAGTTTATAACAAATGTTAAGACAATGTTGTTAAATTCTAGCTCATTAGAAAGTTACGTAGACCAACTGAACTCTTAAAAACCCTTTTTATTTTTAAATTTTTAATTGCACAAAATTTAATTGCGTGAGAATATCAAGACATTAATTAACATTTAGGACACGAAACATGCGAAAAAAAATGTAGGGGTAACCTTAAATATGGCTCCTCTATAGCATAATGGTTAGTATACCCGCCTGTCACGCGGGAGACCGGGGTTCGATATCCCGTCGGGGAGCCTCTAGCGCAAGACTAATGACCTTGCTCGGAAAAAAGAAATCATTATGGAAAATTTAACAAGTCTCTGGGCTTGCCAAATAAGCCCAAGACCGGTTCCCGGTTGTAGTGCCGATGATGATGATGATGATGAACCTTAAATATGAAAACACAATGCAAGCTGAAGAAGACGGAGGCGAAAAGGAAAGGCCGTGTCGATGTACATTAGTTCTAAGTAGCTATATGGTAGCTATGTATGATAATCCTTTTCTTGCATTTTTTTTTTCCTACTATAAGAGCACGTGTTGACTATAAGAATACCCACACAACCACGAAAAACCTCTGGTATCTTCGTCCGAGAAAAAGGGACCATGCCCACGCGTGACATATAACATCACGCCCAGACGTCTATCTTAAGACACATGATTGTAAGAGCAGAAAGGGTCTGAGGATCCTAGACAATTTATCAAACATAATCAGATTTTACGATTCTCTTTGAGCCATTACCGACTTGGTTACCCTTATTACCGAGTAAATAAATAGCTGAGGCGCCCCATCGCCAAATGTTGGTAGCCTTGAAAATCCCAAGCGATAACTAGAAAATCAAGCATAATCGGATTTTACGATTCTCTTTGAGCCATCACCGACTTGCTTACCCTTGATGGAATTCTCGCCAGTAGCGGCAGCATTAAAAAAATCTTTAGAGATAACACTGTTCCCATATTGGGGGACTTCATCCACCGCCGCTGTATTCGAGGATTACATTAACAGCGGGGATTTTTCAAGGGTGAATGGAAAACTGGGGGGATACGAGCGAACATACAGGGCAAAGTCTGTGATTGTTTTCAACACGGCAAAGGCCAGGGCGATCCTTGTCCCTGTTCAAGCCAAGTTGACATGCAGTCTCCACGTGACATCCCTACTTGCCACCCGTCAAGTAGTGAACCAATGCATGCAGCGACATCCTGAGAAAGGTTGGCGCCGGGCTAATAACCTTGCCCGTAAAAACAAATTATTATGGAAAATTTAACAAGCGTCGGATATGGACCGGATACACGACGATGACCAGGGAAACGAAAATGGCTAAACGATTTAAGAATTTTCTCATGGAGCCTCCGCTCACTATGCAGACCTCGAGCTGCATAGCAGCTAGCCGATGCCCTTTCCGAATATAAGGCTGATATAACAGCATTGCAAAAAATAAGATGGGCGGGGAGTGGTGTTACTCCAAGAAACGAGTATGAAATTTATTACAGCTGTCATGCAAAACACCATGTGCTCGGGGTGGGCTGTCTACCCAGCCAAAAACTGAAGGTTGCCATTATCCGCTTTAATGCAATAAACGAAAGGCTATGTACTTTTCGCGTGCGAGGCAAGTTTAAGAACATAAGCATCATAAACGTCATGAACCTACAGAGAAGTCCCATGACGACGAAAAGGAAGAATATTACGAGAACGTCGAACGAGCCCTCAATGCCTGCCCAAGATACGGTGTGGAAATCGTTCTTGGCGATTTGAATCTGAAAATAGATCGGGAGCCGGTTTTCGGGCACTAGGCAGGTTCCCATAGTTTGCATGAGACTAATGACAATGGAGTACGAGTCATCGAAGTGGCAGCATCAAAAAACTTGGTCGTTGCGAGTACCAGGTTTCCGCGTAAAGATATCCAAAAAAAAAAAAAAAAAGCCACCTGGGTATCACCTGATGGAACCACTCGCAACCAAATTGACCACGTGTGGATAGATCGTCGCCACTCCTCGAGCCTGATGACGGTATGAACGTACCGAGGTGCCAACGTCGAGTCGGATCACTATCTTGTTGGTACAGTTTTCCGAGCGTGGATTGCCTTACGGAGACGTATTGCATCCGCGGATCAGGTTCGAAGCAACACAGCTGCCTTACGCAATGAGAATACCAGTAACACATTTGGTCATGCGTTAAGACTCGCTCTCGAAGAGCTCAACGGAGGGAGAGTAACTCCTGGGGCCAGAATGCCGGGCGTAGAAGAGAAATGGACACGCCTTAACAATACTGTCATTAGTACTGGCAACTCCATCTTAGGCAGTAGTCGTAGAGATCGGAGCGACTGGTTTGATGATGAGTGTAAACTAACGACTGAACGTAAGAATACCGGGCAATGCAGCAGTCTCATAGGACGCAATGCAGCAGTCTCATAGGACACGGGTACGTGGGGAAAAATACAAAGAGCTCAGAAGATCTGGAAAAACACTTCACAGACAAAAGACAAGTGCCTGGGAAAAAAACCTTGTCTGTGAAATAAAGTAGTAGTATCACGAGGTACACCCCACGCTGCATTTACTGCAAGGATAAAGAGGGTAATCTCATCACCGATCCTGAAGGCATTCTGGAGCGATAGGAAGTGCTCTTCAATGAATTGTTAAATGGTCAGCTCACAGAAAAATTGGAGGCTCCACCAATGCAAGATCAAGACTAAATGCCATCAAGCATTGAGGAAACATTAAAAGGCATAAGGCATCAAATAAAGCTTCCGGAGCTGATCGCATACCAGCTGAGGTGATCAAACAAGGAGGGGCAGCGTTGCATCACGCTATTCATGAGATCGTGGTGCACGCATTGGCGCAAGAGGAGATGCCGGAAGATTGGCGTCATGGTATAATTTGCCCCATACATAAGAAGGGAGGAAATATCACACTGTGCAGTAGCTATAGGGGTATAACATTGGTGAGTACCGCCTATAAGATACTCTCCTCTATCCTACAAGATCGAATAGCTCCATACGCTAAAGTCATCATTGGTCAATATCAGTGAGGCTTCATCCCAGACAAATCAGCGATTGATCAAATAATCACCCTTAGGCAGGCGATGGAAAAATGTCTGGAATTTAAGATTCCATTATATCATCTATTTATAGACTTTAAGGCGGCCTACAACAGCATAGCCAGGGTAGAACTATACAATGACATGAGAGAGTTCGCCATTCCAAACAATTTGATACGAATTTGTAGGTTGCCTATGACCAACGTAACTAGTCAAGTAAAAATAGTGGGATTACTGTCCAAACCAATAAAAATCTTTAATGGACCCCGACAACGGGACGGTCTGGCCTGCCTACTCTTCAACCTGGGGTTTGAAAAAGTAATCTGTGACTCTGGCGAAAAAATCTAGAGGGACTATTGTCACCAAGTCCTGCCAGATACTTGCCTACGAAGATGACATGGACATCATCGGTATATCCGATTTGGCTGTACAGGACTCCCTCACCCAGATCGAGCAGGCGGTACAAAATTGGGACTGCATATTAATGAGGGAAAAACTAAGCACATGGCAGCATCTGCGAAGAGAAGAGCAAACGTTGGTGAGACTATCAGTGTAGTGGAGCACGAATATGAAGTAATGCAATACTTTAACTACCTTGGGTCAAAAGTATCAGCCGATAACAATATAGAAGAAGAAATACGCGAACGGCTGATTAAATCCAACAAAGCCTACTATGGTCTATCAAGGCTCTTTAAATCCCGAAATTTATCCAGAACATGCAAGCTACTACTGTACAAGACCATTGTCTTACCAGTACTAATGTATGGATCCGAGACCTGGGCCCTAAATAAAAGGCACTTTGAACTCTTAGCCTGGCGTGAGACTAATGACCTTGCCCGGAAAAAACAAATGATTATGGAAAATTTAACAAGCCTCAGGACTTGCTAAATAAGGCCAAGGCCGGTTCCCGGTTGTAGTGCCGATGATGAAGAACTCTTAGCCGCGTTCGAGAGAAAGGTCTTAGGGAGAATTGTTGGCCCCGTATGTGAAGGAGGGCGATTCCGGAGACGCTACAACCATGAGTTGTACGCAATCTACCTTGAAGCTAACGTTGTAAGAAATATCAAGCTCGGTAGACTCCAGTGGGCAGGACACCTAGCTCGAATGGGCGAAGAGGAGGCGCGGAATATCCTTTGCGGTGGGATGTATGGAAGGAGACAGCGCGGCAGACCTTGTCTGTGATGGAAGGATGGCGTAGACCAGGACGCCCAGAGCCTGGGAGTGCTAAACTGGATGACATCGGCTCGAAATCGGGACCGGTGGAGAGATTTGTTAAATAAAGCCAAGACCGGATCCCGGTTATGGTGCCGATGATGACGATGACGAATGGAAAACTGTTTTTAAGAAAAAACTGCCATAAAAGGTGGAAACCGAACAAGATTTCAACGACATCTTTGGCCACACAACAAGCGATGGTGATGTCTGTACGTGTGGTAAGCATCCATACAGTGTAGATGAGGTAACATGCAAAGGCGGGCTCTTCTTGGGAATAGTGCAACAGGAACGAGCGCCTCGGAAGGTAGAACTTATAGGGAGTCGGTCGCTCAAAGCGAGTGGGCGAAAGTAAATAGAAATGGCAAGTACCACTTTTATACCTTTAAGTGAAATGTACTAAATCTATTCTTGTACTTTCCAGTAGAATGTAATAAATATATTCATCATCATCATCATCATCGGCACTACAACCGGGAACCGGTCTTGGCCTTATTTAGCAAGCCCTGAGGCTTGTTAAATTTTCCATAAGATTTGTTTTTTCCGGGCAAGGTCATTAGTCTTGCGCCGGAATAAATATATTATTTCATTTTAAATAAAATGTACTGAATACGTTAGTACACTCGTATGTGGAAGGTATTAAATTTGTAATTACGCTTTTATGGAATGTTGTAAATTCGTTACTATGCCTGAAGCGGAATGTACTAAATTCATTACCACTCCCCTGAGTCGAGTGATATGAATTCATTACTCTGCTTTGCAGGGGATATATTAAATTCGTTACTACTCCTTTAAATGTAATGTACTAAACTCGTTGTTACAATTTTAACTGGAATGTGCTAAGTTTACGTTTTTAAATGGAATGTACTAAATTCGTTATAACAGTTTTTAGTAGAATTCACTAAATTCGTTACTACACTTTAAGTGGGATGTACTCAATTTGTAATTATACGTTTAAGGGGAATGTACTAAACTCATTATTAGACTTTTGAGTGGAATGTGTTAAACTGGTTATTAAACCTTTGCGTGGAATGTACTAAATTCATACTACTCCTTTAATGTGAACCTATTAACTTCAAATTAAACAAATATGTACTAAATTCGTTATTATGCCCTTGAATGGAACGTCTTAATGTGAAATGTACTAAATTCGCTATACTCCTAAATTTGTACTAGATTTGTTATTACTCTATTATGTACTGAATACGCTATAACACTTTTAAGGAGGACGCCCTAAATTTGTTATCGGGCCTTTGTGGGGATTGTACTAAATTCGTTATAACAGTTTTTAGTATAATGTACTAAATTTGTTACTACCGTTTTAAGTGGGATGTACTCAATTTGTAAATTTAGGTTTAAGGGGAATGTACTAAACTCATTATTAGACTTTTGAGTGGAATGTGTTAAACTGGTTATTAAACCTTTGCGTGGAATGTGCTAAATGCATACTACTCCTTTAAGGTGAGCCTATTAACTTCAAATTAAACAAATATGTACTAAATTCGTCATTATGCCTTTGAATGGAACGTCTTAATGTGGAATGTACTAAATTCGCTATACTCCTAACTTTGTACTAGATTTGTTATTACTCTGTTATGTACTGAATACGCTATAACACTTTTAAGGAGAACGTCCTAAATTTGTTGTTAGGCCTTTGTGTGGATTGTACTAAATTCGTTCTAACAGTTTTTAGTAGAATGTAGTAAATTCGTTACTACACTTTTAAGTGGAATGTACTCAATTTGTAATTACTATTTTAAGTGGAATGCACTAAATTCGTTATGTCACCTTTCATGGGAATGGGTTAAACTGGTTATTAAACCTTTGCGTGGAATGTACTAAATCCATTACCTTTCCCTCAAGGTGAACCCATTAAATTCGTTATTACATTTTTAAGTGGAATGTACTAAATTCGTTATTACGCCTTTGAGTGGAAAGCGTTAAACTTGTGTGGAATGTCCTAAATTCGCTATACTACTAAATTTGTACTAAATATGTTATTACTCTTTTAAGTGGAATGTACTGAATACGCTATTACACTTTTAAGGAGAACGTAATAAATTTGTTATTAAGCCTTTGTGTGGGTTGTATTAAATTCGTTATAACCGTTTTTAGTAGAATGTTCTAAATTCGTAACTACGCTTTTAAGTGTAATATACTAAATTTGTTATAAGGCTTTTAAGTGGTATGTTATAAACTGGTTACTGTACCATGAAGTGGAATGAACTGAATTCGTTACCACTCCTTCAAGTGGAATGTACTAAATTAGTTTTTACAATTTCAAGTAGAATATGCTAAATTCGTTATTATTTTTGTTGCAAACGTAACAAGAGAATACTTTTATTTTTTGGTTACTACACTTTTAAGTGTAATATACTAAATTTGTGATTACGATTTTAAGTGGAATGTTATAAATTAGTTACTATACATTTAAGTGGAATGCATTAAAATCACTATTATACTTTGAAGTAAAATGTAAAAATAAAGTAACCAACAAGCTGCTTGGCAGACGAAATGATGAAAACCCGCTCAAAAACCAATCCCAAAGAAGAGGAAAAAGTATTTTCCGCAAAATTACCGGCCGATAGCATTACTGCATATGTTATCCAAGCTGATGGGAAAGGTCATCAATACCAAGTTGATTAAATACTTGAAATGCAACGGATTTCTTAATGATCACCAGTAGGAATTCTGTACCAGGTGGTGCACGGGAGACCTTTTAACTTTTGTAACTGATATTTGGTCACCTGAAATTGTAAAACATGGTGAATCAAGACCGGTCGTATTGGACATCTCCCAGGCTTTTGATTGCGTCTAGCACAAAGCGTTACTAAGCAAGTTCCGTTTATACGGACTTCTCCAACAGCTTTGGGACTGGACGAAGAGCTTCCTCGAAAATCGATCGATCCTGGTTGTTGAAGATGGCGTGTCTTCGAATTTTCATTATATCTTTTTATCCTGTATAAATCCCATATTAGACCCGTGCTAGAATATTGTTCCCATGCTTGGAGTTCTGCTCCTAAGCATACCCTCGACCTACTTGAGAGCATACAGAGATATGCATACGGCGCTGACATCAAAACTGCAGTCACTACCGCGTAGGTGCGTAGCTGACCTTTCTCAGATGTTATCACGGAAACTATTCCTCGGAGATTCGTGGCATTATTCCTCGAAATTGGGTTTATTTGCGCTTCTCAAGACACTAACGAATATTTTTCACCACTCTCATGTCATATATCCACGAATGATAAAAAAACCATGCGATAGTATTGATACTGGAGGGGAGGTCAGAGATGAAAAACGGATGCCAAAGAAATGGATGGAAATAGATTAAACCACCAATAGAAGACAATAGGAGAGAAGTCTATAAAAACCCACTCATGCATTAAATTATAAGGAAAAACACAAGTAAGAAAATGTTCACATGTTTATGGCCTAGAGATGGATTTACTGTTCTAACAGTTGTCTTCAAATAATACCTTTCCCTAAAGTTGGAAAATAAATAAGACATTGAAGGACAATGCAGCGTTGAATGAAATTATATTTAAGACCCAAAATTCTCTTTAGTCTGCAAGGTAAATCAACATATATGAATATATTCAAAGACACGGAATTGTTTTACAAAAGGAATGTAATTTCCTAATTTGTAATGCACCGCAATGTGTCAGATGCTTTAACACGATATAAAGTTCATTAATCCAGGACAAGCGGCACGAATAAACTCATTCATTCTGCACAAGTGTTCAATTACAATGTAAACGTTACATATAACTTCAGTTGTCATTTGGAGAGCTGCTCACAAATTGAGTGCTCAAAATGCACCCCTTAACGACTTGTTCATTTCCGACATTTCAGCTCATTGCTTTCAAATCCCCGGCAAGAGCATTTAACTGGAACAAAATCTCTCCGTTGTCAATTCGTTTTTTCCCTTGGCATAGCGTGTCCTCTCTCCATGGCCCAACCTATATCTTTGCGGTTATTCGGCAGCTTCACCTTCGTCTTTCGTAACCATTTTGGGCTCTTATTTCCCCATAAAACCATCCTTAACGACCGCAAATTAATCCCCAAAAAATTTGAATGATGGGGCATCCTTTGTACATTATAACGCAAGACCCGCTAGCGATCTGCGCAACTCAACAGTAAATTACATTCCAGACTAAGCGGATAAAAATGAGTCCTGATGCCGTTGGTCAAAAGTGTGTTCTCTTTCCGCCAGATCTCTCCACGATCAGACCGCAGGCTCTTCATGCGAACTCGACGACACAAGTGATTTATATTAATTGGATTAATGTGAGATGCGCGGGAGGAATCTGAGTTTGAAGATAACACGATCGTAATTATGCGACTTACCCGTTAGTCGGTTGCTATTTCGAACCGCCTGGCTTGATCGTTGATCGGAATCAATTTGCGCGGGTGGTCAATTGAGCAATAAAAGTCAGAAGCATTACTCAAAAGCCTCCCCACTGTGCACTCAATTTGGTCAGGTGCTAAGTTCATAGCGGTCACCGATGCAAATTACCACAACATTGTTGAGGATCGTTTGCTATCCTCGCGGCTTGCAGAGAGGAGGGGACATAACAAATGGCAAATTATTCGCACATTAGGATGGTCTGTGAGCCTGCGCGTGTGCGTTGCTCGAAAGCTGAAATTCCATGAGGTGCCACAGCATTCGCGTGAACTTCTTCATCCACAGGGTTTGTTTTTTCCGTCTTGCCCAAATTATAATTTTGACAACTTCATTTTTTTCGAAATCGGCCACAGAGATGATGTAACGGCAGCATCATCATTGTTGCTCAATTCGTTGGGTAGATAAATTTTCTTGCCGGTTTTTTGTTCTTGTAAGTTCTACAGTCGTATAATTGCCTCTGGTTGCCGCTGAATCGGTTGGATTGCTCCTCGAAGTAGCTTGGAATTATTAAGCATTAAACGGTTACGTTTTACGTGCCCTTATGGCAATCGCTGCCGATTGGACATGGTTATGCTATAACATGCTCAAATGCATTTTATTTTATCATTGTTAAATGAGTCTACGTCATTGGGATACTGAGAGTGCCTTGGCTCTTATTAGATTTTGATGGTTTGGAGGTTTGGAGGCTTTTGGACGGTGCGGAGATCAAGACTTATCGGCTTGAGGCATTTTGCATAATTACTTCCTGATTCATCAATTTGATGAAAAACATTTACACTGAATTTCGCAAAAGCATTAAAAGAACCAATCATCTGTAGCACACCTTTGATGTGTTGCCTGAGTGTCTTCTGTGTGACTGATCCCTTGATAGGTAACAGATGATGTTGTTCACTAATCGCCCTGTCGAATTTGACGTTTTATGAGTCTCACATAAAATTGGTGAGCGTACGAAAACAAGTTTTAGCGTAGGACTTCATCGAACACCTCGACATTCCAAGAGACCGTCGTGACAGTGGTTATCATGTAGCATCTGTTTCTCACCAACTGGAGAATTTTGATTGCGAATATCGCTTTCGGCTGCCAATGCGGATTCCCACTTAATACATTTCAGCACCATCATTCCATATTTTTAATAGTCGGATCTTCTAATGCCTCAGCAACATCCTATTGCGTTCGCGGAAAGTTTGTATTGCCCTTTTATGTCGAACTCCATGCCGACGAAAGGGTTTGAGTTGCATCAGTACTTCTATATCCTAGCTAGCCACAGTCTACAGGTTGGGTATAAGCGGTGTACTGGAAGTTCCTTTATTTCACACCTTTCTTTTTGATTAGTCAGTGGTTTGATTTATTTTGACATCTTATCAATTCTCCCGAAGAATTTATTGCATTTACCTCCGATACTATGTTTAGATGTTGTCCGCGAGGAAGTTCCTGTGGAGGAAACTAGGAATACAAAACAAAAACCATTCGCAATACACGTAAAAGATGGAAAAAGAAAATCGAAAAAAGGGAGGAGAAGATGTGAAGATGATCTTCAATTAGGAACACATGGCCGTGGAAGCCACGCTAACAGATTGGTTTCTTTATGGTCGTGGTTTGCATCTTATGTCGCGGTTCCTATGCCTCATCTACTGTCTAACATTTACCATCTACCCATCTACCATCTACCTGCGTAGATGTCGGCTATTACAGTATCGTATAAATTCTAAAAATATTATCTGGATTGATATTTGATTTATGGGCGACGAGTGGGTAATGGATTGAGATGAAGCTCTTGCTCATTTTTTCGGTACAAGGTGTTCAATGTGTTTACGGTTAGATGCTTTTCACTCGTATGGAGCGAGGAAACATTTAGTATTTATGTGTTCATGCTCATTCACGGATGTGGATACTATTTTGTGAACATAGCAACATATATTTACTAGTGTCAAAATGTAGAAGTAATACACGCACCAACAGGTACCAAGAACTAGTAAAAAAAGAACGACACTTAAAGGATTTTGACAGTACATACAGTATAGTAACTTCTTTAAGTGCATTTCCTGTCCGTTAGTTTATCCTCATCTTAGAGGAATAAGTAGTTGCCTGAGTATCAATGGCTCCTCGATAGTATAGTGGTTAGTATACCCGCCTGTCACACGGGAGACCGTGGTTCGATTCGCCGTCGGGGAGCCTCTGGCACAAGACTAATAACCTTGCCCGAAAAAAAAAAATCATTATGGAAAATTTAACAAGTCCCAGGACTTGCTAAATAAGGCCAAGACCGGTTCCGGTTGTAGTACCGATGATGATGAATATTACTGGCATTGATCGAATTTTTTAGTGAACGTGCGAATATTTTCATTCTCCAACAACTTTAGTAAACCAGTGTTAAACAGAAAAATCATCATTATCATCATCATCATCGGCACTACCACCGGGAACCGGTCTTGGCCTTATTTAGCAAGTCCTGGGGCTTGTTAAATTTTCCATAATGATTTGTTTTTTCCAGAAAAATGGTCCCTCCCAAATAATTACCGATTGGGGGCGCTCCCCACAATGATTAGGAACACTTAATGTGAGTTCCTCTACCACGGTTAATTTTCGGTTGACATGTAGTGAATTTATAGTGTTCGGATATACATATCTGGAAAATCTTTACCACGGCACAAAAGAATAAATATGTGCTGGTTTTAAATTATGTCGCCTTTATAATTCAAAGTGTTATAGCGTAATTATGAGCCCAATTACAGACAACGCTTTCTGAATAGACCCCCGCATAGTTTCTGGGCAGTTTGAGAATATGAATCATTTATGGTTCCCTGCAAATTGCGATGTCTTGGGTTAGTTTAGTTTAGTGAGGGCAGAACCCTCATTTATTTAGCTTAATGCAAGCTTACATTAACTTCAATTAAATTAATATAAAAGCCTTACAAACTATCTTAAATCTAGAGTAAGAAGGAGAAAAAAAAGAAAAAAAAAACAGGAAGGTGACGTTGACTGTGCGATGGGGGAGGTAGGAGGCTAGGGCAGAGCGAGTGCCACATACACGGGTGGTAAATTCGGCAGAGTAAGAAGGAGAAAAAAAAAAGAAAAAAAAAACCAGGAAGGTGACGTTGAATGTGCGATAGGGGAGGTAGGAGGCTAGGGAAGAGAGAGTGCCACATACACGGGTGGTAAATGTAAGATGGACAGTGAAGGGAACGTCTACGCACTGGTAGGGGGCGGGGTTGGTGAGCTGGTGGGAGAGGTTGAAATTATGGGTGGGGCTGGGGGAACTATTTTAAGGGTAGGAGAGGAGAGGTAGGATTGAAAGGTTGAGGGGATTATTGGAGGGAGGGGGCGGATTTAGGACGGGTTTATTTTGAGACGTCGTTTAAGAGCGGGAGTGGAGATGTTAAAATCGAAGGAGGTGGGGAGAGAGTTGGCCTGTCGTAGCATATGCGAGATGGGTTCGTTAGCACCGTAAGAAGTGTGATGAGCGGGCAGGTAAAACAGTCGAGGGTTACGTACGTTACGGGGGTTTGTATGCAATGTTAAAGTGGAGAGCAAGCTTGGGCAATTGATTGAGCCAGACAAAAGGCGATGGACAAAGATGATGTCGGCATGGATTCTGCTCTCTTCAAGTGTGTTTAGATTGATTAGACGGAGCCGGCTTGTGTATGGTGGTAGAATCAGCAGATTTTCCCAGTTTAGTCCGCGGAGGGCAAAGTGCAAAAAACGACGTTGAACTCCGTCAATCCTGCGAATGTGAGTCACTTGATACGGGGATCAGACCTGACTAGCGTATTCGAGTAGTGGCCGGACAAAAGTTGTGTAGAGTGATCGGGTGACGTAGGGGTTAAGGAGTTCCTTCGACCAGCGTTTGACAAACCCAAGGGCGGCGTTAGCCTTGAGGATTATGTAATCAAAATGTGCGGTAAATTTGAGCTCCTTGTCGCATAGGACGGCCAGATCGCGAATCAATTCAGCCGATGTCATCGGTTGGTTCAATAAGAGATAGGAGCGTGGGTGAGTGGGGGAACTCTTCCGAGAGAAGGTGATTGTGTGACATTTGGCGATATTCATTTCTAGACAATTATTTTGGCACCAGGTCGAGAAGCTGTCAAGATCCGCTTGGAGAAGTGAGGAGTCCAGGGGAGAGCGGATTGTCTTAAACATTTTGGAATCATCTGTGTACAGCGAGATGAAGGAGCGATTAATGCAAGAGCCTATGTCGTTTATGGTTAGGATAAATAGGAGAGGGCCGAGATGACTGCCCTTGGGGACACCTGAGGTTGGGAAAAAAGGATCGAAGAGGATGGATCTAAATCACACGCGGCAGGTTCGATAACTGAGATAGGATGAGACCCACTTAATCAGCAGGGGTTCGAAACCGAGGGAGGCTAGCTTAAAGAGTTATGGGAGAATTTGTCGAAGGCCTTGCTAAAGTCGGTAGCGACTACGTCGACTTCATCGCCGTTTTCTAGGGCAAGGAGTGTGTGGGATGTGAATTCGACAAGGTTTGTAGTATTGGACCTGCCTGAGAGGAAGCCGTGCTGGTTCGGAGAGACGATGGGTGCGCAGCGAAAACATAACGCCTCATATAGTGGGCCTTCGAACAGATTAGGAATGTGCGAAAGCTTAGCAATGGGACGATAATTGAATATATCGTTTTTTTTTTCCTTTTTATGTATGGGGGTTATGTAAAAGGATATCCAAAAGTCAGGGAATAGACCTTGAGCAAGGGTAGATTGAAGATTGACGCTAGCGGCGGAGAGAGAGAAGAGGAACATTTTTTTAAGAGGATAGCAGGGAGTCTGTTTGGGCCGGGACTGAAATCGTATTTCAGTTCATCAAGTTTTTTTGTGACTTGGTGTTGTTGAATGTGTAGAGGGATGAAAGGGCCGAGGGAGAATTCAGACATGCCAGTAAAGTAGGAGGGGTTAGGCTCGAACGAGTCGTCCGTGAAGGAGAGTTTGAAGAAGGACGCGAAAAGATTGGATATGGTTTGGGAGTCCGTTGTAGTAATGAGCCGTAGAAAAGGGAGGTGGAATGGGCATCAGATTTCCGTTTGTGGTTGATGAAGTGGAAGAAAGATTTGGGGTCGTTGATCAGGTTGAATTGAGCTTTGGCAAGGTAATTGTGGTAGAGAGATCTGTAAAGCTCGGTGAATTGGTAAAAGTAACCCAGATAGTTGGAGTAGTCAAGGGGAGAACGCGCGTTTAGAAAAGAGTTCCACAACTTATTCCACTTGTAACGAAGGGTGCGTAGTTTGTGGTTATACCATGGGGGCGATGAGAATAATAACCTGTGCCGGGAGTATGGGACATATAGGGATATGGCGTTGTGGATTTCTGTGTAGAGCGAGGCTGTAGCGTCCTCTACACTTACTCATTTATGAGGCGGAAATTTCCTTTGCGGAAGTTGAAAGAAAATTGATAGGGGGGCGGTGTGCTATGGGCTGAGTAGTTGGGGTATAAGGATACGAGAAGCGGGGGGTGGTGCTTATCAATAGTTGAGAGGGTGTGGGGACTAGGGACGAATGAGGAATTAAAGGGGCCTATCGTAAACACATGGTCAAGTTGTCTGCCCAGATGGTTTTGGACATTGCTTACTTGGCAAAGGCTAGGGTCAGTGAGGCTGTCTATAAAGAGACATTTCTTAGTAGTAGTGAGGTTTGAGATGTAGTGGGAGTAGTCGTCAGACAGTGTCCATTGGAAATGGGGGAGATTAAAATCGCCAAGGACTACAATGTCGTCTTGGAAAGAACTAGGCTCAGTTATGCGGTCGATTGCAGCAATAGCGAGTTCGTATGACTCGATAGCTTGCGATGGCGGTATGTAAAAGCATATGATGTACACAGACTTCGAGCAGTGTTCAATTTTTATTGCGACGTAGTCGAGGTTGGGAGAAGAAGAGATGGTGATAGGAGAAGATGTAAGTCCGTTTTGGATGGCAAGCAGCACGCCTCAGCAGGGGGTGTCAGGACCGGAATGATGGACCTCGTCGTCCCGAAAAACTGTGAAGGAGGGGGGGAACAGTTCCAGGTTATTGATACTGGGGGTGAGGTTACTTTCGGTCAGTGCGTATATATCAGAAGGAAAGGAATGAGTATTTTGTAAGATCGAATGGGCTTTGGACCGTAATCCTCTGACATTCTGGTAGTAAATGGTTAGGGAAAGAGTATTGGGAGACCCCGTTGAAAGTGGGTTGGGCAGCCGTTTAGGACCGAAAAAACTTCTTTTTTTGTGGGCTCGCTGCGTACGGGACCAGATGCCACTTTCATGCAAATGTAATGTCGAAAAGCCGAGAGGTGTCTAGTTACTTTTTGGGGGAGAATATTGAAGTTTTCATGGAATTTTATGTACAAATTATGAAGGCTAGGGAAATCGGTGGGGAGACCGTCCTGCTGCATGGAAATCTTAACACTGGTTTTCGTTTTGCCTTCGTAGCGTTATCGTAGGTCCGACTGTTTCGAAGCTTCGAGAGGGCATACCGGCATTCAGGTGACTTAAGGGATTGTTGTGTGATCTTGGCGGAGGATGCTAGGAGGGGATCAAAAACTGGGGGATTAGGGGTGGAGGGGAAATGGGGCGAGGGGTAAGAGATTCGATCTTGAGTACTGTTCCGAGGACAAATGTGCTGTGCTTTCATGGGCGGGGCCTAATGGTACGAGAGGGCGCGATCTTTGGAAATTGGTGTATTTAGCACCTGCTTTTAGGTCAAAGAACGGAAAGGGGCTGGGGTTAGGGGCAGGATGTGATGTGCGGGGAGTGGTTATGTCGGCGTTGGGCAGGTCGACATTGCGGATGTGTGCGGGGGAGGGTTTGGGATAAGGAGTGCGGTCTAAGTGAGATAATGTGCGGGAGGGTCGGTTGAAGGCTTGGAAGAGGATTTGGTGGGTCGTCTTATGGTTGGATCGAGGATACGAGTAAGTCAGGTAGCTTTAGTCACACGGTATTCTTAATGTGATTTTGTTCGAAAAAATTGTCTGTTATCACTTAACGTGATAGAGGAGTTACTGAAGTCATGAACTTTCGGGTTCCTACAGACCAATTAATAATAATGTAATAATAATAGGTTTGCAAAGTAGAAACTCGGATTTTTTGCCAAATTCAACATTATTGGAAAAGATACTTATAGCAATTGAAGTGATATTGCTTGGTGAGAAACTCCTACCCGATCCAGAAGCTGTTCGTTCTCAAGTTTTACATAGATTTTCATCTAGTTGAAGTTCTTTGTCGCCAATATTTTTGACTGGACCTGGACTTGGAGTGTCCTCAAGACTAACATTTTCTTCTCGAATTCTTGGAACCAACCAGCCTGTTGACTGACTCACAGAATGTTTACCTAAAGTCGAATTAATCAATTTCATAGCTTGAGCAGAATTTTTTTTTTTTCATTTGATAACAGATTAGAAAACCATGGCGTAAATGTTACATTCGTCTTTTTTATTTATTTTTTACATTCTATACATATTTTTTATTTCTTCCTTCCTCTTATATATAGCTTACTT
Organism: Microdon myrmicae; assembly: GCA_963931805.1. Lineage (NCBI taxonomy): Eukaryota > Metazoa > Arthropoda > Insecta > Diptera > Syrphidae > Microdon > Microdon myrmicae. The sequence goes on along the minus strand of OZ007497.1, from coordinate 38,819,545 downwards.
GCTACACAAAAAAATCCTTAAATTATAGCTTATTTATATTATATCCTAACTTACTGGTCCCCTGCGGACACTCCAAGCTAAATATGAAGTGCCTACTGTTATCGGTTGTTGCTTTTTGACCTTATATAGGGTGGGCCATACATTTTTGCAAATGGCAACACATGATTTCTTAAAAACAGTTAGAGGCAGGGAAGCACGAGTGGCAGGGAATTGTGCGTGGCTTCATGCAATTTTAGTCACGATGGGGCGCTTTACGGGACGACAGCGTGCCTTATGTGTAAAACAATTTTACAAAAACAACGATTCCTACTATACTGTTCGACGCCTATTTAGAATTGAATACGGATTATGCCGTGTAAGTGAGTGTCCAAGTATTAATTTGATCAAAGCTTGAGTCAAGAAGTTCGAGCAAACGGGATCGATAACGAATATTAAACAAACAGGGCGGCCAAGTTCAAGAAGAAGCCATGAGAACATTCGGGAGGTTCAAATTTCCGTAAGGAACGATCAAAAATCAGCATGTGTCAGCGAAGTTTCCAAAGTTTGCGCAGTCGATTGCAGGAGTGCCAGCGACGAGACGAGACACATCTCGACGATGTCATTTTAAAAAATTAAAATTTAATAAACGTTTATTACCGTAAATAAATGATCAACAAAATAACATTTGTAGGGTTATTTCTTTTCATGTTTCAAATGTGCAAAAATGTATGGCCAACCCTTTATATTTTTGACATGTTGGTATATTTGCTAATTATTTGTAAAAACAAAGAAACATTTTGAATAAGAAAAAATGTTGTGGTTTTTCTACACCTAATTAAACTTACTTCACTATTATTATTTATTGGCCTATAGGAACCCGGAAGTTCATGACCTCGCCGCCTGGATATCGCCATTGCTCCCTGTCCGGTGTGCTCTCCTTCCACGCTTGAGCAGCCGGTCCGATCTCCTCAAAGTCAAACATGACATTGTCCTCCCATCTCCGTCGCGGACGCCCTGCCCGTCTCTTTCCCGTTGGTCTACCGTCAAGAATTTTACGCACGGTCATATCGTTGCCCATTCGCGCTACATGTCCGGCCCATCTTAATCTTCGCGACCTGATTACTCTCACTATTATAGGTTTGTGGTATAGCTCTTCCAATTCGTGGTTGTGAAGTTTCCTCCATTGTCCTGCCTCCTCGTCATATTTACTTCCAAAGATACCCCTTAAAACTTTATTCTCGAAAACGCGAATTTGTTTTCTTCCCGTTTTGCGAGAGCCCATGTTTCGCATCCGTTTAGAACAGTCGGCATGATTTGGGTTCTATAGACACGGAGCTTTATATTACGTGATTGCAGTTTTGATTTCAGTAGTTTACTGACCGCGTGACAACTAGCGTTGCCGGAATGTAGTCTTTTGTTGATTTCCTTCGACATTTCGTTACTGGCCGTTAAACTTACTTCACTATTATTATTTATTGGCCTGTAGGAATCCGGAAGTTCATGACCTCGCCGACTGGACACCGCCATTGCTCCCTGTCCTGTGTGCTCTCCTTCCACGCTTGACTATCTGATCCGATCTCCTCAAGGTCAAACCTGACATTGTCTTCCCATCTCCGTTGCGGCCGTCCTGCCCGTCTCTTTCCCGTTGGTGTACCGTCAAGAATTTTACGCACGGCCCTACGTTGCCCATTCGCGCTATATGTCCAGCCCATCTTAATCCTCGCGACCTGAGTACTCTCACTATTGTAGGTTTTTAATTAGATACCAAGTAGTAGTACCAAACCGATCCAGAAAGCTTTCAAGGAGGTAAATAGATTGTGGGGAGTACGAAAAAATGCTCCAATAAATAAACTTCAAGCGGGAAGTGCCACACGACTGATCTCGACCAGATAGCGACGACTCCGGGCCAACACTTTGAGGTGATCTACCAAACTCAGTCTCCAGATTTTGATTCAGGTCCAATCGAGTTGCGGTGAAAGTCAGTGAGCTGGTTGAGCAGAAAACCGAACGTCTAGTAGTGTTAAACAGAGAAAACTGTGCCCCAAACCCAGAATATCCTCAAGATTAATCCAGTAACGAGGAAGTTCCCACTATTATTAGGAGCGTAAAGCCCAAAAATTAGCTGGCCCAGATGATTTGAGAAATTACTTAATAAAAAAGCTCCCTGCTTCGGCAATGGCATATATCGGGTTTTCCAATAGGGACTTGATAACTTTTTTTTTAAAACAAAACGGTAACCATTTGATATTTCAAAAACGTTATTACCGGCTTGAAGTACAATCAAAACATTTATGAATGGAACTCAACTTCATTCATATGGCCACCGCGGGCACGTTTGCAGCGGTCGATTCGTTCAACGCAATTTTCGATGAC